>CM076578.1:1977092426-1977177376 GCA_034641835.2 Pinus albicaulis
AACTAGTACGGTTGCGTCCTATTACAACATCTCAATTGAATAAGTGTATGAGGAAGGGATGTGAGATTTATGCTATCCAGGTGGGATATGCCAATTCCAAGGAGAAGTATCCTATGATGGAGGACATATCAGTGGTACAAGACTTCATGGATGTATTTCCAGAAGATGTACCCAGATTACCACTAGGAAGAGATATTGATTTCATCATTGAATTAATGCTTGGAGCATCACCAGTGTTAAAGGCTCCTTACAGAATGAGTGTTCCAGAACTACCTGAATTAAAAATGCAGTTGCAAGAGCTATTGGACAAAGGATACATTTTTCTGAGTGTGTCCTCGTGGGGAGCACCAGTGCTATTTGTAAAAAAAAAGACGGAACCATACAGATGTGTATGGATTATAGAAAACTTAATAAATTGATAGTCAAGAATAAGTATCCTTTACCACGGATTGACGACCTGTTTGATCAGGTGAAAGGGGCCACAATATTCTCAAAGATAGATTTAAGGTCTGGTTACCACCAGATCCGGATCAAGGATGAAGATATTTATAAGACTGCTTTCTGTACCAGGTACGGGCATTATGAGTTTGTGGTGCTACCCTTTGGGTCAACAAATGCGCCAGTGACATTTATGAGGTTAATGCATGATATATTTCACCCCTTATTGGATAAATTTGTGCTAATATTCATTGATGATATTTTAATCTACTCTAAGAATCATGAAGAGCATAAGGAGCATCTAAGAATAGTGTTGGAAATGTTAAGAAAACACTAGTTGTACACTAAGTTCAGCAAATGTGATTTCTTCAAAGCAGAAATCTAGTACTTAGGCCATGTTATTTTAGCAGAAGGGATAACTGTTGATCCAGAGAAAATTAAGACAATTATGGAATGGCGAGTTCCCCAAAATGTGGCAGATATCCGATCCTTTATGGGATTGGTTGGGTACTACCGAATATTCATTGAAGGATTCTGCAGAATTGTCTTCCCAATCACCTCCTTGCAGAGGAAAGGAAAAGTATTTAAGTGGACTAATGAGTGCCATAATAGCTTTGAAAAGTTAAATCATCTGTTGACCACTTCACCAGTGAGGGTAGCTGACCCCAACAAAGAATTTTAAGTTTGTACAGACGCTTGTAAGGAGGGAGTTGGGACAGTCTTGTCACAGGATGGAAAGGTAGTGGCTTATGAGTCAAGGAAGTTAGAAGAGCATGAGCAAAGATATTCATCTTATGATCTAGAGTTAACAGCAATGGTGCATGCACTCCGGGTATGGAGACACTACCTGCTGGGAAAGAAGTTTGTACTAAACACTGATCACAGTAGCCTAACCAGCTACTTCAAGCAAGCTTATTTAAACTCCCAATAAGCAAGATGGAATTCCTTCCTAAGTGAGTTTGATATGGATATTCAACATGTGAAGGGTAAAGAGAACCGTGTAGCAGATGCCTTAAGTAGGAAACTGCATTGTGTTTATGAGCTTTGATATAACCAGCTTGAATGCAAATTTTTTGACCAAGTAAAAGAGGAAGCACTAAAGGATCTAGAATACCAATTCCTATGGCAACAAATGGAGGAGGTCAAAAAGAAAGGAAACACTTCTGATTATGGAGTTAGTAAAGAACAAATGCTAACCTTTAGAGGAAAGATATATATACCAAACCGTGTGGATCTAAAGGAGCTAATCATGAATGAATATCATCGAAGTAATTATGCAGGACACCCCAGATACCAAAAGATGTTAACTGCAATCAGAAAAATATATTTCTAGCCTACTATGTGTAGAAACATTGCTGAATACTTAAAAAAATGTTTGGAGTGTCAACAGGTCAAGGTGGAGCATCGACATCTAGCTGGATTGTTGCAGCCCATACCAGTACCTAAATGAAAATGGGAGGTCATATCCATAGACTTAATTACAGGTTTTCCACGATCAAATAGGCACAATGACTCTATTATGGTGGTGATCGATCGATGGAGTAAGTCTGCACATTTTATACCTGTACAGTCTACTTACAAGACTTTACAAGTAACAAATATTTTTATGAGAGAAATTTTCAGATTGCACGGTATCCCGAAGACTGTTATTTTAGATAGAGATGTGAAGTTTACTTCAGCATTCTGGAAAACTCTGTTAACAGGTTTGGGAACCCAAATAAATTTCAGCACTGCTTATCACCCCTAAACGGATGTAAGAACTAAACGGGTGAATTGGGTTTTGGAAGACATGTTGCGCATGTACGTGATGTAGAAGCCAACAAAATGGGAAGAGTATTTGCATATAGTTGAGTTTTCTTACAACAATGGTTGTCAATATTCCTTTAAGATGAGTCCTTTTGAAGCTCTATATGGGCGGAAATGTCGCACCCCTATAAATTGGAGCAGCCTCGAAACGAAACTAATGCTTGGACCAAAAATGCTGGCTGAAATGGAATCGGAGGTAAATAAGATCAGGGAAAACCTGAAAGCTGCACAAGATCGACAGAAGATATACACAGATAGGAAAAGGACTTATCGAGAATTCGAGGTGGGTGATCATGTGTATGTGAGGATCAAACCAAAGAAGAGCACCTTGAGGTGGGTCTCTTGTGCCAAGTTAGCCCCTAGGTTCTGTGGACCCTTCTAGATATTGGAAAGGGTAGGATCTATGGCATATTGTTTGGCCTTACCTAGCCACATCCGAGTACACAGTGTTTCATGTGTCCCTGTTAAAGCGATATGTACATAATCTGAAGCATGTAATCCATTGGTAGAACATTCAGGTAGGATAGAATTAGAAAATTCCTAGCTTGAAAAATGATTTTTTTAATGTGAACTTGATAGAAAACTTTTTTGTTTGCAGGTAGAGCCGGACGGTGAGTTTCTGGTCGAGCCTCAACATATACTCGACAGGAGAGAAATCATGCTCTGAAAGCGAGTCATCACCCAGGTTAAAGTGCAGTGGAAGCACTTCAGCTCGGATGAGGCTACTTAGGAAGACGAGGGATTTGTACGTGAGGCTTACCCAGAGCTATTTATTGAGCTAGAGTGAAACACCAAGGACGGTGTTACTTTCAAGGGGGAAATTTGTGACAGCTCAATTTGGTATTAACTAGTTGTTAACTAGTAAAATGACATTCTAGTTATTATTTTAAAGAGAAGGCTAAAACAATTATTGTTTTCTGGAAAAGGTTTATTTGTTTTATTGTTATTAAAAAAATAAAAATTGGTTAAATGGAAAAGTAGTTCCTTAAAAAGTAAAAAGGATGATGGTAAAAGTATTCCAAGAATTGAGAGGTGGTTGGATAGTTTGAATAGATACCTGCTCCTTTAAGGATAAAAGGCATATCCCAGTGAGGAATAGGGGTTATGTTCATAAAATAAGGAAGAGAGTGAGGAATTTCTTGAGCTAGTAGAGACCAGTGGAAACCACTCCGTATTCCTGAGAATTTCTGGTACTGACTGGACTTGGGGTCCTGAGGTCAAAATAGAAAACACTATCAACCTATACCTCTCAAGTTAGGATCATAGGGAAAGAGAAGGACATAATTTCCTCTCTTGAAGGTTGGGTGGACATCAGTAGTGAATCGCACATTCAGATAACTATTTTTGTTTTTCAGTATATTAAAACATGAATGATTTTATTAAGTTTATATACAAGTATGTGCTTAGTTAGAGTCAAGGACAACAATTTTATGAAAGACAAATGTTGAAAAAGATTGGGTTCTGTATACTTGTATGTTTTAAGCAAGTTATTTATAGGTACTGTAAATTATATATGGAATACATAATGTGTTTCTGATTTCGGTAAATGAGAAATATAAAACAATAGATATTGTGGTAACGGTGTTATATAAACACAACAATAGTATCTTGTTTAGGAAATCACACTGCTTGGAGAACTACATTGCATGGAATAAAATCTATTAAAGCTATGAAAAACAGGAATAACAAGTAAGGAATAATAGGACTACTAAGAAAACAATCTAATAATAAGAATTCAAGGCAAATAGTTAGATTTCAGTTCTCTTTCATCTCAAATTATATAAGAGCGCACTGTCGATTTTCGATACGAGGTGGAACCTCAACCCAAAACATGTCGTTCCTCCAAAACTAAACTATACGCGGACAAGAGAACAAGGAAAAACTATCTCCTAAAAACTATATAAACAAGATTTCTATTGTGGTAACCTTTATTGAAGAAAGGAACATAACTGTGCAGGAGTAAAAGAGTTTTTGTTTCTAAAAACTAATAGAATATAATAGCCATCTAAAGCATATTGAAAACTAAAGAAATTTACGCAGGAATGATTGCAGAACTGTGCAATAACATATAGACTAGCCAGAGGCTCGGAACACACAAAAACAAAACTGAACAATAAATCAGAGATTGAGACTTAAGGCCAGCTAGAGACACCAGGCATAAATGTGTAACCAGATAGCCAGAAGAATGCAAAATGAAAAGTAGAATTTTATATGCAAGCTTATATATATGCATATAAAATTCTACTTTTCATTTTGCATTCTTCTGGCTATCTGGTTACACATTTATGCCTGGTGTCTCTAGCTGGCCTTAAGTCTCAATCTCTGATTTATTGTTCAGTTTTGTTTTTGTGTGTTCTGAGCCTCTAGCTGGTCTATATGTTATTGCACAGTTTTGCAATTCAACTGACAACATAGTTTATACACCTTGAATAGCACAATCCTTAAACACATCAAGTGTAAAGAAAACCCTTCTTATAAACTGAATAGAGAAATCTAGGAACCAAGAAATGAATGAATTAAGACTGGGAAACAAAACCAAGTTTTATAAATATACATGAATCCAGAGGAATTTCTGCTTAATAGCCTTCATAAACTCGAAGGGAAGGGACTTTCATACATTAACAATGGAACCATACAACATTACAAATTAAACCAAACTTCTCTACTAAATGATAACCTGGGGTGAGCACCCAAAGTGGAAAATCCACCATTACGCCAGAAAGAGGATGAAGTTATTTTGAGAGGCAGAGTACCTGGAAAAGAAAAACAGAATTGTTATACATTAGCAGAAGCCAAAAACCCCAGCGCTCAGCAAGGAAGAAGGTTATGGTGCTGTTCAGAAGAAAACACACTTGTAGAGAAAAAAAGAAGAAGCCATAGAAACGATAAGCAACTGCACAAAGAAATAACAAGTTAAAACAACGTTAAATCTCATGGGTACCAAAGAAAAATGAAAACCCAAATTTCGTAATACCTGCAAATGCTAAACTTTCCACAAGTTTGCGGAATATTGAGTTGGAGAGAAGGAAATAGGCAAAATTTGGGAGATTAGAACCCTATAGAAACGAATTACATAATTTAAGAGCTGGACTGAGTTAAATATAAATGCACAGTACTGTTTGCAAACCTATAACAAGTAATATTTACCTAAACCGAGAGGTTAGGCCTGAACGAATAATGACCGATAGATGCATTAGCAACATAAATGAAAATTTGCCCAACACTCAGAGAAATGTGTTGGACAGGCTCAAACCCCAGCTCACGGATACTGTATTTCATCCTTTTTTTTTTCCACCATTACCAGTTCGAGAGGAAGTCTCTGGACTATGTGGTATTTAACCCTTAACCATATGTGGAGGAGCTCATCGCATGGTGGTGCGAAATGGGGGTTAGGCTAGGGTTTTGCAGAGGATATACCAAGTCATTACCCGCCGAACTCCATCACCATAGATCTCAGTAGATCGGATGGTGTGTGGTCGGGCAGGTGACCATTAAACTAATCACAGGTCCATAGTAAATCACACAATTTCCAAGATATTAAATGGTTAGGACACGCAATAGAATAGTGGTACAATCGAATTCCAAGACCTTTAAATAAGAATTAAATGAAACTCTGCCAATTACAAATTATAGTAAATGTTAGTAAAAGGTTTTGGTGAACTTTAAAAATGTTAATATTCATATGTGTTGAATTAATATTAACATGAAAACCTTTGTTAACTATCATATCTATGTCTATAAGATTAAGCTTTGAGGTGTTTGACATCAACGCATTTTTTTTTTTTTAATCGTGTATGTTACAGTGTCCATTACTACGACCACTACAACAACATATATATATATATATATATATATATATATATATATATATATATATATATATATATATATATATAGTGGTCTATCTATAGTGTATGTGCATTAAATTTTTGGATAGTAGATTTGGTTGTTACACATTTTGGATGGCAAATTTAATATTGGAAGACTAAATTAAAAGGGTTTAATATGATTAAACATATCACCACCATGTGGTTTAAAACTTTTCATCTAATTTTAATATATAAACATGGTTATGTAAATTTTATTAATTTAAAAAAAAATATTTACTAGCAATTGCACCATATGTTGCAAAAGAAATGCCGTAAGGAAATAGGATAAGAAATATTAGCGTAGAAGAAATAAGTTGTTGTAGAGAAGGAGCCATCCTGAAGGAATGAAAGGCAAATTTTGCTTACATGGAAGCAGGCCATCGAGGTTTCAAAGATATTGACTATAAGAGTTATCAACTAGAAAATTTGGTTATAGATATTGAAATAGGAAATTGTGGATGAAAACATATATGTAAACCAACATAATGAAATAAGTTGTTGTAGAGAAAGAGCCATCATGAAGGAATGAAAGGAAAATTTTGCTTCCATGGAAGCAAGTCGTGGAGGTTTCAAAGATATTGATTATAAGAGATATCAACCAAAAATTTTTGTTATAGATAATGAAATCGGAAATTGTGGGTGAAAACATATATGTAAACCAACATAATTTGTTCACATATATAAAAAAATTGTTGAATAGATATTGAAATAGAAAATTGGGGTGAAAACCCTTTGGTGATTAATAATCCTTTGAAACAAGCATGAAATGAGCACGTAACTCAAATACATTCAAGTACAATCTATCTAGCATAGATGTAAATAAAGAGAATTTTTATTAACAGAAATAGAGTTTACTCCAAGTTCATCTACATATCCTAGCGCCAATTGCATGCTTGTCAGAAATTGTATATGAAGAACAATAGTCTTGGTATACAAGAAAGTGTATGTCATTTTAATATGGAGACATTTTTGGAAGGAGATATTGTTATTCATGTTATGGTTTATTTTCTTAACTCCAAACTTGGTTTAGTCTTTCTCTATGTACACAAGAGAAAAAATACAAAGTAATTTCACAAATTTAAGTTATAGTTTTATATTTTATAATTACAAATCTAGTTTCTTATTAAAATATTTTACACACATCTATTCATTGAAATAAACTATATTGTGAATATGTTTTATCCTATCATTTGACTACAACATTATTGTACTCCCTACTAAATAAAACAACTTTATTAATAAATAATTGAATGTCAAATTGAAAGATTACTCAATCAATAACTACTATAATATATAGAACTGATTTTTTGACTTATAAATTATTTGTTTTATATGTCATTCAATTTCCATTACCTACTATCTTCAAATCCCATCGGGAGGTATTGAACATGGGAGCCAACTTTAGGTAAATAAGCATTCACATTGTCAACTTGGACAAAAAAGAAATTATAATCCTAAAATTCTCTTACCTAATCATCTTTTTAAGTATATAATTGAGTTTCATTTATTAAAAAAAAGGAAATATTAAGAACCTTCTAGAGTTATAAAAGGTAATTGACATGAAAAATAAAAAATCTCCTCATGACAACATACAAATGTTAATCTTAATTGACTCATTAAAAAAATAAAAAGGGATAAAATATTTACTAGTTATATCATTAAAAAATACCACTTTCACAATGGAATTTCTACATTACTTTTAAAAAATATTATTTTATAATTATATATAATAATAACTCTTAAATATATTTTGAAAGCACAAATATCTAAGAAATATAGTTCAATTATTGGGCATTAGAAATTCGAAAGAGGTGAAGGTAAATGAGCTAGTATCAAGAAATATGACATCAACCCCTGGAAAAATTGCAAAATATCAATCTCAATATGGCATAAGTGCTAGTAGGGAATTATTGATAGGTGTTGTTGGAAAAAGAACTACATAAAATTGGTTGATGTCAATGAAAACAATATCTACAAAACATTAAGAAAAAGTTTAGGGAGGCATTAAAAAATTAGGATTCAGTAACATGAGAATGATGAACTTGCATCTTGGGCTAATATATGTAGGAAACCTTATCAAGATAGAATTTCGTATAATGTGAACAACACTGTGAAAGAAAAAGAACTACATAAAATTGGTTGATGTCAATGAAAACAATATCTACAAAACATCAAGCAAAAGTTTAGGGAGGCATTAAAAAATTAGGATTCAATAACATGAGAATGATGAACTTGCATGTTGGGCTAATATATGTAGGAAACCATATCAAGATAGAATTTCGTATAATGTGAACGACATTGTGAAAGAATTTTGGTATTGGAATTTCCATGTGTCACCAAGTGAGAAGAATACCATGAGACATTATATATCTAGAGGGGTGTATTGAGATCATTTCCCCTTTCAGTGACTCTTATTATTAAAGAAAATTTCTTACTACATAATATGTATAACTTGTATATATACTTATCAAAAAAAATAACCGTGCTGAATCTTATGACTATGAGGACAATATAACTAGCTCATTCATACAACTACCACATACTATCAATAGGCAAAAGGGTTTTCTTATGAAGCGATCTATGCATCTTCGTCATGAAAATTGAATCTCAACACTAAGGAGTCATCCTAAGATAAAAGGTCATCATAGTAACTTTGATGTTCCAAAACCATCAATCACTTAATTATATTTCTCTAAATATCAACAATTGGACAACAATCATAATATGGTAATGCTTGGGGGAATGTGTCTCCATATCATACTATAACTGTATATACAACAACTTATCCAAATGATATAAAAATATTTCATAAGCAATGCAACTGCTACATGAATTACTCACAATCCTAAATGATATACTCCAAGTTCTTCCACAATACTAATCAAGTTTCTAAAGAAGCCATCATCACTCAGTCACCATATAGGTAACACTTGGGGGAAATGTGTTAGAATTGTAGATACAATATCTTATACAGAGGATATAAAAATCTGTTATAAGTAATGAAATTGCTACATCAACTACTCACCATATAGGTAATGTCTCGGGGAAATGTGTTAGAACTGTATATACAATAGCTTATACAAAGGATATGAAAATATGTTATAATAAATGCAATTGCTACATGAAATACTGACAATCATTAATTATATAATCAAATTTCTTCCACAGTACTAATCAAGTGTCTAAAGAAGCCATCATCACTTCCAAAATCACATATTTAAACATACAAGTTATAAAAAATGAATTTGTTTCATAAATTTTAATAGAATCATGTGCTCAGATCTAAGATATAGTTCTTAAACTCTAAAGTTTCTTCTTGATTGAAACATAATAAACTGATAATATATAGCTAAAGAGAAATAATTTAAAAACTTCTTGGTACAATCGTTAGATAATAATTTGATGCATAACTTGTATAGCAATAAATATCAGCTTGCAACACATCCAAATAAAACAACTGAAGTAAATACTATCAGTTGGTTTTCAATACATTTATTTAATTAAAATAGAGCTAGGAACTTTTGAAGATTACTTCATTGAAAATTAGAAACATCTTCATGCCTGGTTTTCCAAGCTGGCCGTGAATACCTCTCTAGATCCTTATAGCATTAGATATATTTTGTGAGCTAATGTGATTTTTTTTGTCACAATGATTTAAAAATTAGTTATTATACCACAATATTGACTTTCTCATTGTCTGTTTTGTTTATGAACCATTTAAAAAGACCACAGGAACATTTGATTTTACACTATGATCTCCCTAACATGGGTGGGGGTTTAAAACATTGCAGAGTAAATTGAGCGGTTATTGTTAGAAATTTTTGTATAAGATGGGAAATTTGGATGTTTTGTAGACAATATGGATGTCATAATAGATATCTATTTTAATTTTGTTAGTGCCTCTGGCCACCATGCGTCTAATATGATCCATTTCAACTGAGAAATTCAATATCTATTTTAAATTTTTTGGTGTCTCTGGCTACCATGCATCTAATAGGGTCCATTTTAGCTAAAAAATTCAATAAATCACTGTGTGAATGATAACTTGTGACAACCCTAGCCATTTTCTTTGATTTTGGATCAGGTACCAAACTAATAACTTGTAAAATCCCTAGTCATTTTCTTTGATTGTGGATAAGGTTATAAACTAGAATACACTTTCTCTTCAGAATAATCTATAATATATATTGGATGGAGGGAAATGTTATGATAAAACATGTACAAAAAACCCTTTAGGGTTGTCTCAACTTATTCTATTGTTAATCACATAGTGTCAATTACGTTCTTATTTGAAAACAACTCCCCTAGGTGTCACTGTGTCAATGTCTAAGCCATTGGATCAAATGTTAGATGATTGAAATGTTTTAGGCCATTAGATTCACAAATAAATAAAAGTTTTATATATGTTTTTAATAATGTTAGTTTTTTTTAATAAGTGATTGAATTTACATTTTGGTGACTTTGTCAAATTACACAAAAATAAAAATAAAAGTAAATTAAATAAAAATATTGACATATTGTAATGAACATTTTAACTAGGTCAAATAAAAAATAAAAATAATACTAAACTATAAAAACAACCCATGGTATTGACTCATGGTATTCATGTGGAATGTGGTTTATATAAAGGGGGAAATTAAGATGGCCTAACTCTGGATCTACCAAGAGCCAAGAGGGATCAAATGTCTTGATATGCAAACCTCATTGATCCCTCTCATCAATAATATAGATCTAAACTAATTATTTAATAAAATTACTTACTAAACTATAAAAACAACCCATGGTATTGACTCATGGTATTCATGTGGAATGTGGTTTATCTAAAGGGGGAAATTAAGATGGCCTAACTCTGGATCTAAACTAATTATTTAATAAAATTACTTACTAAACTATAAAAACAACCCATGGTATTGACTCATGGTATTCATGTGGAATGTGGTTTATCTAAAGGGGGAAATTAAGATGGCCTAACTCTGGATCTACCAAGAGTCAAGAGGGATCAAATGTCTTGATATGCAAACCTCATTGATCAAACTAATTATTTAATAAAATTATCTTTAAATGTTTATAACCATTATTCTTTTAAAATTTCACTTAATAAAATGTATCTAAATTTTCATACATCCAAATATACATAGTTTTTCTTGTTCTATATTATTTTTGTTACAACTATTTTATTATTCCAAAAATACATGGTTTTTTTGTTATATATTATTTATGTTACAATTGTTTTATTATTCATGAGTAGTATTTCTTAATATATAAAAAATTAAATTAATAATGAAATTTTTTAAAATATGTGATCTTTTTAAATTTCCAAATTATTAAAAACAAACTATATACATATCTTTAATTACCTAATTTTAGCTAAAAAAAACTTACATGTTTTTTACTTTATAATCATAAACAATTTTCATATTATATGATGTCAAACTTACTCAACTTTTTATTTTGAAATTTTAAACAATGTTTCCCACTACATAATTTTATTTATTTATTTTTCAATTCCAAACAAAACTTACAAAAGAAAAATCCTACTCAGTCCTTATTGTAGATTATAATTTTACAAAATTGATACTATGATTAACAATAGAGTAAGTTGAGACAACCTTAAGGGGTTTTTTTGTACAATTTTTATCATAACCTTTTCCTCCATCCAATATATAATGTGGAGTCTTCTAAAGAGAGTGTATATTTTAGTTTATAACTTGATCCACAATCAAAGAAAATGGCTAGGGATTTTACAAGTTATTAGTTTATAACATGATCCATAATAAAAGAAAATGGCTAGGGATGTCACAAGTTATCATTCGCACAGTGATGTATTGACGTTCTTAGTTGAAATGGATCATATTAGATGCATGGTGGCTAGAGACACTAAAAAATTCAAAAAATATATATGTTATGACATCCATTTTGTCTACAAACCATCCAAATTTCCCATCTTATACAACAATTTCTAACAATAACCACTCAATTTACTCTCCAATTTTTGAAACCCCCACCCATGCTGGGGAGATCACACTGTAAAATCTAATGTTCCTCTAGTTTTTTTAAGGGGTTCATAAACAAAATAGACAACAAGAAAGTCAATATTGTGGTATTATAACTGATTTTTGAATCATTGTGACAAACAAAACATCACATTAGCTCACATAGTATATATAATTCTATAAGGATCTAAGATGATAACAAATTTTGAATCATGATAACTAGGTGAAAACCAAAATTAAGTTGTAGCCACAAGAAAAAAATCTCAACAACTCATAGAATATATCCAAAGTTGCAATGAACCCCATACATTGTGATGGACCTCATGGGAATTTTAGTGCACATAGAACACCACCCTAATAATTCTATACTCTTGATCAATTTAGAATAACCTAGGATGTGTAAAATATTTTAATAAGATAAACAAAACAGACAATAAGAAAGTCAATATTGTGGTATAATAACTGATTTTTGAATCATTGTGACAAAAAAAACATCACATTAGCTCACATAATATATATAATGCTATAAGGATCTAAGATGATAACAAAGTTTTGAATCATGATAACTAGGTGAAAACCAAAACTAAGTTGTAGCCACAAGCAAAAAATCATAACAATTCATAGAATACATCCAAGGTTGCAATGAACCCCATACATTGTGATGGACCTCATGGGAATTTTAGTGCACATAGAACACCACCCTAATAATTCTATATTCTTGATCAATTTAGAATAACCTAGGATGTGTAAAATATTTTAATAAGGAACTAGATTTGTAATTATGAAATATAAAACTATAACTTAAATTTGTGAATTTACTTTGTATTTTTTTTTCTTATGTATATAGAGAAAGAATAAACCAAGTTTGGAGTTACCAAAATTAACCATAACATAAAGAACAATATCTCCTTCCAAAAATGTCTCCATATTAAAATGACATTCACTTTCTTGTATACCAAGACTATTGTTCTTCATATACAATTTCTGATAAGCATGCAATTGGCACTCAGATATGTAGATGAACTTGAAGTAAACTCTATTTTTGTTAATAAAAATTCTCTTTATTTACATCTATGCTAGATAGATTGTACTTGAATGTATTTAAAATATCTTATTTGAGTTACGTGCTGGATTATTAATCACCAAAGGATTTTCACCCCCAATTTCTTATTGCAATATCTATAAATTTTTTTGTCTATATGTGAACATATTATGTTGGTTTACATATATGTTTTCACCCCCAATTGCCTATTTCAAAATCTATAACAAAAATTTTTGGTTGATAACTCTTATCATCAATATCTTTGAAACCTCCACGACTTGCTCCCATGGAAGCAAAATTTTCCTTTCATTCCTTCACGATGACTTGTTCTCTGCAACATCTTATTTCTTCTGGGCTACTCTTTCCTATGCTATTGCCTTACGACGTTTCTTTTGCAACATATGGTGCAATTACTAGTTTAAAAATATAATCTACAGTAAGGACTGAGTGAGTTTTTTCTTTTGTAAGTTTTGTTTGAATTGAAAAATAAAAAAATTATAAAAGCTAAAATTATGTAGTGAAAAAATTTGTTTAAAATTTTAGAATAAAAATTTGAGTAAGTTTGACATCATATAATGTGAAATTAGTTTATGATTATAAAGTAAAAAACATGTAAATTTTTTAGCCACAATTAGGTAATTAAATATATGTATATAGTTTTTTTTTAACAAAAGAAATTTGAAATTCATTAACAAAAAAAATTGAAAGAGTATGTATGTAGTTACAAACTATTACAATTAAGTAATTAAAGGTAAATTTAGTGTTAATTAAGAAATGAGAATTGTGAATTTTATTTTTTATATATTAAGAAATACTACCCATGAATAATAAACCAGTTGTAACATAAATAATATATAACAAAAAATACCATGTATTTTTGGACTAATAAAATAGTTGTAACAAAAATAATATAGAACAAGAAAAACTATGTATATTTAGATGTATGAAAATTTAGACACATTTTACTAAATAAAATTATAAAAGAATAATGGTTATAAACAATTAAAAATAATTTTATTAAATAGTTAGTTTAGATATTTTCACTCTAAAAGAGGTTTGCATATCAAAGCATTTGATCCCTCTTGGCTCTTGGTAGATCCACAGTTAAGATTGATCTAGGCCATCTTAATTTCCCCCTTTAAATAAACTATATTCCACATGAATACCATGGGTCAATACCATGAGCTGTTTTTATAGTTTATTGTTATTTTATTTTATTACCTAAATTCAATTTAACTTATTAAAAAGAAAAAAGCAAATACTCCATAGTTAAGATTGATCCAGGCCATCTTAATTTCCCCCTTTAAATAAACTAGATTCTACATGAATACCATGAGTCAATACCATGGGCTGTTTTTATAGTTTATTGTTATTTTATTTTATTACCTAAATTCAATTTAGCTTATTAAAAAGAAAAAATAAAATACTATAAAAAACCATATATAAAACTATTTACATTTACATATAAAAATATAACAAATTTTTAATAACAACATTTTAACTTAAAAGTCACCAAAACCTAAATTCAATCTAACTTATTTAAAAAAAAAAAAACTAACATTATAAAAAAAAAAATATAAAACTATTTACTTGTGAATCTAATGGCCTAAAACATTTCAGTCATCTAACATTTGATCCAATGGCTTAGACATAGACATAGACACAGTAACAATTAAGAGAGTTGTTTTCAAATAAAAATACCTTACAACATAATTACCTTATATTTATTCTTAAAATATATAAAATATTTAATCCCATTCCAATAAAATGAATAACTATTAAAAAAACAAAAAAATAAATAAATCTACCCAGATAGATAGCATGGATACGTGTTAAAATTAGACCAGACCAATTCTCTTAGATCATGTATGGTGCACTAGCATCGTAGGATTTGTCATTAACTATTAACTACTCTAGTGACTTGAAATATATTTTTTTCTCCAATCTATCCAAGTCAATAAATGGCTAGTTTTTGTCAAAATTTATGACATTAAAATTACAAATAAATTGTTTATTCATTATAATTTAATATATTTTCAAAATATATGGTTTATTCTTATGTTGCACGAGTTTCTGCGAGTACTTTGGGTATGGGGAACAATTATCCATATGGCTAGAAGCTTTGCTCAAATTTACAGAAAATGCTAAGTTGGGAGTGGCAATAATATAATATATTAAATTTTAATATATATTAAAAGAGAATAAAATAATTTATTTATTTCCATCCAAAACTTGCCAATTAAATTCCATCATGCAGATTCCATCTTGCAATGAAATATGTAAAAGATTGAACTTTGAAACACTGCGAGAAAAAATCAAAATATTAATCCATCAACAACTTGCCAATGAAATTGCTTGCTAGCAAAGAAACACACAAAACCCCTAAACCAGAAGAAAAACTATTATTACTTGATTTTATGTGATTTCATGCAACACTATATTATATTCAAGCTTGGAAATTTATAAAATGAAACTTACTAACATGCTACTATTTCTAGTTTTGACCATCATTGTAATTTGTTGAATCTTATCATTAAAGCTTCAAGATAGACTTCAAGAAAGTAGACTTATTTGCAATTGTTGAACTTCAAGATTTTAAACAGAAATTGCCAAGGAATGACTAGAAACTGTCTATATTTTGTTGAAACCTTTGCTACATCTCCACATATCTATCCCTTTACATATCCCATGCAATACAGCCCCCTGACCTATCATGTATCACTTAGAAAATAAACAAACGGTCACTTCTTTGTTCAAAATTAAAAATAGGTACTTGAAAGGTGAAAATCTGCTCAAAATAGGTACCCGAAATGTCAAAATTTGTTGTAATAAAGCTCCCGACTATTTTGGAAAGTTTCCTACAAACTCCGAAGCTTCCAGGAGCACAAGAGCATGAGGTACGTGCTCTCCAATGACTAATACCCGTGTTCCATTAGTTTATTCACTATAATCTAAAATTAGCCCATGGACAAAACCTTTAGTCTTAATATAAACTATGCATGAAAAGAGTTATGAAGAGAATGAGAGCAACAATTGTTTTAGTGACATATTCCTATTATATAGCATAAAATTTGTTCAATTTGTACAAATGGCTTGACTTTATATTATAGTGTTACACATAGGGTTGGTTTGTTTTTGTTTTTTCTTTTTAAATAGGTTAGTTTAGGTGGAGGTTATTTTTTAATTCAATGGAATAACAATTTACGTATTAGTGATATTAGTGATAAGGGATTTGTGTTAATTATTAATTACTAGCAGTGATTTTGTCTAGTTTTTGTCAAAATTTATGGCATTATTTATGGCATTAAAAGTATAAACAAATTGTTTATTAATTATAATTTAAGATTATTCTGTAGACAAAACCTTTAGTATTGATCGAAACCATGCATGAACGAACCTATAGGAGTTCTAAGGAGAATGAGAGCAACATTTATTTTAGTGGCATATTCATATTATATAGCATACATTTTATTTAATTCATGCAAATGGATTGAGTTTATATTGTAGTGCAACGCACAAGGTTTGTTTGTTTTTTCCGTTTTCTTTTTAATTAGTTGAAGTTTAGGTGGAGGTTATTTTTTTATTCAATGGAAGAACGATCTACTTATTAGTGGCAAGGGATTTGTGTTAGTCATTAATTACTAATAGTGACTTAAAAATCTATTCTTTTCCCAATTTATCCCAGTAAAGAAACTAGTTTCTGTCGAAAATTTATATATTAAGAGTACGAATATATGGTTTATTCATTATAATCTAATATTATTCCATGGACGAAACCTTACTAAATTTGCGCAAATGTCTTGAGTTTCTATTATAGTGCAACGCCCAAGGTTGGTTTGTTATTGTTTTATTTTTATTTTTATTTAGGTTAAGTTTAGGTGGAGGAATGATCTACTTATTAGGGAGAAAGGAATGCTATCATTATGGAATGGAATGTTATCACCACGATCAAGCTTGGATGTTTATTGGGATGGTTTAAGTTTTAAAAAAGTGGTTTACATCCTCAACCCCTTACTATGAGATTTGAACCTAAAGCCTAGTGGAGACTAAGTACCACTCAAACCAACTAATATACACCTCATGGATTTGATAATTCATATATTATTATGACATTTTATAACTTGATATTTCCAAAAAAAAATCACAGGAAAAGATCCAATTTCCTAACATCTACACATGCATAAAGATAGGGCAACATTTGTATTTCTCCCTCCCACCTCCTTGGACTTCCCAAGCCTAGTTGGAGGTGTTACATTTAATTAAATCGATCTCCATGGTCTAATTATGAGGATGGGGTTACAAAATTCCCCAATCCCAAAAGCTCTCAAAATCAACTTTAGATACCATCATTGGATCGAGTTCATCAGGAGGTTTTCAATAATATAAATTTTATATTGATCCAATGTTTAGAAAAAAAGTTATGCCCATCTAAATCTTGAGCCCCGTAACCTTTTCCACATTAGCAAGGATCTTCCCCATGTACCCATATTGCATTACCACTTCACATGAGGTCCACCATCGATCCTACCACATCATAGCACCACCACGCCTACGCCATTTCTTCACAATGGTATCCCATTCAAACCTTCGTGGTGTGTTACATATTTTCATGTTAACTGATAGGGATGATCTTCAACCCATGGCTTCTATCAAACCACACCCCACTTAAGCCTGAGCTCTGCATTGATGTGTCTTCGGGTCACGGTAACTCCACGTCAAATCTGAACTTATGCAGGAACACAATAAAATACAGAAATACACATAAAAACAAAGATGCAACAGAAATAAGACTTCATTTCATTAATATCACATAATTGAAATATGCTTATAGACATAATGGAAATTAACTAGCTAGGGTGCTGGTAGCTTCTCTCTGAGAAGAGATGTGGTGGATACATACCTTTGAACTGTGTTATAATGAGGCTCAAAAGCCTATTTATTATTGAGAAACAATGGAAAACCATAAACATCTAAAAACCTAACTCTAGGAGATGAAACGCCAAATTATGGGCCCTGTTGAGGTAAATTGGTACATCAATTTCCCGGGGTCGTAGCTTTGGCATACTATCGTTTGATGCACGTGATACCTCATTAGAAAGATCTATCTGATCACTACAACTGCTAATAATGAATATTGAGTCTTTGAATAATATTCTCCCAGAGGTGGTTTTCCCCAAAAACTTTGTTTAGGGCCTCAAAACGGCTTCGAAAGTTCAAGTTCTGAAAAACTTCCAAAAATAGTAAATTGTGCTACAATTAAGGAAACTGAAAAATTGAAAGAAACAATGGTGGGGGTCTAAGTGGAATAGGTAGGTGGCCACCAATATCTACTTGGATAATTCTCCCCCCCTTATGAAGAAATGGTACCCATTGCATTGAGTTCCTCCATGAGATGAGGAAACTTCTGTTGAACTTGGTCCCTGGTGAGCCACTTGCCCTGGTGAAGGAGTTGCCCTGTTTTGACGACTCGATATAGCTGGATCCTCTGCTAGCGAGTGTTATTGATATGTGTGTCCATGATCTGATCAGTTGTGGATTTTTCCGTGTAGTCTGGATTTAACTCTATGGTGTGAGTTGATCTGCCATGTCGGATGTGTCTAGTAGACGTGGAAAGTAGGGTCGAAAACAGTCCACATTGAACATTGGGTGCAGACCAAGGAATGGTGGAATACTGAGCTCGACAAAATTCTCCCCTACAACCTTACTGATGGTGTATGACCCATATTAGAGCGAGCGAGGCTTGCAATGGGGTCCAATGAGGGCTCCTTCTACAAATGTAGCAACACTTTGTTGCCCACCTCGAAGTTGTGTGGTACCCTATGTTGATCATGTCGCTTCTTGTACTTAGCATTGACTCTTCCCAATATGTCATGAACTTGTTGGTAGATGTGCTGAATGCACTCAATGAAGTTGTTCACCTTGTCAACTTCAGACTGGACATGAGCCGAATCGGCTTGAGTAGCTACAAATGGCATGGCTAAGTCAATGGGATATAGTAGCTGGAATCCCAAGCCCACCTGAAAGGGGATGTGGCTGCTTGAGCTATGAAGGGCCCAGTTATAGCTGTACTGTACATAGGAGAGGCTCTCATATCATGTGCGTGGATGCTTTGAGTTGTACATGCGCAAAATGTGTACGATCATCTTGTAGAAATTTGAATAATAGTTAAATTATTCACCGAGATTATCCTGATCACACATTATTTGAGCTTCATGCATAATACATAACCTCTTCTACTATTGATCATCAATTTGCGGAATTATAAACAATCGCATGCCCACATTAAAACCACATAATCAATCACACATATAAACATAGTGTTTATGGGAAAGCTTAATGTTGAAAACCCCCAACTATCTGTATATTATAATGATAGAGTTCATGTAACAATGCATAGCAAAAAGCCCCTCACAAGCTCTCAGCACTATCTCACATTCTACACACTACACAAGCTCAGATCAAGCAAGTCACATGCTCAAATCTCCTCCACTTGTTAGCCTGCCTCTACTGCGCAATCCAATATGGATAATCATGATATCCAAGTTCGAATCCCACCAAGATGTACTGCGAAATCCTCATTGGCATCTCCATCAATGTCTGTGCAAATCTCATGCACTAGTATAGTCACAACTGATAGTCAACCTGCTCTTTCACCTACCTCCATCACTGATCGCCACTGAAACTGTCCATGCAATGAAGTTAACTGATGTGTTCATTAGTTGATTAATTAGTGAATTAATTATTAATTAATTCACACCACTTCCACTAGTGTATCAATCAGTTAGACTAGATACAAATAGCTCAACTATGTTTAACTGAGTTAAACTGAACACAACTCCATCAACTCCTCAATCAACTCCACCAAACTCACTCACATGAGTTCTAACTGAAGTCATCATGCATTAGCTCCACTTAGACCCTAGGAATAGCATAATTCCTTCTGTCAGTTGCATGTGCCACATCCAGGCATCAAACTGAAGTGCTCCAAGAGGATAAGATAATGTTTATAGTCCATATATTATTAAGAGCTAATAATATTTGACATATCTATTTTTAGACTGGAAATCTAAAAATAGATTCCGCCCAGTATGTCTAAAAATAGAAGTCCATCTATTTTTCCAACTTGACCATCCCTCCACAAATAGCATCCTGCAACTCATAGAATCATGATCGACATGTCTAAAAATAGACATAGTCTAAAAATAGACTTTGCGCCAAAAATACCCTGCGGGCCCACTTAGTGAAAGCAACTTCTTTCCACTAAGCTCTGTCATCTTGTTGCATTCTCAAAACTCCCTCTCAACAAGATACAGATTATCTGCAACCCCTATCCTGCCCCTGTGGTATTCGAATTTGCTCCTGGTGAGCACCTTCGTCAAGATATCAGCATCCTGATCCTCCGTAGGAATGTATGAAAGTAACATGATCCTCTGCTGCACACAATCTCTGATATGATGATACCAATCTGTGAAGCCATGCTGCCTCAACTCATCCTCCTGTCTATACCATGATCCATATCTCGATGTGCCTCTGAGATATATGCCTTTGAGATATCTCAATACATGCCTGCCTGCCTTCTAGAAGAGCTTGGTTGGCTTAACCATAGCTTGTGAAATCTGGTTCAGAGCATAGCATATGTCGGGTCGTGTATTGAACAGATACATGAGCGACCCCACCAACTGTCGATAAACAGTGGCATCCACTACCTCCGCCCAAGTAGCATCCTCCTTCCTCCAACCACCAAGAAGAGGAGTATCAACAGGCTTGTAGCCATGCATGTTGAACTTCTCCAGTATCTCCCGGGCATACTTACCCTGAGAAAAAAATAGTCCATCACTGCACTACCAAATTTCCAATCCCAGGAAATAATGAAGGAGGCCCAAGTCCTTCATCTCAAAATCTTTTGCAAGATCCTCCTTGCATGAGAGTATCAACAGCTCATCCCCTGTCAAAATCAAATCATCTACATAAAGTACAATGATCAACAACTTACCCTCCACCACAATCTGGTATAGGTTCGGATCCGCCTCACTCTTGGAGAATCCAAGTCCGGTGAAATAACTGTCTATCCGTGTGTACCAAGCATGAGGTGTGACAACCATACAACGCTCTCTTGAGTCAGCACACATGCGACTCACTGCTGAAGATCTCGAAACCTTCAGGCTGCTCTATGTACACCTCCTCCTCAATGACTCCGTTGAGGAACGCAGTCTTCACATCCATCTGATGAATGTGCCACTCCATCTGCGCTGAGAGAGCAAGGATCGTCCGTATGGAAGAGTACCTTGCGACAGGTGCAAAGGTCTCCTCATAATCGATCCCCTCGATCTGTGAGAAGCCGCGGGCGACAAATCTCGCCTTGTACTTCTCCACACTCCCGTCAGCCACCTACTTCACTTTGTAGATCCATCGCAAACCCACCAGCGATTTCCCCTCCGCTCTTGGGACAATCTCCCATGCACTGTTTCTGAAGATCGAATCATATTCTTCGATCATGGCATCAACCCATGCGGGTTCCTCCACAGCTTCCTCAAAAGAGGATGGCTCCGTCACAACACATTGACTCACAAGAGCCATGTATCTAGTATAGCGGTCAGTGTCTGTCTTTGTCTGCGACGTAGTCACAGTGCTCCTACAACCTTCTCTTGCATCTTGAGCTAGTCGCTCAGCTTCTGTAGTGCGCTTGCGCCCTCTGATGGTTGGCGCTGCATGAGTGGTCTCTTCCACTCCATGAACTTCCTCTTATGGCTGATCCACATCTGGAAGCTCATCCTTAGGAACTAATAGCTCCTCATCTGCATGCAAGTGTGGCTCCCTCTCAAGCGAACACTGCATGGCTTTCTCCTCTTGAAATTTGATATCCCGTCGCACAACAGTCTTGCGACTGTCTGGCAAATACACATGATAGTTGTGGGGCGTATCAGTGTACCCCACAAATATCCCAACCTCTGCGGTCAGATCCAACTTCTTTCTGGCGTCCTTCGTCACATGCATGTAGACAGGTGAACCAAAAATCCTCGAATGGGAAATATCAGGTCTCTTACCAGAAAACGCCTCCTCCGGTGTACTCATGCCAAGTATCTTGTGAGGACAACGGTTACGCATATCTTGTATTTCATGCCTCCGCATACAAGTG
Source organism: Pinus albicaulis (assembly GCA_034641835.2). Lineage (NCBI taxonomy): Eukaryota > Viridiplantae > Streptophyta > Pinopsida > Pinales > Pinaceae > Pinus > Pinus albicaulis. The sequence goes on from CM076578.1 coordinate 1,977,114,711, forward strand.
AATGGGTAGGCCACGATCATGCAACATCGCCCGTACGGCACCCACGATCGTTCGCACCCACGATCGTTGTTCTTCCTCTCGGTAACCCCGTTCTGCTGGTTCTGCTATGGGTTATGAGGTGCTATGAGCTCTCTTCGAATTCATTCTGCGCTGCAAAAGTCCTTGAATTCACCAGAGATGAATTCACCACCATTGTCGCTCCTAAGAGCCTTCACCTGCTTCCCTGATTCTTTCTCAACCAGTGCCTTGAACTCACAGAACTTTGAGTATGTCTCGCTCTTCTTCTGCATGAAGAAGATCCAACACTTCTAAGAAAAATCATCAACAAATATCACATAGTACCTGTGCTTTGCTGTCGAAGCTACTGAGAAAGGTCCACACACGTCTGTGTGAATTCTCTCAAGGATCGTCATGGCACGACTATCCTTCTCGTGAAAGGTGGCTTTCACAAATTTTCCCAAGGTACATCCCTTGCACTGATCTGACTGCGCAAGAGTACCCTTAGGAAGCCCAGTATAAATCTGTTGTAGTATCTTCAAAGCTCCATGGTGAAGGTGGCCCAATCTCCGGTGCCACAACTCGCCATCATCCCGGCTCACCACTCCTTCTGCCTTGCCTGCCATTGCTGCGCAACCATCTACCTGCAATTGATAAAGGTTCTTAACTCGAACCCCTATCCTCTGGGTCTCACCAGTTGCCTTACTGCGCAGGAAAGCATTTCCCTTGCTAAAGACAACATCATATCCCTTGTCTTCTAACATCGCCACAGAGATAAGATTCTTCTTCAATCCTGGAACATGCATCACTTCCTTCAATACGAAGGGTTTACCAGACTCCCTCTTAAAGGAAATGGTACCGATATCGGTCGCACTGTATCTACCATCATCGCCCATCTCGATGTGCACTCCAAGATCTTTCTCATCCAGATCAGTAAACAAATCTCGATCTCCTGTCATGTGAAAAGACGCACCACTGTCCAGAAACCATACTGATCCCGCCACACTTGACACCAAGCATGCAATTAGCAAAAAATCCAGCTCAAACTGCGAGGCTAAGGCCTCTCCAACTGCAGATCCAACAGCCTGCTTATTTTTCTTCTTCTGTGGAAAATTTGTGGCATAATGTCTGTGTTGGTGACAGTGAAAGCACTTCACCTTGGACATGTCCTGCTTCTTGCCTTTCGCACCGGAATGAGAAGCTTTCTTGCTCTTCCCCTTATTTGCTTTGGCAGCCTAAGCGCAATTCTCTTCATCATATGCCTTTGATGAAGATCTGTCCCTGGTACTTTGCCTTATCTCCTCTTGCACAAGATCCGACCAAAGTCGCTCCCATCCTGGCAATTTCTCCCGACCATTGACAGAGTCCTGATAGGAATGCCAACTCTTCGGAAGCCCAAGGAGAGCCAAGTTCACCAAGTCCTCATCATCAACAGTCACCCCCACACTTCCCAGCTCATCCCTGCATTGGATGAACTTCGTGAGGTACTTGGGCATACTGTCTCCTTTCTCCATCTTTATGTTTCTAAGTCTATCCTTGAGCGCCAACTTCCTCTGGTCGCTCTTGCTTTGGAATAAATCTGTCAAGGCTTTCCACATCAAATATGGAGAAGCCTTACCATGCAGGCTGGACACTATGTGATCCTTCACGCCCTCCAACAGAATCCTTCGACACTTTGCTGTCTTCTTTTTCCAAGCCTCAATTACGGCAGCATCGCTAGAAGTAGGCTTTGGGACTTCAGCATCTATGAACTCCTTCAACCCATTTTCATCTAACACCACCTCCATCCTGTCCTTCCATGCAATATAATTCGAGCTGCCCTCAAGGGCATACTCCAATCGTAATCCGTTGAAAGACATCTCAACTTCGACACCAAGAAAACACTACTGCAAATTCGAATTCCACCAGCACAAAACTCAACCGCTTCAATGTTCTGCAATTTCTCCAATGATCAATATCGCTCTGATACCATGTAGAAATTTGAATAATAGATAACTTATTCACCGAGATTATCCTGATCACACACTATTTGAGCTTCATGCATAATACATAACCTCTTCTACTATTGATCATCAATTTGCGGAAATTAAACAATCGCATGCGCACATTAAAACCACATAATCAATCACACATATAAACACAGTGTTTATGGGAAAGCTTAAAGCTGAAAACCCCCAACTATCTGTATATTATAATGATAGAGTTCATGTAACAATACATAGCACAAAGCCCCTCACAAGCTCTCAACACTATCTCACATGCTACAAACTACACAAGCTCAGATCAAGCAAGTCACATGCTCAAATCTCCTCCACCTGTTAGCCTGCCTCTACTGCGCAATCCAATATGGATAATCATGAGATCCAAGTTCGAATCCCACCAAGATTTACTGCGCAGTCCTCATTGGCATTTCCATCAATGTGTGTGCAAATCTCATGCACCAGTATAGTCACAACTGATAGTCAACCTGCTCTTTCACCTACCTCCATCACTGATCTCCACTGAAACTGTCCATGCAATGAAGTTAACTGATGTGTTCATTAGTTGATTAATTAGTGAATTAATTATTAGTTAATTCACACCACTTCCACTAGTGTATCAATCAGTTAGACTGGATACAACTAGCTCAACTATGTTTAATTGAGTTAAACTGAACACAACTCCATCAACTCCTCAATCAACTCCACCAAACTCACTCACATGAGTTCTAACTGAAGTCATCATGCAATAGCTCCACTTAGACCCTAGGAATAGTGTAATTCCTTCTGTCAGCTGCATGTGCCACATCTAGGCATCAAACTGAAGTGCTCCAAGAGGATAAGATAATGTTTATAGTCCAAATATTATTAAGAGCTAATAATATTCGACATATCTATTTTTAGACTGGAAATATAAAAATAGATTCCGCCCAGTATGTCTAAAAATATAAGTCCGTCTATTTTTCCAACTTGACCATCCCTCCACAAATGGCATCCTGCAACTCATAGAATCATGATCGACATGTCTAAAAATAGACATAGTCTAAAAATAGACTTTGCACCAAAAATACCTTGCGGGCCCACTTAGTGAAGGCAAATTCTTTCTACTAAGCTCTGTCATCTTGTTGCATTCTCAACACATCTTGTTGAAAACCTTTGTCTGGCCATTAGTTTGGGCACGGAAAGCTGTGGACGTGGTGAGCTTGGTGTCCAGCATTGGCCAGAGACTGGACCAAAATGTATTGAGGAACCTATTGTCCCAATCTGAGATGATAGATAGTGGGATCCAACAGTGTACCCACACTCGTTCAAAAAATATTTTAGCAGTGGCTTTTGCTATGATATTCTTCTTGCAGGCTGCCATAATGGCCATCTTCGAGAATCTGTTGATGACCATGAAAACATAGTTGTTGCCATGCTTATTAGAAGGAAGGCTCAACATGTAATCCATGGATATGGATTCCGAAGGTCAAATAGGGGTAGGAAACAGAGTATAGAGGCCTTGCTTCTTGATGGTGGGTTTGGAAATGGCGCAGGCAGTGCAGGATCTGATGTACTTCTTGACATATTATCTAAGGTTTGGCCAATAGAAATAATTATGCAATACTACCATTGTTTTCTCGACCCCGAAATTCCCAGCAGCCCGACTGTAGTGCGCTTCCTAAATCATGTTGGCACACTCACTTGAAGGAACACAATGGTGTCCTAGGTGACATAGCAGTGCATCCTGGAGGTGAAAATTTGGAACTTGGTTACCCTCCAAGAGTGTCTTGTATGTGTGTCTAAGTTTTGGATCACTCTTGTAGAGAATAAACCAATCAGAATTTTCGTGCCCACAAGAGTTGAGCACGGTGGTTAGCACCACGATTGGTGGTCGGCTGAGTCAGTCTGCAACATTATTGGCATTTCCATTCTTGTACTTCATGTTCAAATTAAATTTTTGCAGATATGTGGACCAATTATGATGCTGATCGTTCTGCAACTTCCCTTGTGTCTGTATGAATTGCAGGGGTCGGTGGTATGTGTGGATGATCGTTTCCTTACTTGAAATGTAATGCTTCCATTGTCTACAAGCTTGCACAATGGAATACATCCCTTTGTCATAAGTTGGATACTTCTAGATTGTGTTGTACAGGGTCTCATTGCGATATGCCAGTGGATGCCCCTGTTGAGTAAGAACTACCTAAATAGAATAGCTAGAGGCATCTTTCTCGGTCTCAAATGGTCATTGCAAGTCTGGTAATGTGAGGAGTAGGGCAGAGAAGAGGTGGTTTTTCAACTCTACGAACACCTTCTGTTGAGATTCATACCAAAATAATTTTTCTTTCGCTCCTCCCTTGGTGACTTGACTCAAGGGCCAAGTGATATGAGAGAATCCAAACACGAACCCGCGGTAGAAATTAGTGTATAAATTTGAATAACTGATATATTATTCACCACGATTCTCCTGATCACACACTATTTTATCTTCATGCACAATACAAAGTCTCTTCTACCATTTATCATTAATTGCGGAAATAAAATCAATTGCATGCACACATTAAAACCATAAAAAATCACACATATGAACATAGTATTTCATGGGAAAGATTAAAGCTGAAAACCCCAACTATCTATATATTATATGTCATAGAGATCATGTAACAATCATTGTACAAAGCTCCTCACAAGCTCTCAACACAACCTCCCATTGCTACACACTAATAAAGCTAGATCTAGCAAAACACATGCTCCAATCTCTGCCACCTGATAGCCTGCCTCTATTGCGTAATCAATGTTGTAGGATGGCTCATAAATAACTTTGAACCACCTGGCTTGTACTGCGCAATCCTCATTGGCTTCTCCAATCACTGGTTGTTGCAAACATGCAACTGTATAGTCACAACTGATAGTCACACTGCTCTTTCACCTATCTCTTCACTGGTCTCCACTGAAACTGTCCATGCACTGAAGTTAACTGATGTATTCTTTAGTTGATTAATGAGTTTATAATTAGTGAATTAATTAATAATTAACTCACACCACTCTCACTAGTGTATCAATCAGTTAGACTAGATACAACTAGCTCAACTATGTTTAGATTAGTTAAACTGAACACAACTCCATTAACTTCCTCAATCAACTCCACCAAACTCTCTCACATGAGTTCTAACTAAAGTATCCATGAAATAGCTCCACTTAACCCTCAGGAATAACATAATTCCTTCTGTCAGCTCCTGTGCCACATCTGTGCACTTAACTGAAGTGCTCCAAGTGAATAAGATAATGTTTATAGTCCAAATATTATTAAGAGCTAATAATATTTGACATATCTATTTTTAGACTGGCAATCTAAAAATAGATTCCGCCTAATATGTCTAAAAATAGAAGTCCATCTATTTTTCCAACTTGACCAACCATCCACAAATAGCATCCTGCAACTCATAGAATATCCAAGTATGTCTAAACAGGACTACACAAAAATAGTCCATGCTCAATTTAGTAATACACTTTTCCACTAAGCTCATCATTTTGTTGCAATCTCAACAATTAGCAAGACCTAGAAAGATGTGGAGCTATGTTACAGTGGTTGGGGCTAGCTAATCCCGAATGACTTGTATCTTGGATGGATCCACATGCACCCCTTTCTCATCAAAAATGTACCTTAGATATTGAACTTGGGTCATGCCAAAAGCGCACTTATCCAAATTGGCACACAAGTTGTGTTGTCGTATTGTTTGGAGGACTTTTCAGATGTGGTGGAGGTGCTCTTCCCAAGTCTGGCTGAAGATCAGGATGTCATCCAATTACACTCTACAATTGAGTTGGTGAATGGCAGCAAGATGTCATCCATTAGACTCATGAAGGTTGCAAGAGAATTCGTCAACCTGAAAAGAATGACCAGCCATTCGAACAGACCCTCCTTTTCTTTGAAGACAATCTTCCACACATGAGAGGCTTCGATTTGTACTTGGTGATACTGAGAATTCAAGTCGATCTTGCTGAAATATTTTGCCCACATAACTTCGTCCAAAAGTTCATCAATTAATGGGATTGGGTACCTATTCCAGACAGTGATCTTGGCCAGTGCCTGATAGTCAATATAGAGTCCCCAAGTCCCATCCTTCTTCCGCACCAACATGATGGGGCTCCCATAGGGTGATGAACTCATCTGGATGTGACCTTTTTGTAGTAGCTCCTGAATATGCCTCTTGATTTCATCATTCTACAAAACAAAGCACCGATATATTGGTCCATTGGGTAGCAGCGGACCTGGGGTCCAATCGATGGGGTGCTTGACCTGACAGTGCAGAGGCACCCTTGCGGGTGAGGTGAAGATGCATTAGGGGAATTTTGAGGTCTAAAATGGGCCTCCTAAGGAAATTATAAAATAATAGTGGAAAGAATCAAATAAGATTTGATGACATCATCAAATTTTACAGGGAAAAATGAAAAAACTACTTTTTCAACTCATATTTTCAACTTATCTCCCAAAGGTTTTACTCAAATTTCGAGCGAGAGCACTCGTTGGATGCGAAATTTAATTCCTCATCCAAGGAGTACCCATGTTGCATACTTTTGATGGGTTCTACTACACGAAAAATAAGAAATACATGAAAAACGTGATTGTAATCACGTTTTCTTATGTATTTCTCATTTTTCATGTAGCAAGGTTCATCGAAAGTATGCAACATGAGTACTCCTTGGATGAGGAGTTAAATTTCACATCCAACGAGTACTCCCACTCGAAATTTGAGTAAAATTTTTGGGAGATAAGTTGAAAATACGAGTTGAAAAAGTAGTTTTATTATTTTATTATTTTTTAATATTTTTACCTTTTTATTTAAAAAATGGTGAATCATCCCCCATGGTTGACATCATCATCTTGAATCCTATTGGTTGTTATAAAATTTATTTTTTTTGTAGATTTTTCTTAGGAGGTCCATTTTAGACCTCAAAATTCCCCTAATGTCCCCATACTCATCCATGACCTTGTCCATTTGTTTTTTTCATGTAGAGGAGCCTTGTCTGGAGGTCATGGCCACATTCTTCTTCTTACCTTGAGGGGGATCATGTTGGTCGGATAAATCGATCTTGCGGACAAGATTGATCTCCCTAGTGTCAGAAGACAATCTAGCAACAAACGAACAACTAAGTTTATCTTTCTCGAAATATATTCGTTTTACAAGTAAATGCTATAAAGGTGTCGATCCTACCTTAGATCCAAACGCTTATTTGCAACCGTAGTTCTTCTGTCACATCAGTAGTTCTTCTGTCGCAACAATAGTTCTTCCGTCGCTTGAAAGTGTCGTCTTTAAAGACCTGTAATCACAAACAAGCAAATATTAAGTAGCACCTGTATAAAAAATAATTATAAAACATACCTATCATAGTGATCAAGGAATCTATGAAATAAACGATCAAACGACAGCTTATTGAAATAAACAATCGAACGACAATTTATTGAGAAAAACAAACTTGATTGTATTAACTTTGAAATAATAGAAGAACCTTACAACCTTAGCCTTGATGTTGAACAGGCTTTCCCGGGGTCCGAAGCAGGATTTTCCTCTACTTTGATAAGCCTTGCACTCTTCCTCCAAGAGCACATAGAGGTATGTGATCTTTCCTCACAAAAGCTTAGCAGAAAGGAGTCTAAATCTCAACACTTCACCTCAATCACAAACTAAAGCTTGAACTCCCCTTGAGGCTACCCAATGCCTCTTTTTATAGTGCAGATGAGGAGGTTAGGGTTCCACCTATGAAGGGATAGAATCCTCCTTCAAAGGGATAGGCTCCTCACATCAAGGGGTTAGCTCCTTAAGGTGTGGGATGCATGAACCTTACAAGAGCGTACTCACCCCCAAAAAATCTCATTCAGAAGTTTCTAAAATTGACCAAAAATCAGCTTTTTCACTTTAATTTCTCGCCCTTTTGACTTTGACAGGGGTACGCAGACATTACTTAGAGAAACTGCGTTCTGGAACATAGGTAAGCTTCACATTACCTACGTACCCTAGCCAGGAACACAGGTAAGCTTCACATTACCTGCGTACCCAGGGTTTTGGAGTTTTTTAGGGTTTTTCTCCTATTTTTAGGGCTTTACATGAGGAGTAGAGGTTGTAAGACTTGCAGAGGAGGCAAGTATGAGTGACAATGAGCTCATACAGTCAGCAGAATGTCAAGGTGGCAGTTTTTAGTGCAACAAATTTCCCCTTAAAGTGCGAAGTCTGGAATAGATGAAGATGAAGTCTGTAATATATGAAGAGTGAAGTACTTTATCATTTCAAGGATCATCCTATGGACACCTCAGTCGAAACCTATAAAAACATTCAATGAAAAACATATATATGTAAACATATCATTGCTGAGGTAGGCATTCCCATACTCAGATCAAAACTAACTAGAAAAATGATTTAAACTGTTCTGATACAAGAATGATTTTCAATACATCAACAATATAGACATATGTAGACACAGTATGGACGCAACCATATTTTTATGAATATTCCACTGTATAAATGAATAACAAAATTCCTCGCAGCCTGGATGGTAGAAACTAGATCCAGGGTCTTGATTTCCGTTTCTCGAACCAGTACGATTATATCCCTTTGAAGGAGGATTCTATCCCTTCATAGGTGGAACCCTAACCTCCTCATATGCACTATAAAAAGAGGCATTGGGTAGCCTCAAGGAAAGTTCAAGCTTTAGTGTGTGATTGAGGTGAAGTGCTATTGAGATTTAGACTCCTTTCTGCTAAGCTTTTGTGAGGAAAGATCACATACCTCTATGTGCTCCTGGAGGAAGAGTGCAAGGCTTATCAAAGTAGAGGAAACTCTTACTTTAGGCCCAGGGAAGGCCTGTTCAACATCAAGGCTAAGGTTGTAAAGTTCTTCTATTATTTCAAAGTTAATACAATCAAGTTTGTTTTTCTCAATAAATTGTTGTTCGATTGTTTATTTAAATAAGCTATTGTTTGATCGTTTATTTCATAGATTCCTTGATCACTATGATAGGTATGTTTTATAATTATTTGTTATATAGGTGCTATTTAGTATTTGCTTGTTTGTGATTACAGGTCTTTAAAGACGACACTTTCAAGTGACGGAAGAAATATTGTTGCGATGGAATAACTATTGTTGCGACAGAAGAACTACTGATGCGACAGAAGAACTACAGTTGCAAATAAGTGTTTGGATCTAAGGTAGGATCGACACCTTTATAGCATTTACTTGTAAAACGAATATATTTAGAGAAATATAAACTTAGTTGTTCGTTTGTTGCTAGATTGTCTTCTGACACTAGGGAGATCGATCTTTTGGCGACTCCGCCGGGGAAAGAACTTGTTTTGATTTGAGAAAAAGCTTTTTTTATGATTTTTGATTGATTTATACGAGCTTGGGTAACTTATATTTACTTTTCTTTGAAAAGTTTTGAATTCTTTTTTGTTTTTCTTGAACTTTTCCGGGGACCGCACATTGTTGCAGACCTTGTTAAAAGTCTTGAAAAACTTGGATTTCTTCTTTCAGTTTAGTTTAGATTTGATTTAGGATTCTTAGCATCTACCCAGATCTGTATTTTTCTGTCAAAAGGCTTGTTTATGAGTTTCTTTCAGCAAATTTTTCATCTCATCAATCTCCGTTAAGTTAATTGGGTGTTTAGAGTCTCTTTTTTGAGAAATTCTTAATTTGATTTCCTTTGGTCATTACTTGGAGGTTTGTCTCAATCTTTTCACAATTTTGCATCTTTTTGCTTTTTTTTTGCAAAAAAAAATCCCCCTCATTCGCCGGGGATGCAAATTGTGTATAGAGTGTTAATCGCCTTTGAGTGTTTTTATTTTTTGATCTTTGGAACTTCTACTCAATTTTCTTTACTTATTAATTCTTGATTGGTTCTTAGATTATATTAGAATCATCTTGTGTTTGAGAATTCTCTGCATACATCACATTCTCATAATCCTAATTCTCATTTTCGAATATGAATGAAAAATGTGCATAGATTACATTTGCATACTTTTCAAGTGAATTGCATAGATTACAATTGCATAGTTTACATTTTGAAAAATCAATCATAGATTTAGATCAGTTTCTTTAATTTGAATTTACATGTTTTTATGCTTGTTTTAAAAACACAAAAATAAAAAAATGTTTTGAATTGATTAGCATTAGTTTTTCTTAATGAAATTAGTGCATTAGAGAATTTGTTATATTTTCTCTTATTGATCAATTTTTTGCATTGTTGAAAGTGAATTAAAACTCTCTCCCTACTTTAGTTAGGATTCATCGAATTTAAAATATTACATTATCATATTCGATTGCATTCAATTTTGGGTCAGGTCATAACACCATTGGTTTCATATCCATTTACCCTTTGAGTAATAAAAGCCAAAATAACACAACGCTTAATTAAAATTCATCTAGAAATTTTTACATTTTTAGGGCTCTTTCCACCAACATAGCTTAGGCTAGTGTCTTGGAATAGGTTTTAGTTAACTCTCCAAGACAGTAAAACAAACAAGTAGTCGATCTTACGGTAGGAAAAATTCCAATTGTTGCATGTATGCTCTGGGAAGCTCCTCTTAAAGGCGTCAAGCACGAGATCATATCTGAACCAGTGAGGTAATAAATCCTTCCTCATTGGGAACGATAGAAGATATACACATATTAACAATGGTAAACCTCGGATTGACCATTATCGAGGAGCTTGGGGTCACTTTTCGGTAAACCTTGGATTATGTCAAGGAGCCTTCAAGGGGATTGAGCTTTGTTACTCTGCCTTTGCGTGTGTGTCGGATCGTAGACTGTTCCCCTAGGTATATTTGTTTCTGTTGGTAACCTTAGTGGCCATAATATATAGAATTATTTCCTAAGGTGACGGTGGAGGGAAGATCCCACTGTACCTGGAACAGACGTCGGCTAGACTCACTTGGACTCTCCGGAGGGTTATCTTCACTCGAGATGGCATAGTGGAGAAACTTGCACTGGTATGCTTCATTAAGCAGGTTGTTGGGGTAACTCTTCCAACCACCATTTCTGCATTAAAATTCTATGATGTTGGATTTCATCACCAAATAGTGCTTTTAGTGCGAGAATCTATTGTTTGTGTGTGGTTTGACTCCTAGATTTGATAGTGCGTGTTCATTTGTTTGTTTTTACTTTTAGAGACCATAGATGTGAATTGTGAATTGTTAATTTTGCTTTAAATTTTTAATAAAATTCACTGAAGTTGAATCTAGTGGCAACTGTTCCGGAATTTACCAACCAAGGAACCCCTCTTAATTAAAATCCTAGTAATTTTCCTTGCTTTGGAAATTTTGGTCCTCCTTATATGGCTATATTGTCATTACCTGGATTTACAATAGGTTTACCAGTATAGTTATTTTCAACTTCGTTGGCCCCGAATACTCAAATTGTTCCACCTCAACCAAATGCTTCACCTCAACAGAGTTCACCATATCAACATCACCAACCTTCTGTTGACCCTTTACCTTCTTCGCCTAATATTTCTTCCTCCATTTCTTCCTCTTCGCTTGGTAAAAGTCTTGACGCTAGTAACCAGGTGGCTAAGAAGAAGAAGAAAGGGAAGAAGAAGAAGAAGAAGAAAGATAAGAAAGGAGTCAACCAACCAACCATGGCTGTAAGTGTTAGTTGTGTTGAGGAAACCTCCAACATGCATCGTAAGCCCAAATACCCTTGCAGGCTTTGTAAGGGTGACCACTTCCTTATCAATTGTCCTGGTATTCCAAAGGTCTTGGAAGTATGGTCAGAAAAATCTCATCAACTTTCCGTTGATCCATCAACCAATGATAGTCAGGTTCTTGGGAAAAAGGGTAAAGTTAGGTTTCCTTGTAAGTTATGCAAAGGGAGTCATCAAACTCACATTTGCCGTCACATGGATGAAGCCTCAAAATTGTTGGAAAACCTTACTATTCCACAGCAAGAATTTCCAACCGGTTATCGTAAACTTTCTCCCAACCTACCGTCAACTGACGGAGTGATTGACCTAATTGCAAGTACAGTCGATCCCACTCTTCCATTGGAGAGTGAAACTCATATCACTCGGGTTGATGATCCATTAGTTGATCAAGTGGTCGATTCGATTTCACATTCGGTCGATCCCATTCTCCCTGTAGAGAGTGAACTTCATACCACTCAGGTTCTTCTTGTTACATCAGATTCTTCTACGCCGAGGGGCATTTCACCTATTTCTACAGAACTCCCTCCAAGTACTGAGGTCTTTTCCTTTGATTGGAATAGACTGACAGAACCTCGTCTTCCTTCCTCCATCCCTTTCCAAATCATTGTGAAGTTTGGTGGTAGGGAGATACACTGCATAGAGGTAGATGAAGATGCTTCTGTTAGTATTTTATCCTCAACTGCTTGGAAAGCTTTCGGTTCCCCTCAACTTGTGCCTATTACGCAGAATCTGAAAGCTTTTAATAGAACCATTAGTGAACCTTTAGGGATCCTTCCTACATTTTCTATTACTTTGGAAGGTAAAACTATATGTATTGATCTTATGGTAGTTTGAGGCCCCTTGGATTTCAATTTACTCCTTGGGCGAGACTATGTCTATGCAATGAAAGCTGTAGTATCGACACTCTTTCGCGTGATGTATTTCCCTCACAAAGGAAATATTGTGACTGTAGACCAGCTTTCATTCCCTAGTCTTGTTTCAACTACCAATAATATGACACCCCTAAATGTTCCTGATTCTAAAGTGGTATCTACCCTGCCATAGGTTAATTATGTGGCAACTAGTCCCATGTTTTCAATTACCGATGTAAGTGAGCCTCTCACTGTTTTCTCATCTTCCTTTGACTTAGATTCGGTAATTGACATGGAAAACTCTATGGGATTATTTGAACGCAATGTTCTTATCCCTTTTGAGTCCCTTGACATGTGTTCCTTCTAGAGAAGTATTCTTCCTTCTGATGAAGACCTCTTGGAAGCCATGATCAAGGTGTGTCCATTGACATTTGTTTCTTCCAGTTGGAAGCCATGATCAAGTTTCCGAGGATAGTTCCTTTTACTGTGTCAACCTCATTAAAAAATGAATCAGTGAGTATGAGGAGAGTTCATGTTACTGTGTCAACCTCATTAAAAAATGAAACATGTTGTTTCGAGGATAGTTCCTTTTACTGTGTCAAACTCGTTAAAAAATGAAACATGTTGTTTCGAGGATAGTTCCTTTTACTGTGTCAACCTCGTTAAAAAATGAATTAGTGAGTGCGAGGATAGTTCCTTTTATTTTTTCAACCTCATTAAAAAATGAATTAGTTAGTCGAGAGCATAGTTCCTTTTCTTGTGTCAAGCTCGTTAAAAAAATGAAACAAGCTTCCAAGAGGAAAGTTCTTTTCCTGTGTCAACCTCGTTAAAAAATGAATTAGGTATGAGGATAGTTCTTTTCCTGTGTCAACCTCATTAAAAAATGAATCAGTAGGTAGATTATAGAGAGTATATTAATAGATTAGAAATAAGTAGTTTTTGAGGATGCTTCCTGTTACTGAGTCAACCTCGTAAAAAAATGAATCAGGTATGAGGAAAGTTCCTTTTACTGTGTCAACCTTGTTAAAAATGAATCAGTGGATCAAGAGGAAAGTTCCTTTTACTATGTCAACCTCATTAAAAAATGAAACATGTTGCCATGAGCATAGTTCTTTTCCTGTGTCAAGCTTGTTAAAAAATGAAACAAATCCTCCCCTAATTGAGTCGAGTCTTTGACTAGATCTCGTAAATGTTAAGTCATATATTTAGGTTAATTATTTCAATTTTTACATAATTTTCTTACAGTTTTAGGTTGGGTCTTTCATATGATCTCATAAATGAACCTTCATTCCATCCAGCTATTAATTACCAGTAGTGTACTTAGTTGAATGAAATGAAGCTGGGGGGGCTTGCGCTCTAGCAGCTACGCTTAGGGGGCATCAAGCACAGTTTTCTCTCTGTTTCAAGCTTGTGTAAAAATGAAACCACTCTGAAGCAAAGTTTATCTCTGTTTCAAGATTTTGTAAAAATGAAACCTATCTTGAGTCAATTTCGGTTATTTTCAAGACTCGTTAAACTCATGAAAATCCCGAGATTATTTTGCTATCTTTCATTGTCGTAAAACACATGAAAATGCCGAGTTCTTTTCGTCTTTTCCTGCTCGTAAATTAAATTGAAAATCAACCACAGGAGTACATTTTTATCCCTTTTTCGAACTCGTTAAAACTTACAAAAAAGAGAAAACCATGAGTACATTTTTATCCCTTTTTTCGAACTTGTAAAAACTTACGAAAAAGCGAAATATTGAGTTCTCTTTTAAGCCCTTTTCAAACTCTTTAAAAATGAAAATATTTCCGAGTACTTGACTATTCGAACTCGTTAAAGTAAATGAATGATCGTCCCTTCAGTGTAAGTTCACCCCTTTTACGGACTGAAATGGACTATTTACGAAAAAGGTATACGTTGACGAATTATGGTCAATAGAGTTCTTTCCCGCATTATTTTATCCTTTTTCGGGCTTGAGAGACTAAATTTACGAAAAAGTACCCCCATGGATTCTTCTTAAGTTTTTTCTTATGACTCCCTAAAATTGAAAAAACATCGAGTTTCTCCTATACTAGACTTGTTAAAATTTAACAGTAAAGGACCTGTTCAATTTTAAGCAGGAACGAACCACTCCTTCTTAGGGTTCGAATCTTAAACTAAGTTGGACGCATTCGAAGGATGAGCTTATAAACAAGAAAATGTTATCCTCCTCAAGCTTGTCAAAAATAAAGAGGTACTTGCCAGAAATGGTGGGGGAAAAGAGAGAAAAACGAACCTGTTTGTTATGTTTTGATTATTCGAAAGCCGTTAACCACTCTTGAACACGGCACTTTTGTTCACCTGGGTTGGGAAATCCTCTGCCTAGCAGTTAATCAAACCATTTTGAAAGTCTTCAGCCGGTTTCTGGGTATTAGCTTTGGGTCAATTGTCACCAAGCCATCTGCAGTGTTGTTATGTGTTCAAGAGGACAGTTCAAACAAACCATTCATTTGCGAAATATTTGTCTTCCATTTTGACCATCCCTGAGTCAGTCCTTGCGAATATATTTCTTCAAAACTTGATCTATGATTTCGTGTTGTGGACTTACCTACGATAGATCACTTTCTATCAACGACAGCTCATTATTTAGGAAGTTGATCTAGAAATCATCAGTACCTTGGAATCTGCATGCCTTAATGGCAGGTTTCTCACCTTGAACGACAGGTTGCATCATTGACCTTCGATCAAATGATTCCGTGACATGCTCGACTTCAACTAATTCATTCACATTTCATGGATTGTACTAAGTACTTTGAGAGCCATTGACATTACTGGTGGTTTCTCTCACACTTGTTAACAATTCACATTATTGACTAGTAATCAAGTGGTTTCTACCATGTTCAACTTCGACAGGGGTACGCAAGCATTACACAGAGAAACTACATTTTGGAACTCAGGTAAGCTTCACATTACCTTCGTACCCTAGCCAGGAACGTAGGTAAGCTTCACATTACCTGCATACCCAGGGTTTTGGAGTTTTTAAGGGTTTTTCTCCTGTTTTTAGGGCTTGACATGAGGAGTAGAGGTTGTAAGACTTGCAGAGGAGGTAAGTATGAGTGATAATGAGCTCATACAGTCAGCAAAATGTCAAGGTGATAGTTTTTAGTGCAACAGATCATCAGGAAAACAAATTTCCTGGTTTTGGAAATGAGCTTATTACATTGTTTTACAGTAACCAAAGAGATGGTGGTAGACGGTGCTACCTCGGTGGCATGTACAACTAATTGAACAAAGTAACAATAACAACGCGAGGTTGGGAATCATAAACAATATGTCACTTGCACAAGTATGGTTGGCCTAATAATACATCACAAATATCAACAGGGGCAATGTCACATAATACCTCATCCGCGAAGGGCTTTATGATGTAGGGAAGGTGGAACTATTGGTTGACGCAAAGATCCCGTCCTTGGTGAAGCCACCCGATGGTGTATGACTGTGGTTGTGTTGTGGTCGGCAAGCCCAAACACCTCATGAAATCTGTTGAAATTAGGTTCTTTTGGCTTATGCTGTCGAAAATGAACTACAATGGGGAACCCTTTACCCACATCTAGGAATGGAAGATGCGTTCCTCCTCCTCTGGATCTTTCGGTTCCTCCTTCTGGATCTTCGTGGTGGAAATAGTGGCGTTGGGCTCTAAATCCATAATTTTCTTCCCTTTGTAACTCCCCTTGTCAAGTTCTAATTCTGAGTCAGAGCATGCATCTAATTCATAAGCCTTCAACTTGGCCACTAGACTGCTTGACCCAACACTCACTTGTGTTGTGATTGGATCTCTTATGGAACTCACACCACTTTCCCATGTCCTTCTTTGGCTTCGCAGTGTTTTTCTTTGCTTACGACTTTGATGGGTTATTCTAGGCCACCCCGCCTTGGATTTTTCATTTTTTCTACAGTTTTGGGTCACCTTTCCCTTGCTTTTGATTCACAGTTCCAAAGTCTTGCTTCTTCTGTTTGAACTTCTGCTCAACCTTGGTAGCATACCAGTATGCCTAACCAAGCGAGAAGATGTCAAGGAACTCCATTTCCTCTTGAATTTATCTGTGCAGACAACTGCGATACTTCAACACAAAATGTTTCTTTGAATCTTTGATACCTAATGTTGTGTGCAGGGTATGGAAAAAATTCTTCCGCTCATGCACATCTTGATCCCTTTGCTGCTGCATTATAGTCCATTGTATATACTTGTCCTCATATCTCCCCATAGTATAATATTGTTACTTGATGGTGTCTCAGAAATAATTCCAAGTGGGTGCAGCCAAAAATAGAGAGGGTTCCGTCTCATCCTTTTTCGCATAGTATGTTTCCCACCAGTCCTTGACATGAGGGGTGGCTTTGAGGAGTGAAAAATTATTCTTTTCCGGGTTGGAAAATTCATGAACTGAGAAATACCCTTCTAATTGATTCAACCATCTATCTACGACATTTGCATCTATTTGGCCATCAAATATGGGAATTTCAAAGTTTACTTGTACCTTAAAAGGAGTTGCACCTCTAGAGTGGTTGCTGGATGCAGATGCGTCGTTGATGGGTAGTCATTGAAGAATATGTGAAAAGTTATCCATCATCGCATTCCTTTGTTTCTCGAGGGAATCCTCGAGAAATTTTTTGATAGGATATCCTTCTCCCTCGTCTTTATTTTTGTCCCCCACGACCGGTCATCAGGGTTTGTGAGGCTGATCTTGAAAAGGTTCAACTAGATCAAGCCCTAACTCTTTATACCCCGACCTCGGTGGGGACATGCAAAGAAGGATCGAGAAAGAGCAGATCGCTCTGATACCACTGATCTGGACTTATGAAAGAATGCAATAAACTACATAAATAAAAATAAACATAGATATGCAAAAAAAATAAGAATTCATTCATTAATATCACATAACTGAAATATGCTTATAGATAGAATGGAAATAAACTAGCTAGGGCGTTGGTAGCTTATCTATGAGAAGAGATGTGGCAGCTACATGCCTCTAAACTGTTCTACAATGAGGCTCGAAAGCTTATTTATTATTGAGAAACAATGGAAAACCATAAACATCCAAAAATCTAACCCTAGGAGATGAAACACCAAATTATGGGCCCCATTGGGGTAAATTGGTACATCAATTTCTTGGGGTCATAACTTTGGCATACGATCTTTGTTTGACGCACATGATACCTTGTTAGAAATATATATCCAAGGACTAAAAATAATGACAGTGAATATTGAGTTTGTGACTCATATTTACCTAGAGGTTTTTTTCCCAACAAACATCGTTTAGGACCTCAAAACGGCTCCTGAAGGTCAGGACCCGAAAAACTACAAAAAATAGTAAATTGTGCTACAATTAAGGAAACTGAAAACTAAAAGAAACAATGGTGGGGCTCCAAGTGGAATAGGTGGGTGGCCACCAATGTCCACTTGGATTAACGTTAACACCACATGGCCACCCCACGCTAGATGAAATACCAAAACCATAGCCACATGTCAACTAGGTGCGACTGTAGTATCATAGTCCATGTCACTTACTTCCATAATGTCCTAATGATGTCATGTTGACATCCTATCACAATTCCACGTGTCACTTGAAAATGAATTTTATCACTATTGTAAATCTTGGATGTCTATTAGGATAGTTTAATTTTCAAAAATGTGGCTTCCATTCTCAACCAAGTTCCCATGAGATTTGAACCTAAAATCTAGTGGAGACTAAACCTCACTCAAACCAACTAATATACAACTCATGCATTTGATAATTCATATATTATTATGAAATTTAATAACTTGATATTCTCAATCAAGGGTCGCAAGAAAAGATCAAACTTCCTAACATATGGACATGTGCAAAGATCAAATGACATTTGTAATGCTCCCTCCCACCCCCTTATACTTCCCAAGAATAGTGGGAGGTTTTAATTTTAATTAAATCAATATCCATGGTCTCATTTAGAGGATTGGGTTACAAACTCCTCAATCCCAAAATTTTTCAAAATCAACATTAGATAATGCCATTGGATTGGGTTCATCGAGAGATTTTCAATGATATAAATTTTATCTCAATCTAATGTTTGGATCAAAATTTACATCCATTTAAAGCTGGGGTCCCATAACCTTTGGCACATTAGCTAGGATATTATTGATCCAAATTTAAGAAGGAATGAAATGAAATAAAAATTTAAGTAGAAGATAGAGATATAGTGAAAGAACAAAAGTTCAATTAATTAATAACACGTACTGAATATTGTTTACATGAAGAATGGAACAAACTAGCTCGGGAAATGGTGGCTTATCTTTGAGAAGAGAAGTGATGGATACATGCCTTCTAAATTGTGTTACAATGAGGTTGAGAGGCCTTTTTATCATAAATAAGAAGTGTGAAACCCTAACCCTAGGAGATGAAGCACCAATGGTTTTGGGTCCCATTGGGGTAAGTTGGAATTCCAATTTCCCGTGGTCGTAACTTTGACATACGATCTATTTTGGATATCATAATACCTCATTTAAAATATCTCCATGAGGTGAAAATATAATGTGTGAAACAAATTTTGGAACATTTTGAGTTTCTAAATTTTCCCTGAAAACGTCTCTTAGGACCTCAAAATGGCTCCAGAAGTTTAGGACCCAAAAAACTGCCAAAAATAGTAAATTTTGCTACAATTAAGGAATCTGAAAAAAATAGTGTTGGGGGTACAAGGGGAATAGGAAGGTGGCCAAAAATATCCACCTAGATAGTTCCTCTCCCCTTCAGAAGCACTGGTCCCCATTGCGTTGAGTGCTTCCATGAGATGGGGAAAATTTTGCTAAACTTGGTCCCTAGTGAGCTACTTGCCTTGGTGCATGAGCTAGCCAGATTTAACAAATCAATATAGTTGGATCCTATGTTTGTGACTGTTATTGATATATATGTCCATGATCCAGTTAATTGTGACCTATTAAATTTATTCCGGGTTGAGCTCTATTGGTGTCAGGTGCTCAACAATGTTTGATGTGTCCAATAATGGTGGAAAGTATGGACGAAGGTGGTCCACATTGAATACATGGTGCATGAAAAGGAATGGGAGGGTACTGATATTGTTATTGTTGTCTCCCATAGCTTTGGTTATGATGTAATTCCCATATCAGAGTGGTTGAAGCTTTCGATGGGCTTCCACAAGGTGTTCTTTCTATAGATGTAACCAAACTTTGTCACCTCCCTAAAAGTTATGTGTCACCCGATGTTGATCATGAAATTGTTTGTACTTGGCATTGGATTTATCCAAGATGGAATGAAACTGCTATAATATGTGCTAAATGTGCAAAATAAACCTTTTGGATTTATCAACTTCAATCTGAACATGTCAATATTATGCCTGTGTAGTTGCAAGAGGCAATGTGACATCAATGGGACATAATGGTTGAAATCCCATGCCCCCTTGAAATGGGTTATTGTCAGTAGAGTTATGGATAAATTTTCTATAAATTTTTTTCACATAGGGAATACTCTTGTTCCGTTTCATGGATGCTTGGAGTTTTACATGTGTAGTATGTGCTCTATCATCCTATTGATAACCTTTATCTAGCCATAACTTTGCATATGGAATGCAGTTGAGTTGGTGAGATTAGTGTCCACTAATAACCAAAGTATTGATCAAAATGTGCTTAGGAAATGTTATCCTAATCTAACATAATTGTCCGTGGAATCCAAAAATAAACCCACACTCATTCGAAGAATATTTTGGTAGTGTCTTCTGCTATGATTCTCTTCTTGTAGGACATCAATGTAGCCATCTTAGAAAATATACTGACCACTAAAAAGACACATTCATTACCATGCTTGATAGAGGGGAGGCCATAAATATAGTCCATGGATATGGGTTCCTAAGGTTAGATATGAATAGGAAGATGAGCGTACATGCCTTGATTCTTAATGGTTGGCTTGGCGATGACACGGGTAGTGCAAGATATGATATACTTTTCGACATATTGTTAGAGTTTTGGCCAATAAAAATATTTATACAGTACTGCCACTGTCTTATGAACACCAAAGTGTCATTAGACCCTTATGTAATGTGCCTCCAAAATCATCTTGGAATGCTGAATTTAAGGAACATTTATATTTACCAGATAGCGCAATACTCCATCCTGAAGGTGGAAGTCTGGAATTGGCTTT
The DNA here is from genome assembly GCA_034641835.2 of Pinus albicaulis. Lineage (NCBI taxonomy): Eukaryota > Viridiplantae > Streptophyta > Pinopsida > Pinales > Pinaceae > Pinus > Pinus albicaulis. The sequence goes on from CM076578.1 coordinate 1,977,135,363, forward strand.
CCATAAATCAACATCTTGTTGTTGGCAGTGAACTCTAAGTCACTTTCACATATTTTTGTCCATCTAAAGGTATCGTGCCCACAAGAGGTGAGAAATATACTCAGTTCCAAAATTTGGAGTCGATTGAGGCAGTCGACGACATGATTGGTGCTTCCCTTCTTGTACTTTATATTCATATGGAATTGTTCAGGTGAGTGATCATTTTTTATGGAGATTGTTCTACAACTTCTCATGCGTCTGCATAAAGTGAAGAGGTTGGTAATCTATATGAATGATCATCTCCTTCCCCAGGATATAATACTTTCATTTCCATCAGGCCTACATGATAGAGTACATCTCCTTATTATAGTTGGGGTACCGATGAACAATATCAGAGAGTGTCTCACTGTGATAGGCCATTGGGTGCCCTTGTTGAGTGAGGACTACACCAATAACATGATATGAGGCATTAGTCTCAACGTCAAATGGTTGTTTGATCTAGGTGGAAATTGGTGGCCACCCACCTATTCCCCTTGGACGCCACCATTGTTTCTTTCAGTTTTTCAGTTTTCTTCATTATAGCACAATTTACTATTTTTGGAAGTTTTTTCGGGTCCTAAACTTCTAGAGCCATTTTGAGGGAATAAAAGACGTTTTTATGGAAAAGAGAGAGACCAAAAAAGTCTCCAATTGGCATGCTATTTTTTTTCATCCTCCTCTTTGAGATATTTGAAACAAGATATTATGATAGCCAAACAGAGAACATATGCCAAACTTACGACTTTGGGAAGTTGAAATTCCAACTTACCCCTACGAGGCCCACAAGCTTTTGGTGCTTTATCTCCTATGGTTAGGCTTTTGGATGTTTAGGGTTTCTCATTGTTTCTCAATGATAAAGATGCCACCAAGCCTCATTGTAACATAGTTCATAGGCTTGTAGCCTCCATATCTCTGAGGCCTCCATATCTCTTCTTAGAGATAAGCTACCATTGCCTGAGCTAGTTTATTTCCATTATGTCTGTAATCATATTTCAGTTCTTTGATATTAATGAATTGAAATGTTGTTTCTACTACATTTTTATGTTTATGTTTATATTTTTATTATGTTTCGTTCCTGTCTAAGTTTGGATTAGTGGTATTATAACAATATTCTCTTTGTTTTTCTTTTCATGTCCCCAATGAGGTCAGGGGATAAGGAGTTAGGGATCGAACTGGTTGAACCTTTGCAAGAACAACCTCACAAACCCCAACGACATCACATGGAGGAAGGAAATAAAGATGAGGGAGCAAGAGATCCTTTAAAAATATTACTCGAAGAAGCCCTCGAGCGAGAAAGTAACACAATGATGGAAAATTTTTCCCAAATCCTTTGGTGGATGGCAACGGGCAGCACATCTTCATCCAATAGACACTTTGGACATGCCACTTTGTTAAAGGTAAAATTTAACATTTACATTCCCACATTTGATGGGTAGATAGATGCAGATGTTGTAGATATATGGTTAAATATGTTGGAGAGATATTTTTCAGTTCATGATTTTTCCAATAGGGAAAAAATTACTTTTGCACTCCTCAAATCCACCCCCCATGTCAATGACTCGTGTGAAACCTACTACGAACAAAGGAATGAGAGAGAATCCTAACTTCTTTTAGTAGAACCCATTTGGAATTATTTCCGAGATGGCATCAAGGAACAATATTACCCCGTGGGGAGATATGAGGACAAGTACATAAAATGTACTAGCCTACAACAATAAAGGGATCAAGATGTGCATGAGACATTGAATCTATTGCATACCTTGTACACAAAGTTGGATATCAAATATTCAGAGAAACATATGGTGCTTAAGCACTGTAGCTGTTTTCAAAGATACATTCCGGAGGAAATGGAGTTCCTTGACATATCCTCACTTGGTGCAACATACAGATATGTTTCGAAGATCGAGAAAAAAATTAAAAGAAGAAGCGAGACTTTGGATCTTCTAGTATAAAGGAAGGGAAAGGCACCCCAAATTGTAGAACAAAGGATAAAGCCAAGGTGGGGTGACCCAAAACAACACCATGAAGGCAAATAAGGACACGGGAAAGTGGTGTGAGTTCCATAAGTGCCCCACTCACAACACAAGTGAGTGTCAGGCCGAGCAATCACTTGTGGCTGAGCTAAAGGTTTTCGAATCAGAGGCATACTCCAAATCTGAGTCAGAAAATGACAAGGGGAATGAAAACGGGAAGCAGATTATTGACATAGAGCCTAGTGCCACCATTTCCACCAACAAGATCCATAAGGATGAGATAAAAGATCCAGAGGAGGGGGGGTGCCTCTTCGATTCCTTGATATGGGTGAAGGGTTCTCTACTACAATTCATTGTTAACGACAAAATCCAAAAGAACCTCATTTCAATAGAGGTCATGAAGTGGTGGGACCTATCGACCACAACACACCCGCAACCACACACCATCGAGTGGCTTCACTAAGGACAAGATATTTTCATCAAACATAGTGTCACCTTACCTACAGCATCAAGCCCTTCACAGATGAGGTACTGTGTGATGTTTCTCCTCTTCAATTTTGTGATATATTATGTAATATTCCCAAATGGGGAAAGCAACAATATAGCACATAAAAGTGGAAATAGCATAAAATGTTAACACATTACATATGAGCCAAAGATAGATCCATGGTATTATGTATAACATCAATAAATAAGTACAAGATCTTGGGGATCGAATCCCTCAAGATGGGCAAAAGAAACCTCCAATGCCTAAAAGCACCAATACATGTAATACCACTGCTACAAAAAACACTGAAGCCAAGAAAACACAGTTTTAGTCACCTTCAGCTGAACAATATAAATAAATGGATCTGATAATAAATGCTCAACAAGGCTACAAAATGGGGATTTAAGCTCCCACACACTTTTCCTAGACAACCCAGAAAGGGTTTTTGGAAACATACAAAATATCAGAATGCCAAAATGAAGCCCTAGGGTTGAATAAACTCTGCAACTAGGCACCTGAAAGGAGGTGGTTGAATTTGATATAGATGGAACTCCTCCAATGGACTCTTCAAGTGTAGGGTTGATCCCTCTACTAAAAATCAGACACTCCAAATGGAGCACTGAACTCACCCTTACAACAGCTCACTAAAATAATGCAGTCATGGATTGAAACTGCGCTGTAGGGGATGATGATGACTTGGCCTGATGCCAAAATATGATATGAAGCATAGGGACTTTCCTTACTGATCTCCCAATGGAAAGAAGTCTTCCTCCACTAAAGACGAGCTCATAAATGGCCCAAGGAAACCCTCCACTGCTGCACCCTGCAGCTTAGCACATATCCAAATAGAATCTGCACTGTAGAAGAAATTTGTAGCTTAGCCAAATGTGGCAATGTGGAAATAATTCACTCCTAAGGATTAAGGTGGATTCCAACTCGGGAACACCCTTGTGCTAAACAACATTGCAATCTTAGGTAAAAATATGAAGAGAGATACATGTCTTAACATACCATAAACAAAATAATAATCTAATCCTACTTTCTATGGCTTCCATCCCCTTCCTTATATTCTTGGTGAGCTTTCTCACCTTGGGCCCCACTCATTAAAGCCACTACTTCCATGCAAGGAGTCTCCCTTCAAAACTGCATTGTCCCTCAATGCATGCCACTCCTTCCATTCCAGCGCTATTTGATTTGGTCAAAGTTGACCCAGTCTACATGATCCATCCCCTTTTCACACATAAGGGTCTTTAATCCAACTACTTAGATGTCCGTCATTGATATTTGGAGTGATTTATTCCTACTAAGGATATTTATGGGTCTCCCTACCCTCTTATTCTTATAACTAGGAGGCAAAAACAAAATTTAATATTCCAATTAGCTACATGCTAATTTAGGAATATTACATATTATTAGGCCAAACATACTTGTGGAAGAAACATGTTGTGTATGAATGTAGACCTCACAATGTTATTATTAATTTGGACAATAAGTTGTATAGGATACCAGAGGTAGCAACATCGACCTCCATCTCTTTGATTACCGTGAAGAAATCCAGTAAGCTAATTTCCCAAACTGGGAAATTTGTTTTCCTTATGATTCACCCTCAGGGAAAGAAGAATATTGTGGCCACAACCTCTGTTAGAGTCCTATATTTATAGGATGACTTGATTGTAGCTGTAATTTTGTACATGATATGTTGTAAATAATTTTCCATTCTGTAAATTTATTTCCAAAAACGAAAAAGAAAGAAAGAAAAGAAATGTGAAAAAAATGGGATAAAAATTCATGGCATAAAAAGTTGATTAATGCTCTATGGGCTGACCAAATTACTACCAAAAGATCTCTTGGAATGTCTCCATTTCAAATAGTATATGGGGTTGGTTCAATTTTTCCTACCTCACTAGGAATCCTTGTACTATATTGTAGGAAGCACAAGTGGAAACCAATGATTTACAGAGAAGAATCAACTAGACCATCCAATTGAAGCAATCTAGATAAGAATCCTACAATAAGAATCAACTAATTCAGGAAAATGCCAAGAAGATATCTGACAGAAGGACAAAAGATGATCATTTCAATATGGAAGATTTGGTGCTTAAGTGTGATTTAAGGAATTAAGATAAAGGAAAGCATGGGAAGTTTGATATTTTGTCGAAAGGGACATACAATATTGAAGCTATTGCAGGAAACAATGCATTTTATTGAAGGAATTAAATGAAGGAGCACTGCCTGGTGGACCTGCCAATGAAAAACTTCTTAAACATTAATTTATTCTGGAGTAAATCAGTTTCACTTTACAATCAGTGTATATATGTCACTTTAGCTTTTTATTGCAATAGTGAAGGCAATTTACATCACAAGTTGAAGCTCGAAGAGAATGCCCTAAGCTTATGATGATTGGTTTCCCACATTTATAAATAATAACATGTGGATCAGATTCATTTTTACGATAAAGACAACATGCCCAATGGATTAAGGCTAGTGATCTACAATGTCCTTGACACCTCACAAGGAGAGTGTCATCCCCATTGCAGCCACTATTAGAGTCCTATATTTTATAGGATGACTTGATTGTATTTGTAATTTTGTACATTATATCTTGTAAATAATTTTCCATTCTACAATTTTCTTTCCAAAAAATAAAAAGAAAGAAAGAAAAGAAATGAGAAACAAAAGGAGATAAAAATAGATATGTGAAAAGGACAAAGAATAAAAAAAATATGAGAAAACGAAAAAGAAAAAAATACCCCATAAAAAAATAAGTTTATAGGAGTGAGCAAGCCTAAATTCCACTCAAAAAATTAAAAAATGCATCAATCAATACTTAGAAATTTTTGAATAAAAGTGTTGCTAGTTAAAATGCCAGATTGTAATAGGATAAGTAGAATAATTATGGCTAATCACATTGTTTTAACATGATTAGGATGAAATAGATTTTGTTTAGGTTAGAAAATAATCAATCACACAGTTTAATCATGATTGAATTAGGTTAGTTAATATAAAGGATGAAGTTAACCACACTATTTAATCGTGGTTAATTAGAAATTATAAATAAAAATGAAAAACCTTAGAAAAATAAAAAATATAGGCTTGCATGTAAAAATGCGCCTTAGAAATTCAATTTAGGATTAACATAATTAATCGCAATTATCGCAAGTTGTATTAAGGTTTGATTTTTTAAGATGTAATAACCCCCGCATGGATAAAAAACGTAGGATTTTTTTCGGCCCCCCCTGAGCCCCTTCACGCTTTATCTACGGGGGTGGGGGCGAAAAGGCATGACCCACCAATCAACGTGGCTGCACCACATGAGTTCGCACCCCCTCGAAAAGTGTCCCTACATTGACTATTGACTCTATTATCACTCTAATAATTCTAAAGTTGTGAGTTTTTTATTTAAAGTCTAAGAACATTATAGGTAACCACAGACCAACTTTTAAACTCTAAGATCTAGCCTTCTTAGGGTTCAGAGATGGCTCTCTCTATAAGATTTAACTTTGTTTTAATTATTTGATATTAGGCTAGTTATGATTGTGCAAATTGGTTTGGTTTGGTGGGAAAAATCACTTAATGAGATGGATAGTGGGAGATTTGTTTGTCCATTGGACTAAGGAGTCAAAAGTCAAGCAGAAAGAACTAGGATCAAGGTCAAAAAGTCAAATGTTTTCAGGGCAAGATAGACAAGTCTTTAAAGATAATGGAAGGTTGATTTGGTGAAGTGGTTTAATCGCGATTAAGAGCAATTAAGGATTCTTTAATTTGGATAAGAAAGAAGTAGACAGAGGTCATTCGAAAGAGGGAGAAATTAAGGGTTCCCTACTCTGGAAATCAACATAAAACATAGAAATGATAAACAGTTAAAGACAGGGTGCTTTCAACAAATCCTGTAATAATACTCCTGATTTATCATTCAAATTTAGAGAACATATATGGATGCATGTACAACATAAGAAGATAAAAAAAGATAGTAGAAAGTAATTCACTTCAATGGCTCATCACATGAATCCTGAAATATGATGCTAGATGATTTGATCCAGTCTGCTACTCGAACTTGCAACAAAAAGCCTTCAAGTACATCAAAAATGACTATAGAAATCTTCAATAATTTATTCCACACTAATACTTCAAAGTATGAAGTATATATACAAAAGTTTTTACAAAATATCCTAGAATAATCATAGGATTTTTCTAAAGAAATAAAATATATGTTTTACAACAAAATAGTAACAACTGCTTAACAAATCAGCAAGCTATCCTATTTATCTAAATAAAATAGAAAACTATTTTGGAATGGGTGTAGCCAGCTGCCTTGTTGTCCTCTTTGGTGGCAAAAGATATTTCAAATTTGTTTTGAAATATTATCTTCTGATATTATACTCTTTCATCTGATACTCTTTACCTCTGATACACTTTAAACTCTGTTAAAACTACCTTACTGCTGTAAATTCTGTTTTGACTGCAAAAAATCAGCAAAATGTTTTAATTTTTCTCTCTGCCTTTTGACTTTTACAATAAGTCAGTGAGTGATTTCCAAGCTTAATTATCAGGAATTTTATCCTTTTTAGCTTCCTAAAATTCTCATTTGCTTTTGTATATCTAGAAAATGTTGGTTTTATAACAAATAAGTGTTTTATCTGATGCTGTAGATAAAACAAGTCTTCAGAACTTCTGTGTAAAACCTTCCCTGTAGGAATTCCTTGCCCTTCTATTTTGTTAACTTTTTCTTTTGCATAATCTCTAATATTTTTGTTGTAGTCCTCCCGTGGCATGAGTTTATCATTAATGAAGAAAATGTTAGGAAAACCTCTTTGCCCCAAATTTTCAAACTTAACTATAAACTTGGTTATGGCTATGTTCATGTTTTCACATTTTCCCTCGAACTGCTTCATTAAATTCTTCTTTGAAATGACTTCCTTATCTCAAGGATTGTCTCTGTTCTATCAGTAATTTCTATTTCTTCAAGTTCTTGCTTGTTCTTACTATTAAGAAATTTGATTAATTCTAGGGCTTGCTCAGGTTTGTCACCTAGCTCATCTTATGTTTTCTAAATTTCTGATTGTGCTGCTTTCAATAAATCCCTTTGCTCATATATTACTTGGATTGATGACCAAACATCATTGATGGCTTCAATGATTTAACTCCATAACTGATTCTTCACATAAGACATTGGCTCTTACAAGAGTCCTTTTGTAGATTTTTCAACTCAGTATTTAACCTGTTAGCCCTTTGTTCATGAGTTTTAGCGTTGATTTGGGCTAGCTTCTTTGTATCTTCAAGATTTTTAATCACTTTCTTCAATTTGTTGATCTCATTGATTTGAAGTGAAATTTCCTCCATGGCCTTAACTAGTTTACTAGCCTCATCTGTTGGTTGCACTGTTGATGTAGATGACTCTGTAGCTGAAGTAGTAGATGAGGTCACTAGCACTGCAGTAACCATTGGTAATTTGGGTGCCAAATATTTTGCAAGAGTTGAAGGCACAACTGTAGTAACGATGGGAGTTAATGTAGGAGTTTCCTATGCTTTTGTAGTTTCTCTTTCATGGACAAGCTTGTCCATTTGGATTTCCATTTCTTTTATTTGTCCTGTTAATTGTATAATTAAATTCATCATATCATATTTCTGGCTTTGCTCTTGCACTATTTCTTTGGCTTGTGGATGTTCAGTTGGTGGAAGCTTGAGCTATTTCCTCAGTGTTGCAATATCATAATTATTTTTCTTCACTAACTGTTCTACAGCTTTGACATTGGCATGATCATATCCTACTTGAATAACCAACTCTTCTAAAGACTTGATCCTAAGATCTTTAGCATATGAGGAATCCTTATCAACCTTAATTTGATCTCTCATTTTTATTATGGTATTTTGAAGCTTGTGAACACTTATGGCCTTTGTAGTAATGGTAGAATATAACATCTCAGAAGTTTTCTTGTGAAATTCTATTTGATCTAGTGCATGGATACTTTCTGTCGGCACTTCAAGATCAAATTTCTTGTAATCTGCCACTGCCTTGGGAGTCTTGATTGTTCATTGAAGCACTGACATAACCAACTTCTTGTTTGAATAATAAAAAGCTGATAAAAGTCTGTTCTAGATACTTGGTGTTTGTTTCAAATACTGAGAATAAATATCATTTTTTATTTCTTCATTCTTTGTCTTAATCTGCTTACTTTTCTCTCTGATATCAAGATCTTAATCTTCTACTGTCTCTGAGGAAGATGCCTCCATACTCTACTACTTTTCAATTACCTGTGTATTGGAATTATCAGGATGTTCTTCATTTAGGATCTTTGTGGCTAGTTCATTTGTAATGACTGTAGTTGCATCTTTGTTTGTCTCTGGAACATTTGTATCTTCAACTTCTATGGTCTCTTTGTTTTAATCAACTGAATTGAGCTTAGGGTTTTTGTTATACTTGATTTTAAACCTAGTCTCAGTGGTTGTCTCAGTAGTGTAATCACCTTCTTCTCTGCCTCCTTAGTAGCTTTCTCTCCTTGATTTACAGCTTCCAAGGTGTGACTAGTATCACCCTGTCTTATTGCTTCAATCAAGGTGTTTTATAACCACTCTATTTGATTAGCATACTTTTCAATCTCTGGTATTTTTTCATGAATATAAGGTGTCAGTTTTATTTTAACCCTCATTTTGATGAGAATTACCTGAGGGTAATAATTCCATAAGAAGCTAAACTCAAATTTGTACTCCAGTAACTATTTTGCTGCTTCTAATGTTGCATCTCTATGATTAAAAATGAAGGACCCTATCTGATTTTTCAACTTAAATTGAGTTTTCTTCTTAGTTGCTAGGAAATTAATAGAATTAGAATTTAGGATTTGTCTGATATACTCCAAGGAAAAAATTCTCATTGGCACATACTTAGAAAGTTATAGGGTAACATATCGGAGCCAAAAACTCTGATTTTCGTATGTTTTTTATATAAGTACCAATCTTCAGTTCTAGTGTGCTTTGATAGCTGTAGAACTTTCCTTATTTCATCACTGATTCTTGGTTGTACTGTATTTGTTAACATGTTTATCAACAGATGAATAAAGTAATCTGTAAAATCTGCATAACTGAACTCTGTGGACTCTTTTCTGATCAAAGAAGTCCAAAATATGACCGAAAGTGGGTTCTCTTCTATATCAAGCTTCTGAAGTGTTATTGGAAACTTGTCTGCTTGGAAATATAAGAACATATGGAAAATAATGGAAGTATACCTAAATACTCCTTCAGTTGGAAATTTTACAAGCTGATCATGGATATTATCAGCTATATATTCAACATAATTGAAAATGACAGAAGGAGGTTGTCCTTGTGCAAAGGTAGATAGAAAACCTAGGATGGACTCACTTGTAAGTTCATATGTAAAATACCCTAGGATAAAGGACAACATGGATATGACATGCCTAGAACCTTCTGGAAATTTTGAAGTAGAGTAAGAAGGATTGATTTGTGGAATTTCAACATGTAGAGGCATAAAAACTTGGAAAATTTGGAACCTTTTGGGAAATTCAAGACCAATGTAAAGCATTGTGAGTGCTTCAATCGATAAGGGAACAGCTTTGGGATCAGGTTTGAGTTGTAGCATCTGATTTATTGACTCAGCAGTAGTTGTGAATAATACTTCATTATTTTCATTTACAATTGCTCTATGTTTAGGAGAATAATGGGTCTGACATAACCTAATAACCTCTGGACATTGATGGGTGAGTGGAACAACATATTTGGGTAGGTTTGACTCCCAAATTTGGACTTCTTCAACTTGATCCAACGACTTTTCATAACTCCAGCAGTGGAGGTCTAACAAATTGAATTCTACCACTGGATCTACTATTTTATAATCCACATCTGCTAAAGGTGTATGTTCAATGTCTACAACAGGAGGTTATAGAGGATTTACAATAATTACAATCTTGGAGGACATAGATGGATTTTATTTTAACATTTTTAGGCTTTCTGGATAATTGAAACTCTATGTTTGGGATTTTTTGGACTCTTCTATAAGATTAAATTGTTTACAGAAGTGTTTTTGACTTTGACAGAGGTTCTTTGGATAAAGTAGGAAAAAACTAGCTTTTCTTGAGTTTCAACCTTCAATTTGGACTTTAAAATTGATCTTTAGACTTTCACAGGTTTAGGAAATTATAAAACAAGGGTTTTATCTGATTTTTGGATAATTCTGGACTGAAATTAGTTCAAATTGGGCATAGAAGGGTTGAGGTTACCTATGAAGGGTTTCAGGACAAATTCAAAGTTTTATAAGGTCTGCAAAGGCTAAAATAAATTCAAATTTCGCTTAAAAACCGTATGCAATATTGAAACATGGTTTATCAAAGATTTTACAGTGAATTTGTTCTTTTCGGGCATCTATAGGGTCTTTCTGTGGATAAATTGACTTTATTAGGCATTTATTCTTCGGAAATTCCTTCTAAAATGATAAACAGGTTTGTTTTCTTCGGAAAATACATGTTTGAGTAGGTATTTTGGTCTTTAAATGGTTTCTGAGGTGTCGAACAGGTTCCCGGAAGCTTTCAAGGATTTTGGAAGTCGAATTGGGTGCTTCCAGTGGTTTTAACAACAACTAAGGTGGCTTTCTCTGATTTTATGGGCGTAAAACAACGTATAGGTCTTCTTCTTTAGTTGGGATGAACGAACGCAAATAACGCAAAAAAGGCTTTACAAGTGCATTATGGAGGTTTATATGGTTTTTAGGTCAAAAGAGTTATGCATTTAATGACGGTCATGTCAAAATAGAGGGCGGTTTTGGTCTTCAAAGGCAGAAAACTAGAGGTGCTTATCGCGTGGGTTTGGGCTATAAGTGGTTTTGGTTGGATCGAATGCAATCCAGTAAGCTGCTATTGCATGGAGGAGAGAGAAGGATGGAAAACCACCCATTTCGCAAAGTTTGAAATGGGTTTTGATCATGCAGTTTAAAATGGGATATTCATTTTGGAATGTCAGATTGGAGGGCGTTAATGCAAACGGTGAAGATTGAGTTTTGGAGTTTCTCAGCATTGGGGTATGGGGCCCAGGTTTGTATTATGTGGCGGGATAGATTTTTATCGTTTAAAACATAGTTTTGATCATAAAACTATGTATTATTTTATTGGCGGGGTAATGTTTATATGGTTAAATAAAACATTAACAAATGTTTAATAACCAATGGCGTGGGATATATAATACATGGCATATAAAACATTTACATGTGTTTTATAACCATTTGGAAGCGGAATTTAATTTATATGATATAATGTTTAAACTATGGGGAATATGGCGAGGTTTATTTCGGCACATGGGATATATAAACCATAGGTTAACGTTAAAAAATGGGTTTTTTGGGATATTTGAATAATGGATTTAATAAATTACAGGAATGGTATTATAAATGGATTTAATACTTTAGGTTAGAAATCAATATGAAATGAGATGAAATGAAACAAAATACATAGAATTTAAACTAAGTAAAGTGTAAATAGGCATTTTAGCGTAAAATTACCCCATTTTGATTTTTACACATAAACTTAGGATAAAATGTATTTTGTAGGTTTTTTGAGTGTTTTTGGATGAAAATGAAATTAATTAAGGGGGATTTTACTTTTTCTAAGAAAAAAGGTCTTTTACTTAGGAAAAGGGTTTTTATTTCTTGGAAAAGGGTGAATATGCTGATAAAATGGGTTTTCATGTAGGGAATCCAATATTTTTAACCAATCAGTTATCAAGCCTTGGGTCCGGTCCCAACAGAAGTCAGAGAAATGCTCTGAGCCTCTTTAACTAAAGGTTTAGAATACTTGATCATTTTGGGGGAGGGGAAATTAGTAATTTTGCCCTATGATGCTTTATTACATGCCTTGCATAAGTGCTTTCTACCTACCCATTATTATTCTAACATTTTTTACTTCATTTTCATGGGTGCATTTAAGCTTGAAACCCTCAATACATTTTTCTTTTAAAGAAATAAATCTGTCTAATTCTAACCTTATTTCATCCAAGGGATCAGATTAAACTGTTGAGCTCCTCATTTATTCTCTAATTATCTACTGATTTGTCAAGTTTAAACTGTTTGACATATCTTTATTCTCTATCTAAAACATGAAATTCAAAGCATGAAAAGTTAAGATTAAGCTATTTAACTGATCATGGATTATGGCATTTTGAACAATCTGCACATAATCATTATTCTTGCAGTAAAAAGTAAATAGTAGTGGCGTTTTGACTTGCTCACTTTCATGTCTTATTTTCATCTCTTTTTTCTTTTAGGGTCCATTTTTATTCTTTTTGATATTTTCTTTTCAAAGTCCTTTGATCTTTATTTGAGGACTTTTAACCTCTTTTCATTTTTTATTATTTTCAAATATGGGAAAACAACTTGCAAAAAGCAAGGTATGTTCATATTTACAAGGCTATCAAAGTCAATTCAAAAATTATGAACCCTATTATTATAGGACGCTAATAGACTCCTTTACCCCCTGCGCCAATAAGCGCCTGTGACGACAAATTCTTGACCCCACCATTGGCCTCTACATCAGTCCATCCCCCTCCATTCATCATCTACCACCTTACCTCTGCAGACCCCACCTCCCCAGTTCCCTTTCATGAAGTAGTGTCTGACTATCCTTTCCACTTCCAATAAAATGCTTCTAGTTGGAACCATCCCATCCATGTTAGCCTACCATTATAAAAATAGATGACCTCACTCTCGCGACAACAAACCCACTCTAGTTTAAACAGTCACTAGTAGAAAATTATGAAATTAGTGACTAGGTGACTAAAAATGTTAGTCACCGTAATTAGTTCAAGTGAATTGCTACTAAATTTGGACAATTTTAAGTGATCGAACTAAAAATGACTAACTTAAATGACTAATTCAGTCTAGGGATAAAATATACGACTAGATAATAAGTGACTAAACTAAAAACAACTAAATTAAATGAATAATTTAGTCTAGGATTAAAATATATGACTAGATAATAAGTGACAAAATTAATAATAATTAACGTAAATGAATATTATAGTCCAAGAATAAAAATATGACCAAATGAAAACTACAACAAGTATATGAATTAGTCATTTATGTTAGTAATTTTTAATTGTGTCACTCTAGAAATGGATTGCATTTTGATAACAAAGTGTTACATTTCAATACAGGGGTCTCTGGATCCATCGGCAGTGTTAAAATTTAGAGGAAAAGGGGTCTCTGAATCCATCTATATTGTTAAAATTTTGAATACCCTTTTGTCTCTAAAGTTTGACACTACATATGGATTCAGAGACCCCCTTATTTGAATCCATCTACAGTGCTAAATTTAGAGAAAAGGGGGTGTTTGAGTCCATCTGCAATGTTAAAATTTAGATACCCTCATCTACAATGCTAAAATTATAACACTTTTATACAATCACTACTAAACCAACATATAAGTTTTTATTAAAATGATTAACCAGAACACATACTAACATAGTAAATATTTTTTTCATAAATATAAAAAATAATATATATATATATATATATATATATATATATATATATATATACCTTCTCAATGACTATGATGACCACCACATTTTCACTCTAATTTAATTTTTAACAATTCAATATATAAATATACATCGATTCAATCTATAAATATATATATATATATATATATATATATATATATATATATATATATATATATATATACCTTCTCAATGACTATGATGACCACCACATTTTCACTCTAATTTAATTTTTAACAATTCAATATATAAATATACATCGATTCAATCTATAAATATGCATAGAATGAGAAAATGTACTGTGTATCAATGTGGAATAAACACTTGGACATAGGAAATTGGTCCTCTTTTACTATTAACATATCGTGTTGGTGAAGCTATAACAAAGCCCCCTTTGTTTCCTTCCCTCCATATTTTTTAGTGATCGCAAGTATCTTTTATTTTTCATTTTAAATTTCCCTCTACACATTTGCATTTATTTTTCATTTTAAATTTCCCTCAACACATTTACATTTATTTTTCATTTTAAATTTCCCTCAAGACACATACTTACTAATTTGGTGCGAGCTTCAACATCCCACAGGTTCAATGTATGTTTCGACTGCCACTTTCAATGTATGATTCAATTGTTGCTATTGCATTAGAGAACAAGTAGCCATCAGAAATGTTGAATTCATTTATTACATTTGGATTCTAGTGTCATTGTTTTGAATGTAGTGGAATTATGAATTTAGGGTCACTTCATGTTATTCTGATAATTTTTGCGTGAGCTTATTGAAGGATTTTGTGAAATGTTGAGGTTAATTTCAAATATTTTTGGAATGAAATTGTCCATATGTTTAAATATCCAACTATTATTATATCAAGGATTGACTTTCAATTGTATAGAATAACTTAAGCAGTGTGATGAATTCAATCTGTGGTTGGTAATGGATTTCAATGGGGTTACAATAGGTGTTTCTGGTTTCAATGGAATTTGTGTAAGGATGAAACTAGATATATTGGGTATTTTTACAATGTTGTTGTAGAAGGAATAAGATTAACCTACTCACTCATTAATCCACTAAATCATTCTTCATGTTGATGGGAACTACTCATTCCCTCTCCGGATTCAACAACAGGGAGGTGTGCAGCCTTATTACACTATTGGAGGGGCAAAAACCAACTAGGATTGCACAATAATAAAGTAGATAAAGAATATTTTAAAATAATTTTTTTCATGAGGTATAACCTTGCAGGATAGAGGCCTCCTTAGAAAATCAATCATATCAGTAGAAAATAAATATCTTCGCTACCGATTCAAAAAAAGAGCGTGGATTTCTTCTTCTTATGTTTTTATACTATTTGGGAACTTGGTTTAGAACATCTTGGAGGGGATCTTTCATGTGACCTAAGTGGAAGGGTTTGAAGGATTTTGTTCTTTATTTTTCTTTAACAAAGCACATAAAACCCTTACTCTGGAATACTGTAAATACCAAAGGTAAGTTCAGTCACTTAATTGAGTGCTTATTCCCCTATACCAATTGTTATGTGGAATTATGAATTACTGATAAAACATGATTCCCTACACAGGTGCTTACCTAGAACAACAGATTAAAGAATTTGCGACTACTTTTCCTAACTGTAAATAGACACACAAAACATATCAAAGAACTTACTTGGATTCCAAGCACTTCCTATTCTCCTTCTGTCTCTCTTGCTGTAGCTTCAAATCCAAGCTAGATGTCCGAAAATATTTCTTGCAAAGATGAACACTAAACATAAAAATATAGCAATAATACAGATGTATATTCAAGTTATTTAGTTAAATCAATGAAACATAAACCATATGCATTAAATAAGAATTCATAATATGGAAAACATGAGCTTATACAGATACATATGTGGGAAAGTAAGCAGCAATATTTATTAATGGATAGAAGAGGAGGTTAAAACCCAGTGACTGATTTGAAGTGACCATCTCTAGCTGCATCCCAGCCTCATCACAATGCATATCTCTCTAGTAGCATGTTATATAAATCAACTCCTCAATTGAAATTCCACCAGCATTTCTCTACTCAAATTATTCATTCTCAAACACTAAGATCTGTGCTCAATTTATAGAGGAGCTGAAGGTAGTTTTACAATCAATGACTTTCTAATAATAGGCAAGGCATGTTCCCAATCTTGTAGAGGTCAAATGGACACATGGATTTGAAGTTTGACACATGTGAACTCTTCTATAAGGAACTGGAAAAGTGGAGATTCTAGAACAATGAGAATTTCTCTCCCAATGTGACCAACGCACCTATGAGTGTTGGGAAGTTCTTTGAAGAGCAGCCTTGAATGGGGATACCTGCATATGCAACGCACTTAGTCCCTTTAGAGGTAGCGTTGGTGAGCTCTCATATGATATATTATAAACTTGAAATCTTGGAAACCTTTGTAGATGAAAGTCATGAATGATTTGTCTTGTTCTTTGTCTTAGGGCATGTAGCAACTGAAATGATAGGGGATGATATACCCTATTCATTGGTCCTGGAGATGATGTCCAGTTAACTAGGTCATTTGGAATGATACCCAAATTGACCTATAACAAATTCCCCCCTAAAGCATGAAGTCAGAATAATAATAACAATATTTTGATTGAGATGCTTTACACTATGATGGGCTAGAGATGAAGTGGAGTGGTGACCTGCATCAATCTTACAATACATCACATCATGATATATCCTCTTGATCATAATTTCTGAGGGTAGGAATTCCCATGTTCATCACATAAACAATCTAATAACATGTACATAATTCAAAAAGTCGTCTACATTCGAATGTTTCCCAATACAGACATGCCTACAGATATAGGCCCATGTTCGGATGACGATCTGTATGTAAGGTCACCGTATAGATGATGTGTACAAAAATCCTGAAATCGTAGCCCAGATGACTAAAACTAGATCCAGGGTCTTCTTATCTCGTTCACTCGATCATTCGGGTACAAGTATAGCCATGAAAATATATGATTTGTAGTGGAACATGGTAAGACATCATTTGATTACCAGCCAATGATGTGAGCTATTAAAAAATGCGAGAGAACCACCATTAATTTCAATGGCCCTCAAGGTACTATAGTACATTTCGTAAGGCGTGAATAGATGATTTGATGTTGAACGATAAACAAAATCTTTAGGTCAAAAGTCTGGAAGCGAGGATCTTGTTGATGTTGTAACAAATCTCATGGTATTGGAACATAATGTTTCTAACTGCAATTCCTGGATAATGATTTGTCATCGACAAGAAGCCACCTTATTGTGAAACGGGAGTTACTGATTTCAGAGACAAAGGCATGACTTGATATAGCAATTTTCAGGGATGATGGTCATGAGAATGAAGGTTTATGAGTATTGTAGAAGGATGAGTATTCACTGGATGACTTCTCTTGAATATATCGACGACACTGAGATGAGTTGGCAGCATTGACCCAAAACCAAAGTGAAGGTATGATGAACCATAGGTATGAATGAACCGTCAAGAAGATTACACAACCCAAACAGTCATAGTGATGGAGTGAAGTGTCATGTTCAAGAGAGACCTGCTACCGTAAAAATTCTATTCAGTTTCCCAAATTTTTCCCGGTATTTTATCGACCAATACCTCTTTATTTTTTAACAAGCTTGAGGAGGATAAGATTTTCTTGATCTATAATTCAACCTTCGGGCGAATAATGTATCACTATTTAATAATTTAATGAGTCTAGCGATGAATGAAACTCAATTCTTGCCATGGTCGACAAGCCCGTCACTATTTTATGTTTTAATGATCTTAATGACAGTGATAGCCCAATCCTTTTTCATATTTAGAGAGTTTGAAAAAGAGGACGAAAGAAAACTCCATAAGTACTTTTTCGTAAAGTTGTCGCTCAGATCCGAAAGAGTGTAAAATAATATTTGAGAGAACCTATTTAGTCATGTTCAACCAAGGTATTCCTTTTTCGTAAATAATCTATCTCAGTCTAGAAAAGGGTTAAACTTATATTGAGTAGATATAAATTTATTTACTTTTACAAGCTCGAAAAGACAAGTGCTCGACAGTCTTTTCACATTATCAGAGTCTAAAAAGAGCTAAAAGAAGACTCTAGGTGTTTCTTTTTTGTTGTTATCGAAGCTTGAAAAAGAGATAAAAGTGTGCTTCAAATCCTTTTTCATTTTTAACAAAGCTCAAAAAATAAGGAGAAAAAAGGTATGCTTTGTGGTCAAATCATTCTTGAAATAAATCTGCATGACTAATATATTCATCCGTTGTGATACTTATTCAGAAAAACATCAAATGGATTAAAAATACCTGTTTCATGATAAAAAAACATAATAAAACCATAGTCATAGCAATAAATACGATTTGCAAATAATTAAATGACTATTAAAAAGTGTTTTACTATTCATTTTTACCATTCCATAGTTACCATTTTCATTTTGGAGTTTTGAACCTGATTTTGCCCTTGAATTTTAGCTGTTGATTGTGATTGCTTCTATGGATGGATTTAATTGCCGTTTGATTCAGGCTAATGCCATGAACCTCCTCTTTCCTTCAGTAATCATTTCATTTCCAATTTCTGCAAATTTTTAGGGTTTTGGGGTCCCTAGGGTAAATTCTGCCCAAAAAGAGGGCAACGCACCCTTGAATGTCGAAACTTGCATTGCATAGAAACTAAATTTAAGGTTACTTGCATACACAAGCACTGTTTCTTGTTACAACCTGCGCTGGGTGCAATCTACATTTTTTTTTTTCATTATGCCCAAAATTTACCCAATTTTTTGCATTAAATGGAATTTAATCGTTCTTATGGTTGTATTTCAAGTTTCCATCAGATTACAATGATGATTACATAGAGGGAAAGAGAACATGAAGAATAGGATATGATTTCCCTAAATGATCCGGGTACAGTAAGAGCCCTAAGAGATTATGGACTGCTAAAGTACTTCAGGTTGTCAGGGATGAGGCAACAAATAGAACTCTTGGAGTTCTTAGTTCGAGCATGGGATCCAGCTATCGAGGCATTTCATATTAAGAACCAAGTGGTTCCCATAACAGTTGAGGATGTATACTTTCTTACAATTTTGTCGAGGAGAGGCTTTCCTATTTCACTCTCAGGGTCTATTATTGGAGGAGAGATAGTGAGAGATTATGTTTTGCAACATTTTTATCCAGGGGCAGAGCCAATCAAATATGGAAAGATAAAAATCTGGGATGTTAGAGATTTTCCTTTGAGAACTATCCTTTTCACGATCAAAAAACTTGCTGGCACCGTTACACTACATGCAGTGAATAGATCGTATATGCAGTATGCGCTAGAGTGCATGGAGCCAATAATATTCAACTGGTCTAAAGCTGTAATTTCTCAGATAAAGGAACAACTAAAAAAAGCAAAGAGGGGAAGGAGGAAGAAATTCAGTTATGGTTCAATCCTCATATCCTTTTCCTTAGAACGAGTTCCACTGATGTAGCCACAACATGTGACACTGGATATGTCTAATCCTAGAGATTTGTGGATGTAGAGATGGGTAGAACTCATGGGTTGGCACGCAAGCCAATCGACCATTGTGTTCTCGACTACATTCTTCGCCTGGTTTTGACAACAGATTGTTGCCATCGATGAGTATGCATACGCAGGCGTTGATTTCCGAGGAGATCCAGATTTAGCATTACTAGAAGGCGCTCAATGGGGTTCAATGGGTAAGAATGTTTTGACCATGTTTTTTATTTTCCTAAGGTTTACACAATGTTTTTGTATTTTTATGTTTTCCCAAGACTAAACTAAATATTTGATGTAACACAGATGTTGGTCGTGTTCAACTAGTAGAGGAAGCAGAGAGTGAAGCAGATGCACTAGTAGAGAGGGTTGTCAGTAGAGTAGTCCTTCAGGATCTTGATATGGCTGAGACTCTGGCTGAGCTTTGGAAGCATATAGAGGTTTTGACATTTGGGATTCCAGATTTCTGGATCGAAGAGTTACCCATGCGACTACAATGATACATAATTGGGGTTCTTAACCGCTGGATGTGGTTACTGCGTAGGATAGCTAGATCTATAGCATGTTACCATGAGCACCAATAGTTTACTTTTGACATTTTGAATACATTTTGAGGTCAGGTGACCAATGTGTCTTGGGAATTTTTTTTGTAAAAACCTATAACTATCTATGTATATGATTTCAGTGTTTTCCTATGTTCATTGTGAAATCCTATTCAATGATGTGAATGTTTTCTTTACATATGTTGCAAATGTCTGTATAAAACTTGATTAGCTAAAGAATCAGTTAATGTGTTCAAATTTCTGGAAATGTGTTGATATTGAATAAAATCAAAATTTCTTTCCAAAAGTCGAACTCTTAGGAGCAATCTATGCAGTGTTGGATTTCTAACAGTATAAATACTAGTAAGTTGTAATACCACAAGTTGTGAGTCTAACCTTATGATGATGCGGTTAATACCAAATGAAATGGCATCATAGAGAAGTTTTATCAATGCGCTATACTCAGTAATATTTTTCGTCAATCTACCAGTACAAATCCCTTAAAAACTCACTAACATTCAGAGCGAAAATGACCCATGTTGTAGAGATAGATTCTGTTTACTATGACTAGCACCATCAACATATCCAACAAATGGTTTTGAATATTCAGACATCTGTGATGAAATGTAAAGCAGATTAATAATGTCAAGAAAACTCTAAAAACAAACTAACATAGTGAATGCAAATCAACAGCATATATATACAATATAATACAAAAAATTACTATGTTCATGATTAAGCACAGTAACGTTTCAGATACAAACCATTTCTAGGCTGCGCCAACGGAATTCCATCGTAATCAACCAACTCATAGGAACCCTTAGCAAGAACTCTTTTGAGAATATAGGGGCCATGCCATAATGGCTCAAATTTTCTTGTACCTATTACATCAACTTCTTGATCATAAAGGACCAAGTCTCCCTCTGAGAAAATGCGAGGGTGGACATTTTTTTCATATTGTGCCTTTATACATCTCTTATGTGCTTCATTGGCCAATTGGGCTTCATGACACGTTTCATCAAGATGGATGAGGTTTAGGAGACACGCTTCTTCTTCTGAGGTGTCAGGTCACAAGTCAATTGCGAGTTTTAATGAGGGTATTTCACATTAGATTGGTAAGATAGCTTCTAGACTATACACCAATTGAAAAGGAGTAAATCTAGTCGCATTTCTCATCGAGGTTCGATATACCCACAAGGCGGAGTACATGATCAAATGCCAATTTATTTTACGAAATCCTATCATTCATTGAAGAATACGTTTAAGAATCTTGTTGATAGCCTCAACTTGTCCATTTGATTGTGGATAATAAGGAGTATAATTATCATTTGAAAATACTAACTTGGAAGTCAATTCAGTGATCATATGGTTGCGAAAATTATTCCCATGATCTATAACTATAGCCTGTGGGACCCCAAACCACGCAATAACACGTTTAAAGAAAAAAAATGCAACTATCTATCTTGTGTTGTTGAATGTAGGCATCGCTTTGGCCCATTTGGTAAAGTAGTTGACTTCGAAAATAATATAACCATGCCCCTCGGATGTACGAGGGTTATAGGTCATGAAGTCAATACCCCATTTCGAAAATGGTCCCATAGAGACAACATGATGCGTTGGCACTGGTGGTTTTGGATTTTATGATAAAAAACTAGGCACGCATGACAACTTTTGACCGCAAGGATATGGTCTCGAAAAATTGTAGGCCAAAAGTAACTGGTGCGGAGTATCTTCTACGTGGTAGCATATCCAGATAAATGTCCACCAAAAGCCCCAGAATGACAATCATATAAAACCTTTTCGGCCTCCTCATGAGTGAGGCACCTCCTTAAAATGGTATTGAGACCACGACGATAAAGTGTATCACCGACGATCAAATAACCTTTGACTTGGTATCGAATACATCACTGTTTAGAGTGAGAGGTATCAGGTCGAAAAGTTTGAGTTTGGAGGTAAATGATGAAATCTCCATACCAAGGATCAGATGATATGATTAGAAACAAATACTCGTCAGGAATTGATGGTTTCGACGTAGTTGCAGTACTATCAAAAGGAAGGTCACAAATAAGCTCAGCCAAAACTAAATACTTCTTTGACTTGGACTTGATTAATTCAAAATCAAATTCCTGCAAAATGACAATCCATTTTGAATTTTTTTCCCCCTATAAATTGACGTGATAAGATATAAGTCATGGGGTTGCAATCCAAAATGACAGTGGTCTTTCGGAGCAGGATATAGTAGCGAAATATTTGGACAACTTGAACAGCTTCCAAGGCAAGATTTTCTATGTATGAATACTTAGCTTCTGTATCATTGAGATTACGACTCAAATAATAGATTGGATTTTCAATTCCAATTTCTACTTGGACCAAAACCATAGCAATGGTCGTTTCAGCCGCAATGATATATAGGAAATATTCATTTTGATAATTAGGGGGATACATTAATGAAGCTCAGACAAGAGTATCCTTGACAGCATCAAAAGAAGCTTGTGCAACTTGGTCCCAATGGAAGGGAACCCCCTTTTTCAATAGTCGAGTAAATCCTTTAGCCATTTCAGCATAGTTTGGAATGAAACTTCTTAGGAAGTTAGCCTTTCCTTGAATTTTTTGTATCTGAAGTAAATTTGATGGTGCAGGCAAATCAAGAATGGCCTGAACCTTCAATGGGTTGATTCGAATTCCTTATTTTGAGATTAAAAATCCAATAAAATGACCAGAACCAACACAAAACACACATTTATGTGGATTGAGGTGTATTTTGTAGTGTCGGTAGTGTAAGGGCCTAAATCTACCTCAGGCTGAGAAAGGAAGAATCTAGGGTAACATCAAACCACACTTAACCTGGTAGCTAGCCCTACCAGGTTGGGAGAGGGGTCTCTCCTTCTCAATATTAGCAAAAAAAAATGATCAATGAGGCTTGGAGATGAATTGATGTGAAGACTGATTTTAGGCTAGGTATGTGTGCAAAAGAGTTTGATTGAATTTAATCATGTTTTTTTGGCTCAAATGGAAAAGCAGATTTGGGTCTGGGGAATGAGGCTCAGTTTTGCATAGATCTCTATGGGGCAAGGTAGGCAAATGGTTTAGTACTTCAAATTGAGTGAGATGGAGAGATTTTAGACTGATGAGGAGTTGAGGAGGGCAAAAAAACTTTAGGGATCCTCTTCAAACAGCTGAAAACATAGATAACTAAGCAAACCCTAGGTATAGCACTGCAATTTCAATGGATTCTACCTTTATCCTTGTTTGTTTTAGGTAAGAAGAAATAAGAGAGAGAATGGCATACATAAAACACAAGTAAACTTACATTTATAGAGAGAAACACAATATCAATTCAAGATGCACATGAATCCCATAGAGTTTTGCAAACCCTGGTCTATTCCTTAGCCAAAACTGCTGAAATGAATATACAATAATGCTCAAAGCATTCCCAAAAGTCCAACAATGCTAATGACTGAGAAAACATAAGATATAGGCAAGAAAAAAATCATCCTAGCCTCTAGGGGTCGAGCTCATGACTTTAGGAGCTGTTCCAACAAATTATAAACTGAGAACTAAAAAGTAGGCAGTGGAACAGCTTGCCTCTAAAAACTAGGGAACTGATTCATTAAGTTACAAACTACTTTTCCATGGATAAATCTACCTCTATGAGTGAAAATTTAGCATAATTACATCAAGATCCATCAAGTCACATTAAATTACATCATGAGTTTGACCATTAGAAGAAAAAAAGTCAAACTGTGAAAAAACTAGGCGAAAAACATGGATTTTGACAAAAAATGAGCAAAATTCCTCCAATGCGCCGCGCCTGATTTCCCTATGCGTAGCGCCTGTTTGCATCTGATTTTGGAAGTTTTAGCGGTGTCCATATTTTCTCCAAGTGGGCTTGTTGGAAAGCTCTACCTGTCTACTTTCCAGAACAAGTGGAATTTCTGAATTTGGCCTCCATTTTCCCCTCTAAAACTGAGTTCTCCCAAGGCTGCTTCCTGTGTGTCCAAAAAGGGGCAGAAAGGTCATTTTTGGGGTGTTTTTGACCTTTTTGGGGGCTCAAAACCTGTCAAAATTTCTTGGCCATTGGTGAGCATGCATATTTTTCCATGGAAAATCTAAAAATTCTTATTTTTCCTCAAAATGAGGCCTCCATCAAAAGTGAGCGCCAGGTGGCGCGGCGCATTGGGCAGAAAACTCTGTTTTTTAAGGCAAAATCCATCTCAATACGTAGCGCATTTTTACAGGAGACTTTTGGAGGTCTTCCTGGTGTTCCAATTGGGCGCGGGGTAGCTCGTTGGAAATATTATTGAGTCTACTTTCCAACCAAACTTGAATTTTTTAATTTGGAGTTCACTTTCCTTGTCAAAAGTCAAATCTCCCAAGACTGGTCAAAATGTGCAAAATGAGGCTGCCTCAAGGCAGAGTGCTGTTGCAGTCAACTTTTGAAGGTCTTCCTCAACTCCAAAGTGAGCTCATGATAGCTCATTGGAAAGGGATTTGTGTCTAGTTATCATTTGACTCCTCAAGAAAGTCATTTTGCCAATCAAACTAGGAGAAAGCCTGATTTTACCAAGGTCACTTCAGAGGTGCATCAATTCTCCTGAGGCAATCGTATTTTGAAATTTCTCTAAAACCATGACACCTGTGTAAAAAGTGAAGGATTTTTTCCTTCCTTGGCCTATTGTGGACAAAAACCTCTCTCAGTTTTCCCAAATTCATCTTTTCTTGCTCAGAAACATCATTGAAGTAAAACCTATCCCAATGTGTGGAACCGGGGATTTGTCGAAATGAAGTGAAATGAAGGGGATAAGGGGCTTCTAAATTCTTGAGAAAATTTTTGGAAGTAGGAACGGATGTTAGGAAGCAGGGGAAAGTGGAATTTCAGAGATTTAGTGAGGGGAAGGGGTCCATAAGGGCAAAACACAGGCTTAGCCTAGAAAATTGTCAAGTTGTAGCAAGAAACTAGGGTTACACTAGCATTTCATTTTACAACTTGGTTTGAATTCAAAAACTTTTCTTTAAAGGTTGGGTTTACAAAATTTTTTTGGAAGACATTTTCTGGAGGCGGCGTGATTTTTCTTGGAGGTTCAAAGTTTGAGTTTAAAGAACTTTTTGGGAAGACATTTTTTTGGAGGCAACGTGATTTTTCTTGGAGGTATGTAAGTGTTTTGTGTTGAAATAAATATTTTGAGCTTCTTTGTTCAAAAATTTTTCTTCACATTTTAGAGGCGGTGTGATTTTTCTTAGAGGGATGTACGTGTTTTGGATCAAGGATTACGTATTTTTTAGAAAAGATTTTTTTTAATAAAATCTTTTGTGATATTGTTTGTAATTGAGTTATTGTCTAATTTTTTAAAGGAAATTTTTTGAACCTCATACCCTATTATCATGGGAAATCGAAGAACTTGTGTGAGAAAATATGATCGAAAAAGAAAGCCTGAAGAACGTAGAGAAAAGACGAGACAATATCGCAAAAGAAAGTTAGAAGCTCTCTCAAATATTGAAGAGGAAAATCAACCTCAAGCAGAAATTGAAGCAGGTATGTAAATGTAAATATCACATGATCTATTGATATATATTTAAAATTTTCCTAACGTAAAATATGAAGCTTAATTTTTATTAGATGAACTAGTTTGAAAAATATTTTGTTTGATATAAACAGACAGAGATATTCCTCAAAATATTGAAGAAGAAAATCAACCTCAAGCAGAAATTGAAGCAGGTATGTAAATGTAAATATTATGATCTATTGATATATTTTTAAAATTTTCCCAATGTAAAATGTGAAGCTTAATTTTTATTCGATGAACTAGTTTGAAAAATATTTTGTTTAATGTAAACAGACAGAGATACTCCTCAAAATATTGAAGAAGAAAATCAACCTCAAGCAGAAATTGAAGCGGGTATGTAAATGTAAATATTATGATCTATTGATATATTTAAAATTTTCCTAATATTTATCGACATATTTATTAATTTAGTGATTTATTGAATATGTACTATTTTTTCGAATATGTACAGATGAAATCACTATCGATAATGAGATGTTAGAAAATGTTGACACTCACACATATGGAGATAAAAAACCTGACTATGTTATACGATATCGTGTCGATAAAATTTTTGAAATGTTTTTCAAAACTGAGCAAGTGACAGTTCAAGCTCAAATGTTGAAAGGTCTCCTATCATCAAAGAAATTAAAAGAAGCGACGACACTATTGGGTATTCAAAAATCAACCAAAGATAAAAAAATGAAAGAAGAAGTGATAAAAAATATGAGTAGTGCTATAGAGTCAATTAAGAGATCTAGAGATAAAGAGGTTTCAAATATACGTAGAGGAGTACAAATGGCAATGGTTTCACCAAGTACTCAAGAGAATCGTTTGAATCTAACATCTATGGCACGAGCACTGGGAACCTCGCGAAAAACTCTGCACAAACATCGAAAATTTCGACTGCAAATAGACGTAAATGATGAACTCGCTCGTTGGAGAGCTATTTGTAGGCAACCATACAAAGATAGACTTGGAGAAGATGTTAAAAAAATAATATATGAATATTGGAAGAACAATTCGCGTGTTTCACCGACTGCAAGACATGTGATGCAAAGAAGAATAGCACGAAATCAATACGAAGAACATGAAAAACATCTCTTGGAAACCACTCAAATAGATTTATTCAACAAGTTCAAAGAAGAGAATCGTCAAATTCATGTTTCACTCAGTGCTTTTGTTCAACAAAAACCATGGTATGTAAAACCTATCACCATACGTGACACTTGTTGTTGCCATTATCATGTGGAATTTGAGTTATATTATGACACATTCCTTGATTTCGGTAGAACATTATGGAAGGATTCACCTCCTCCTTCCACTATCCGTGAATTCATATCTCAAATTCTATGTGAAAGAGAAAGTGATGAACTATTTTACAAAAAGAAATGTGTTGGTAGTAAAAAATGCGATGATTGTGGAAATTTGACTAAATTTCAAAACAAATATCGTATTGATATAAATGATCAATCATTGTCCAACATGAAAGTGAAATGGAAGAGATATGAATATATCGGTACATCGATTCAAGGTGCAAATAGTGTTAAAAGAATCGAATTACGAGAAGACGAAAATTTTCTAATAGACTTTTTGAGAAAGTTTGAGGCAGAAATTTACAAATACACCAAGCATTCCCATAGAGCTCGATGGCAAGACTTGCAATTCAAAAAATCTCATGAAGTTTTTCCACCAGGGACCATTTTGTCAGTGATTGATTTTGCAGAAAACTACACATTTGTTCCACAAAAAGAAATTCAGAGTGAATACTATCACTCTGACCAAGTCTCCATGCTCGCCCATATTCTATATAGACATGCTGAACAAAATGTCGATCATATAGAAAGCACGAGTGAAAATCGACATATCATTAAAGAATATCACTTTTATATCAGTGACGATCGTACACATGATACATGTTTTGTACAACATTTTTTTGGAATAATTTATGATTCATTGAAAAATCATGGAATAACATTCAATGAACATTGGATATGGTCAGAAAGATGCGTAGGTCAATTCAAATCTGTACGATCATTCTTTTGGTTGTGTTGTCTTCATAAGAAAACCCGCATTAAACATTGTTGGAATTTCTTTGAGACTGGCCATGGAAAAGGAGAACATGACGGTGCAGGAGCATGCATAAAACGAGTACTTTGAAGATATCAAATGAACCACTTTGCACGCCGACTTGTGAACGCTGAAGAAGTTGTTCAATGGTGCAAAAATGCTCTAAGCCATGAGATTAACCCATCAAGAGAAGTGCGAAGGTACATTCAATTTAATTTATATTGGAAATCTAATTTTAAACATTGTACATTTATCATGCAATGATTATTTCTAATTGTATTTTGATATCATATTTACAAATTCTTTTTCTAATTTTCCATATAAAGGTTTTTCTGGCATATTGGAATCGGAGACGTAAATAGATCAATTGGAAATGACGTTGGAACAATAAAGGGGACTCGAAAATTGCATTCAATTCAAACAAAATTGTCCACAAATGTGTTTGCATTGGATAAAAGAAAATATTCTTGTTTTTGTGATGTTTGCATAGACAACACAAAATCCAATGACGTCTGTGAAAAAAAAATGTATGTGAACGATTGGAAACATACAGAGCTAAATACAAAGGAAAAAATGTCTGTTGCAATGTTTGAAGAAATGGAATCAGATGAAACTACAATATCATCCGATGGTGATCGAGTTTCTGATCTTGTTAGATAAGGTAACATTTGAATTACTTTTTAATGATTTAAAGATTTACAAATAAATTTAAATATGCATAATTAAATGTTAAATTTATTTTATTGTGCAGGAGATGTTTTTGCTGTAATTGCACCTATTGACAACGATGAAAATGTGAAGTATTATTTGATGCGTTGCACCGAACAAAAAATGAAATTATTACAAGACTATAATGATCACGGATTTCAGTATGACAAAGGGTCTATTATACTGAAAGGTTATTTTTTCAAACAAACTCGTTAAAGTGGAGACTTTGTTTACTTCGAAGACTATGAACCCGATTCCATAAGTTTTCAATATGGTCACTTGGTGTGTGCAGCACGCATAAAGTTGATAGAAGTTCAATCAAAGAAAAAATCAAAAATTAAGAAATGGAAAATGTCAAAATCCGATCATGAACGGATTATTAAGGATGGAATTCCATTAGAATTTTTTTGAGTGAAGTGTCCAACAATTTATTATCTTTTAGACCTTTCAGTACTCAACTAAAAATTGAACTGCTTATGTTATTTGTGGTTTGCAGATGTTACAAATTGTTTGGGTACAAGCACGTGCTCTAGTATCCACTGAAAGTAGTTTGCAGATGTTACAAATTGTTTGGGTACAAGCACGTGCTCTAGTATCCACTGAAAGTAGTTTTTCTATACATGTGCATTGATTAAAAATGTTAAATATGTATTGGATATATATATATTCTAGAATGAAATTAATTGTTCTTGTATATTAATTGTTCTTGTATATGTTCTCCGACCATATGGTACAAATTATTTCACTTTATTTTGTAAAGTCAGATTCGGTCCCCATATGGCCTAGCCTCCAAGGGACGAGATAACAAGTGGTTGTCCCTACTTGCCCGAATCTCGGCTTTTAAGTACAATTTTACTGTTTATGTCTAGCATATTACATGATGTCCTAGCCAAAGATAGATTCTCTTTGTTTCAAGTTTCCAGTAAAAGTTGTCACCGAATGACCTGCTCGAACTCTTGTAGTAAACACCATACCTCATCTCTCTTGCTCTCCAATATTATTAGGTTTAATTATTATAACACAAAAATCGTTCTAAATTATCAATAATTTTTTGCGCTTAAAGTAAAATCAATGAACACTATTAATCCAATGTCTTTACAAGTAATGTACCATCATACATGCAATTATATCAAATTAGAAATCAACATATACAATGAAATCAATTAAGATTGTCTTGTTACAAGTAACATAATTTCAATTTACCATATGTGCAAATGTAGGTTGAAACCATCCAAAACTTTAAGTTGTAAATTGAAACCATCCAAAACTTTAAGTTTTAAAACCCCTTTGATTATATATTGTGCATCATTAAAACATTTAACATTTAAAGTTCATTAAATATCACATGCAAAATGTAGATTGAAACCATCCAAAACTCGAGTTTTAAAAACTTCACATGCCATGCCAATTATAATTCAACAATCCAACAAAAACATTTAACAAATTAAATATCACACGCCACACTAAGACGACCACACTAAGAGGATTGGTGCACTTCGCTTGGAAGGAGTCAATATATGTCGTATTGGAGCGATTAGACAGAATTCGAAAAGGAAAGAGCTTGAACCAATTCAAGCAGACCCAGGATCGAATTGTTCTATGGAGCTTCATGAGAAGAGATATGTGAAAATCACTGTTAAGCCATGCCAATTATAATTCAACAATGCAACAAAAACATTTAACAAATTAAATATCACACGCCAAAGTCGTTTCAAGTTTTCGGTAAAAGTTGTCACCGAATGACCTACTAGAATATTATAAATACTAACTTTGTAAGATCATTTGACATTCAGAAAAATTCGAAAGTCTTAGAATGTCAATCAATTTAAAGTATCATTCACCCTAGGGAGTGTAAAATATTCAATGTAGGTTGGTGACGATGCTCACTCCTAGCTTGAAGCAGCGCCAATGACTAATTCTTTAATGAATTCCAATGCACTAGACCAAAGTTGGTTCAACCTACTTGGTTTTTCACGCAAGAAATTCCAAGGATGGACTTTCTAGACAAACTACTGAAATTGAAAAGCTTGACATGGAGATACGACAAGGTGAACAAAGACTTCAGGAACTCTTTATGGAAAGGGCTCACTTGAAGGAAAGAAGCACCACGTTGCAGGCTAAAGTCAACAACATGGAAGATAGGATCAAGAGGAAATGTTGAAGAAGATTGCGAAAGTAAGGCGTAAGACAAGGAGGAGGAATGATGATGAAAGTTCCTTGGACTTGAGATTCATGTCTACAACCGTACATGGGAAAAAGTTCTCTGCTTTGATAGACACGGGGGCTACCCATAGCTTCCTAAGTCGAAAGGCAACTTCATCTCTTAAAAAGAGGAAGGCTAGCATCGAGAAAGAGTTGAGTGCTTTCAAGGTAGTCAACTCGAGGATAAAAGCAGCACGACTGGTGTCATGAAAGGCACACATGTGAGAGTAGGGTCATGGTTTGGAAAGATAGACTTAAGAGTCATTGACATGGATGATCATTCTATGATGGACCATACCAATGATGGACCATACCAATGATGGACCGAGACATTCTCTTAATTCTTGTGATCAATCTTAAACTATTTTATGAAAGATAGATAAACCATTTAAATATTTAGCTCAAACTCTTGTAGTAAACACCATACCTCAAGTCTCTCTTGCTCTCCAATATTATTAGGTTTAATTATTATAACAAAAAAATCATTCTACATTGTCAATAATTTTTTGCGCTTACACTGAAATCAATGAACACTATTAATCCAATGACTTTACAAGTAATGTACCATCATACATGCAATTATATCAAATCATAAATCAACATATACTACATAATGAAATCAATGCGGATTGTTTTGTTACAAGTAACATTTCAATTTACCACATGTGCAAATGTAGGTTCACATTCTATCATTCATGTAGTTTTAAAAACTTCAAATGCCATGCCAATTATAATTCAACTATCTAACAAAAACATTTAACATTAAATATCACATGCCATGCCAATTATAATTCAACTATCTAACAAAAAAATTTAACATTAAATATCACATGCCATGCCAATTATAATTCAACCATCCAACAAAAACATTTAACATATGTCCAAAAAATGAACAAGTTATTAATCCAATGACTTTACAAGTAATGTACCATCATATGTATGCAATTATATCAAATCAGAAATCAACATATACTGTAATTAAATCAATGGGGATTGTCTTGTTACAAGTAACATTTCAATTTACCACATGTGCAAATGTAGGTTCACATTCCATCATTCATGTAGTTTTAAAAACTTCAAATGTCATGCCAATTATAATTCAACTATCTAACAAAAACATTTAACATTAAATATCACATGCCATGCCAATTATAATTCAACTATCTAACAAAAACATTTAACATTAAATATCACATGCCATGCCAATTATAATTCAACCATCCAACACAAACATTTAACATATGTCCAAAAATATGTCCAAAAAACATATTGTAATAAAATATGTCCAAAAATTGTAAATCTCACTCAAGTATCAAACTGTATCAAGTTTAACAAATTTTAAAACCATCTAAATTTTTAAATCATATCAAATCTACTGTATATCTTCTCCATCAAATGGAGAATCTAGCCTCTGGGTCTCGATTAGCTCCCTATCTTGTAAAGGGGAAACCTACATACACAATGCACATGTACTTGAACATTAAAATTTGAAGTTTTAAAAATGAATGAGAATATATATATCTAGAACTTAATGTAAAAAACAAAATATAACAAAAAATCACGCAATACCTCGTAAGGTTGCCTCTCCATTTGATGAACAGGATCTGCCATAGAAACATCTCCAGTGGTAACCTGTACAATATACATGTACAGTTAAATATATATATATATATATATATATATATAATTTATATAAATTAAAAACTTTCAAATGAAAATGCACGTGTACATATATAAACTTATTTGAACAATAATATTAAAAAAAAGAACTAAAGACAACTTCTTCAAATGCTGTGGATGTTCCTATCTCCGTCGCTAAAGTCCTCGAATTAAAAAAATCTTCTATACGAACCTAAATTCAAAAAATTTTAAATAACTCAAAATATAGATCTCTCTCTATATATCTCAATTTTTAATGGAACTTTTTGAGTTAACATAAATTTTGAACTTGTGAAAAATTGTCCATACTTGTACATCTCCCAATGAAGTAGAAGGTATATCTCCTAAAGAAGAAGAAGGTACCGGCATCCCAAAAACATCAGACGGAATCGGTACCTGTTAAGACATTTTATCGAATTATATATATACATACATGTACATGGTGGCAACAATTATTTATTTTAGAGTCACTTAAAAAACACTAACATACATGTGCCAACATATCATGATGGCCAGACCCAGCTGCATCATTTGAGCCAGAGGTCCCGAATGTAATATTAACATTTTCATCACGCATCATGCCTGAGAACTGCAAATGGTGTTTTAACATATAATCATACATTTTTGTTAGATTAATGTACACATACAAATAAATCTATACATGTGTACATACACATGTATTTATTACAAATTGTACACATGTATATGTAAATATAATTTCAAACCCTAAGGTCACTAACACATACCATTCCGGTGCCCTCTTCCTCACGAGAAATTAGGTATTGCAGACCATTGCGACAATTTATTGCGTATGTTCGGAGATCTTCAACATTCATGTTGTAAATCTCCTCATCTGTATGATAAACAAAATTGGCACGTGCATGTTCACGTGCTCTTTGTCTATTTAAGCCAATATTGACTCCACTCAATCCGCTATGAACATTTTCGATCATAACATCTCTTGCTTCACGACTTATTTGAGAAGTTGCATCCATCTCTGATCGCAGGGTTTCGACTCGAGACGGTCGAATCACCAATGGCGGCTCAGGGCGAGGCAACTCCACATCTCGCTTAGCGCCCTTACGTTGATATAATCGACCTCTCCCTGGGCCAAAAAATTCTGAAGGAAGATCATTGTAGTCAGGTTTCATACCCAAAACAAATTCTGCATAAAACATTTGTGCAAAATAAAGAGGAACCTCATCGTTCCATGGAAGCCTTCCAAAGGCCGCAAGATGTCGACTATACAAATATTTTGCTTTGTCTGGGTGCTTGAAATACTGCACCTTCAACATCTTTCTTTTTAGCCCTTCCTTATAATTAAACATTGACTTAGCATCATTTCTTGAAACTTTTTTTTTTATGTCCTGCCATTTATCGGGACCTATCACTGTTTCTCCTCTCTTTCTCATCACTTCTACAAACGAATCAGTGGTTGGCTCCAAATCTTTGTACACTTTCACCATTTCACTCAATGAATGTGTAACTATCTCTAGGCTTTGTCTACTCTCAGCAGGTAGAGTCAAATCCTGGATATCTCTCTGCAATTTTGCATAAAGGCTTTGACACCTTTGTAAGGTGCATTCCGCCATGTTCGTTTCCCATGGTATATCAGTAATCTCAGCCGGATAAGTTGTGCTAGGTTGACAGCCTTCTTCTTCAATGTAGCGTGCTGCCTTGCGTCTTTTTTGACCATTGGCTCGAACATTTTCAGCCTCTGCATCAATATATATAAAATTTCATATATTAGAAAAAACACGTGTAAAAAAAGTTGTAAAAATTTAATGAAAAAATATTGAAATTGATGGCAACCTTGATGTTGTTGGTTAACATCATCTCCAACATGACCCTGCTGAGAACCAGCCCCAGAATGATGCTGCTAAGAACCAGACCCACAGTGACCCTGTTGAGAACCAGCAGCCGTTGATTGCTGGCCTTCGGGGGAATAAATATCACCCCCTTCCCGCACCCTGCTACCTCGAGCGGTTGAACCTTGGCCATGCTCCATTGATGGAGTAGAAAGCCTTCTCCACTTGCCTCCTAAAAATTAAAATATGAAACTTATTAACAACTAATTTCACTCACAAAGTTAATAAAAAAATCAATTCCATACGTACACACATGTATGGAGATTTAAGATTATATTTAAATACCGTGAACATCCTCCAATCCCTGAGCCTCCATATGGGATTCGGCGGATCTTCGTCTTTCATCCTCCATGATATATATCTATTGGTCGAAATTCACAAAATAGATTTCAAAAAATCAATACCTCGAAGTAAAATCCAGTTTGGGGCTGTTAAATCCAGTATGTTCTATATTTCTTACATTTCTGCCCTCTTATTTTTCTTTCCAACCAAGGTTTATAAAATAACATGAGAAGCAACATGAGACTTAGAACAATCATTTTCATTATCTATATGGAAGGCAAGAATGATTATATCCCCTTGAGCTTAAGGGTATGTAGTTTGTCAATTTTTATCATATATTTTTTGGTAAGTGTAAATGTTTTTTTTATCTATAGTACAAGTCATGAGTTCCCCAATTTTACCTTATGTAAAGCATGATTCTAGGATTACTAAAATTTGTGTACTTGGTTTTTTAAGAATATATCAAATAAAGTTATAAGAAGCAAATATGGCTTGTTCCTTAGAATTTGGCACTTTGAATTTCCTTACCCATATTTCTTGTTAATGATTATAACCTTAAAATGGCTAATATTGGTTTGTCATCATTATCTAAAAATGACTTGGCACATGAAAATTTACCATGTCCATCATCATCACTTCACACCATCTCATACATGACCCCTTCTACATATTATATGCATGAATTTTTGAAATGTCATCCTCTCTACCTATCCCATGAATGATTGTGACAACAAGTGAATAAAATACAATTTATAAGCAGAAGATAGTTTCTAGCTTGTCCTCCTCCATCCGCCCCATAGCTAGTGATTTCTAAATTTTCCACTTCCAACTTTCTATTCTCGAAATTCATTAGCAGCTAATTTTATCGATAGCCACACCACTATACATATAATTATCATATACACTACTACATTAATGAACTCTACGTTGTTTGTTATTGTAAAGTCCAATAACAAACAATGTTATTTGAGTTTAGTAGTGTATATAACAATTTCTTTGACTTCCAAGTGTGTTGTGACTATTAGTAGAATTAACTACCAAAATGAATTTCCAAAATAAAATGTTGGAAGAAAAAAAATAGGCAATCACTGGATATGGAGTGCGTGGAGGAGGACAAACTTATATTGATCCCTTCCTTATCAAATTTCCTTTATTCACCTAATGTCACAATCAATCATGGTCTAGATAGAAGAGATGACCTACCATAAATTCAATCATATAATGTGTAGAAGGGTCATATGTAGATGGTGTGAAACGATGATTACAAACATGATAATTTTTCATCTATTAGGTCATTTTGAGATGATGATTACAGACCAGTGCTAGCCCATTAAAGGTTATAATCATTGGTGCCTAATGTGGGGTGGACAATTTAAATAAAGTTCGTATCAAAGTACAATTTAGCTCATTTTAGTCAAGGTTAGTTAGAAGAATTAGCTATTGGTTTCTACCTTCAATTTCCTCTGAAAATTAATGTGTACGTGCTTTTGAGAGACATTAGAGACATTAGAGGAACAAGGTCCAAATTTTTTATGAAAATGTGCTATGAAAGTAAAGGGTTTTAAAGGCAAGCATACATACAAGGCATAGTTGAGCCAAATGTTCTTTAAGAAGGGCCTAATTATTTGGGTCTTGGTTATGGAAAACATGGAAAATGCTCCAAAGCCAAGGAGGCTTGTGAGGTTTGTGTTCATGATGAATGGAACATGTACATAGTTGACCTTAAATTTGTTGTGTTTTACGGATATTAAAATGAAGAACTTATATTTAGATCCATTCCAGAGATTGACTGCAGGGGCATTTACTAGATATGTCACCTTTCATAAAAGATGAGATCTAGAGGCTACCTGGCCCTTTACAGACTCTTCCTATAGAACTTGTAGAAGTAAACACTAGAGGCATTAACAATATCAAAGAAATAGACATGGGAATGTGTCTCTTTCCCTACGCAAAAAAATAATTCTTGAGGTAGTTAATCTTCATAGACAGGTCATCAAGCAAGTCAATGTGATCATCCCTCCTTCCCTCCCTTCTAAAATAATTATGTTTTGCGGGTCATAAAGCCAAAATATGGAGACAATTATCACCAAATCCAACGTACGATTATGCATGATGGAGAATATCTAGCGCTTTCCCTTGTTAAATATATTAACAAGGGAAAGCGCTAGAGATTCTCCATCATGTATAATCGTACGTTGATGCTTATAGAGTGAAAAAACTGAAAGAATCAACTTGTAGGGTCATTTTAATGGGGGGTGGAGAATTCAGGTCTTTGCAAATTCAAAGTATGGTGCATGTTGCATGAAGCAAGATGTTGAAAGTAGAGTTATGTTAGACACACTTAAATGCAACAA
Source organism: Pinus albicaulis (assembly GCA_034641835.2). NCBI lineage: Eukaryota > Viridiplantae > Streptophyta > Pinopsida > Pinales > Pinaceae > Pinus > Pinus albicaulis. The sequence goes on from CM076578.1 coordinate 1,977,172,068, forward strand.
ATATGGAAATTTGTACATGAGCTTTATTATTTGACTTAAGAGTCAGTTGTTTGAAGAGGCATGTTTTGTCAACTTGTGTTTGGTTGATGGTTTTGTACACCAATATGTAAGAGTACATGGACATATTCACATGATGTGAATTTTTTTTTTCTTTGAAGGAGAAAATTGATGTGTTTTCAGTTTGATGGTTTTGTTTGTGACAAGACGTCACAAGATTTTGCGAAGGTCCACTCTTGAGCGAGAGCCTCATGATTACAACCTATTCGTGAGAATCAAATGGGAGTGCATCAGGTTATTTTGAAAACAAGTAGGATTCTAAGCTACCTAGGACTCAAACCATCATTTTTAAATTTGAAATATAATTTGGTGTTGTTTCAATGCCTGAATCCACAACCCTAAAACATGAAATCACTAATCTAATTACACATGAAATAAATAGTTATTTTCTCCAAAAATAAAAATATAACTAAAAACTAAATTCAACATAGTTGAAACAAAAAGAAGCGCCATTGAAATGGTTTGCTGACAAATGGTTAGATTTCTTATCCAATTAAGACCTAGCATGTATTTTGATGTTTCATTAATTTCTTTGCAAATTCAAAGTATGGTGCATGTTGCATGAAGCAAGATGTTGAAAGTACATGAGCTCTATTATTTGACTTAAGAGGCAGTTGTTTGAAGAGGCATGTTTTGTCAACTTGTGTTTGGTTGATGGTTTTGTACACCAATATGTAAGAGTACATGGACATATTCACATGATGTGAATTTTTTTTTTCTTTCAAGGAGAAAAATGATGTGTTTTCAGTTTGATGGTTTTGTTTGTGACAAGACGTCACAAGATTTTGCGAAGGTCCACTCTTGAGCGAGAGCCTCATGATTACAACCTATCCATGAGAATCAAATGGGAGTGCATCCTTATTTTGAAGGAGAAATTTCAATAGGATTTAGGAAATTTAATTTCAAGTCATTTAATTTCACTAGAAATAATTCAGAGGTACATGAAATGAATAGTATTTAGGAAGAACAATAGTCCCTCATGGAATATGAAGAAAGTAGCCACTTCATTTTGTATATATGCATGCCTTGAGTTACTCCTCAAAAAATTTCAAAACATGTGTATTTATTACTCTACCCATCCCGATTTTCATAGGATCCATAGCACATACATTTCTATATGCCCTAGTTGTTGTAAGGCCTAATTATTTCATCACTTTGAAAGGAATTACATCAGTTGTTTCTCCTAAATCTAGCATATAGTTGTGTAATAATATTTTATTTATTAGTAGGAATATATGAAAATGTTTATGAATTACATTTTTATTCCCTTGATTCATCTTTTATAACTCTATAGGATAATCCTCAAAGTAGGGTCATCTACTTCATCAAATTTTAAGAACTTCTTAACCTCATATCTTTATTTCATATTTGCATAACTTCCACAAATGGGATAGAAACAAGATATTTTCCAAGTGTTGAAGTAAACCAACATTAATTTCATTGTAAACTCTTTATATAGGTATGGTTGAATGTTGTACATCTGGTACATAGATCAATTTGTTGTTTTCATTGTTTACTCTTAAAAATTATTTGAAGTGGGAGCAAAGAGTTGGTTTCTTCCTAGGTTGGCTTACATTTCCTTTAATATGTGATCCATCCCTTTCTCTAATTCATATTTTTATCTCTTCTATTAATTATGTTATTCTTTCTATGTATTGTTAGTACAAGGGGGTGAAATAATTTCTTATCATTTTCTAAGTGGTGAGGTCGTTTGAATCTCCAATAGTTGTGTTGGTGTGGTGGGAACCATGCTAGGAGTTGGGCATTCCATTGATATGGTCAAGGTACTTAGTGTATTAGGAGCATCCAAAATTAGGCGGATTGGGATCTTGATGAGGGGGATATGTCACTTGATGCATGCAGTGATGATGGTATTTGATGAGTAAAGGACACATATAGATGAGATGAGTGTCTTTAACATAGAGCACTCAAGGGCATGCCATATACCAATTAACCGAGTTCGTGACATAATAAATGGTGGAAGAGGAATCATCAACATATGAGGTTGGTGTAAGTGGTGGTGCTACTATTGAGGCATGAGGTATGGTGACCAACACATCTTGATATCGTCGGAGATTGAGACAATGTTGTGTATAATGTTTGTGTTTCACATAAATAGACAAGAGGTCGTTGGTTCTTAAACCCTTGTTACGTGATGAGGTGGCAACATCACATGATGGAGTGGGGAGAAATGGGGGTGCTTAAGAAATAGTTAAGCACCAATAGTTGAAGGGTATGAAGGATACCCTTCAACTCATGAAGCATGGGGCATGAATTGGTGGGATGACCTAATGTGTCTCAAAGGGGACACGGGGGACTAACCTTAGGGGTATTTTTGGTTGAAGGTTCTTTCTAAAATAAAAATTATAAATAAATATGGAAACTTGCATTAACATGTGTGTGTGTGTGTGTGTGATCCTAAAAATACTTAGTCCAACAAGAATACATATACTTGGAAAATATAACCAAATATATAATCAAAATTAATTTGTGAAATACAACCAACCATATAATTGAAATTACAGGTATGAGCATTTTTATTATAAAAATAAAAATAAAAGTAAACTATGAAAATGATATTGTATAACAAATTATCCTACAAAAATTATTGTAGAAAATTTTCAAAATTGAAATGCAACCTTAAATTCCTTGCATTCTTTCATCAACTTTGTTAATAATTGAATAGTCTACTAGTTGACTATATTACAAACTGCAATGAATATTGTCTTTTCCTAATGTTCATTGTGAAAATGGATCCTCACGTTAATGTGATATGATCTTTTTCATCTCTCAAGTTACTAGGTCAAAGCATCCTAATGGGTAAATTAATTGTGAGATAAATTACTTGCATTAAATGTCAATCCAGGTTCTTATACTTCTAAAGTACACTTGCACAATATATGCTAAGCAATTAACTCTCAATCAAAAATGGAAATTAACCTATGGAAATGATTGCAATACTCAAAGAAAACCAATTAATGAAAATATCTAAATGAGCACAAACACGTTATTTATCAAAGACTAGCATATATCAAAGCATCAAATTCAGAACTTGAAACAAATTATTCTAATTCTATACTATGAAAGCTTTTTGAAATTTGATTCTATCAAACATAAAGGTAAATCCTATTCTATTGGACTTGGAAATGAATTTGATCTATTGAACTTGAAAGCAATTCTAAGCTCTTGAATTTGAAAGAAATTCTAATCATGTGAAATTAAATGACTTGAAATTAAATTTCCTAAAGCCTATTGAAATTTAATTTTTTTTCTTTGAAGGAGAAAATGATGTGTTTTCAGTTTGATGGCATAATATACCAAGACATGTGTTTTTTTTTCTTTGAAGGAGAAAATGATGTGTTTCCAAATAAATTTTCTTGAAATGATTTAAAGAAGTCTTTCTTTATGTGATAATGAGAAAGTTCAAGCAAATGAAAATTTATTATATTTAGTCTTAAAAAATCAAATAATTTCTAACCTTACAACTAAAATAATATTTTTTTCATAATTAATAAATTATTTATTTAAAATAATTAAATAAATTTGACATGCACAATATTTTTATTATATTTTAAATTTGTTACTTTTACTCTATTTTTACATCAATAATATATAATCTCAGTTTGAAAACATGCAAATTTTTTTTTTAATTTGCTACTTTTAAATAGCTAATACATATTCTCAAAAATAGAGGGGCCGGTTAATAAAGAAACTTATTGGATCTTGGAGCATCTCGGTGATGAGCTTACAAGAAGAGTTGGTGCCAGAAAGGAAGGGGAATCCAACTCTGAAGACCTCTCCTTAACATAAGGAGCAGTCGAGTAGCAAATAAGTTTTGGTATTATATTCAGTAAATTGATGACAGTCAAATTATTTTGTCTTGCATATTAAAAAAATTTACAAGAGTAATTGCAGTTTAATTTTGACATCAAGATATTTGACATTTTCCGTGTGAAGAAATCCTCGATCATGGCCACAGGACCACCAAATTTCAAGAGTAATAGGCAGCAAGACAATGCAACATTTAAACAGCGTTTAAGTTGAAACTGTGTTGATGACAGTCAGTAAATTATTTAGTAAATTGACAGACAGTCAAATTATTCAGTAAATTGACAGACAGTCAAATTATTCAGTAAATTGATGACAGTCAAATTATTTTGTCTTGCATATTAAAAAAAATTACAAGAGTAATTGCAGTTTAATTTTGACATCAAGATATTTGACATTTTCCGTGTGAAGAAATCCTCGATCATGGCCACAGGACCACCAAATTTCTAGAGTAATAGGCAGCAAGACAATGCAACATTTAAACAACGTTTAAGTTGAAACTGTGTTGTGTACATGTATGAAATTGGGTATTATAAACTTTTACGTTTTACTTGTGAAATTAGACGTCACTTTGACAGGTTGGAGAGGTATACGACACGTCAAACTTGACGTGTGTAATTTTTTATTGGCAGTAAAATACGTTCCTAAACCAAAAATACGTCCCACAGGACGTTAATTTCCAGGCCTGGATGCAACTACATTCCCTATTCGAATTGGAAAAGCTTTTTCAAAACTTGTAAATATCTACCCACAGGTGAACTGACCCATGTAAGTGTCTTGCTGTGAAGACAATTTTTAAAGGAAAGAAAATAAGTAAACACGAAGTCAAGAATTTATAGCGTGTTATGCTGAAAAATTTCCTTCATTGAATGAGCAAACGATGGCAGTCGAACATACCGGTAGATTTTAACGATGGCGCCCAGCAGCAGCTCGACCCATCGCGGCAATCACACACACAGCAGCAGCTCGTCCCGTCGCGGCAATCACACACACAACAGCAGCTCGACCCGTCGCGGCAATCACACACACAGCAGCAGCTCGTCCCGTCGCGAAAATCACACACACAGCAGTAGCTCGACCCGTCGCGGAAATCACACACACAGCAGCAGCTCAACTCGTCGCGGCAATCACACACACAGCAGAAAAATCGCGCGCCAACAATGAAATCAGTAACCTTACAACTTTCGCGGGCGATTTATTTATAAAACAATAGTTTGGCCGAACTTTTAACTAAGTTCGGCCGAACTCCTATTGCCGGTTTTCCAAACCTCCGGCAAAAATTCTGTTTGCTGCGCCGTCACTGTGTCGTCAATCTAAACGGACTCAAAATTTCGGCCGAACTCTTTAATAAAGTTCGGCCGAACTTTATATAAAGTTCGGACGAACTATTGGCGAAAAAAATTTTCTACGCCCGATTCTCACAA
>CM076578.1:1977177476-1977668881 GCA_034641835.2 Pinus albicaulis
TACGATGACCTGTTTATGAGCCTGAAAAAATACCTAACTTCCACAGATGATATCTCCTCAAATATTGCGAACCAAGATCTGAAATTTTTAGACACCCTTCCTCAAGATTTCAGCTTCGCACCCTAAAAATGTCAGCTTCTGAAGCTTCGTAGAAAAAAATTTATAGCGAAAATGCCACGATGACCTGTTTGGAGCAGCGAAACCCTAGAATCCCAAAGCTCTGATACCAAATGTTGTGTAACCAACTCAAAAAGAGAAGAAAAGAGATATAAACGCCTTAGAAATGAGCCACTTCGAGGGGGCAACCTCCAATAAATTACATAAATGAACAATTCTTGGATGATACAATTCACAAAACCTCCTTTCTATATATAGGAGTCCATGGGGCCATAATGTAATCCTAGTGGGCCACAATGTAATCCTAGCCGACCTAACAATAATAATTTAAGGGCACAATAATAACAAAATGGGGATTTAAGGGTACAATAATAACAATAAGGGGTTTACACTAACAATAATAAGGGACTATACTAGTGATATAGGGACCGATTGGCTGAATCTGACCTCAAGACCATTCCGCCCATCTTCTGATACGGATTGGTGTCCATAGTTGCCACTCCTAGGTTCCACACAGGTGACTGCGGGGGGGGAATACCCGTGGTACCTGAGGCAGACGTCGCATCACTTTCAACAGTACTTCTGGGGGGTGCCCTTGCGAAGCTTGGGTGCTTGAGCCGATAAAGGCTGTCGTTAGGAGGTCGGCGTAACTGTTTCTGATACCTTCGCTAGTTGTTCTAGGCCCTAATCATCCCAGAATGCTTTCGGGAGGTCCTATACTTCACTTTCCTGTATTTTGGTGTCCGGTCCTCATCACCCGGAGCGGAAATACTTGGAGGCTGTTTGCTTGACTGTATCCCAGGGATTTTTATTTTAGTGAGTGCTCTTTGCTCCTAGCTTGCCTAGCTTTTCACTTTTTTGAGTCTAATTTATAAAATCTATAAAAGTGGCTGATCAAGCGCCTCGACGTTCGAGGAGAATCCGGGGGTTATCTCCCGAGAGTGCAGAGCCTTCTTCGAGAAGGCGTAGAAGTGATTTAGCAGGTGGTTACCACCCTGTGGAGTCTAATGCTGTGGAGAGAGATCCTCCACCAAGGTCTGAAGGTTTCGTAACTGATTCTGGTGTCAGTCCCGAGAGGAGCGTTCTGCTCACCTCGCGAGTTTTGTTTCCTCAGGAAGAAGATTTCTAGATTGAGGACATACCTGAGCTTCCTGCTACAGGTCCATCTCCTCTTCATCCTGATTATCCGTTTGTTTTTCAGTACATTGGACCGGAGTCGGAGAGACCACCGGATCTTCCGTATCATTCTTATCTTTCGATGGCCACGACTGGGAATGCGGCTTCTACCGTGAGTGCTGCAGGCATTCAGACTCCTGTTTCTGTTGAAGAAAGGGGCACTATTGCTTCATCTTCGATTGCTTCTAGTGCTGCTATGTTTGGCTCTAGGTTCACCCAATCATATGCTTCTCATTCTGGTCCCTTCTGTTCAGGGATGCCCTCTAGTGGGAATCCCTCTTTTTCCTTTTCCGCCGGTGCAGCTGGGTCTACACCCATGTCTAACATGGCTAGTGGATCAGCTTCGTTTCAGGGTTTTCCCTTTGGGACTGGGCATATTCCTAGTTCCAATCCTTCTTTAGGGTTGTTTCCGTTTACGTCCCAGACTCAGAGTTTCAACCCTTGGTCTAGGGGGCAAAGTTCGACTACTTTTACGGGATGGAATCCTGTCTTTACTACAGCGGGGGCAGGGAATCAGTTTTACGCAGGTCATCAAGGGAATGCTTCTTTCCCTTCATCGAGTGCTTATCAGTCCTTTTCTCCTCTATCTAATGCTTGGAACCCCTATCAGGGGCTTTCCTCTTCAATCAATACTTCATCGGGGGGAACTGGTCTGGGTTTTGGTAACTCGGCGTGGGGAGGAGGTTCTTCTCTGTTTTCTACGAGTCCTTTCTGGCAGCCTGGTGCCTCATCAAATCTAGGCTATTCTTTTCAGAATGTTGGGAATCCATCCCATCAAGGATGGAATCCTCAGGCTCCGCCTCGCTTACCTTTTCTAGCAACGTTAAACTTGCCAGATTTGTCGAAGTTGACTAATGACCCGATTCGTTATAGTCCGGGGTGGCCTCCGGTCCCGACCAAACTTCCTTCAGACATTCCAAAGTTTGAAGGTAAGAATGGAGAGGATCCGGCGGACCACATCACCACTTTCCACTTATGGTGCTCTTCGAACTCCCTGATCGATGACTCGATTAGGTTGAGATTATTTCAACGCACCCTAACTGGAAATGCTGCCAAATGGTGTATTGAGCTCACTGGGGGCAGTTTCGCCACATTTGGGGAACTGGTTGTCACATTTCTAAACTATTTTCAGTTGCCTGTCAGATATGAGGCTGGGACCGAACTCCTGGCTAATTTTAAGCAGGATGAGGCAACGCACATTTCTGATCACATTCAGGAATGGAGGAGAAGGAAGAGGCTTATCAAGGCTCAAATTCCATGTGAATTCCTTCTCGAGTGGTTTTTGAAATCTCTGCAGTCAGATATTTCAAAAGATGTATCCCTATCTGGGGTATTTTCTGAGGAGCAGGCCATTTTTAGGGCCCAGCAGTTAGAACTGATCTATTCTCAGTCTGGGATGCTTTATAAGTATTTGCCCAATGCTCCTCGCTCCAAATTGGATTTATCGAAACCTAAACCTGGTCCGCATGGTGACGGGCTTGTCGGATTGGTCAATATTAGTGCAGCCAGCCTACTTTCTCAACTGCAGCAGTTGTCTTTACAATCTGCTCCTTCTGGTCAGGCTGTGCCTGCTGATTCATCACCTTCCCAGTATTTGTCCATAAATGTTGTCCAAGCTTCTGATCCCAAAGGAAATCAACAATCCGATGGGAAGAAGAAGGGACGAAATAACAAGAAGAAGGGCAATAACGGGAAGGGCAATGTAAATAAAACCAACGAGCGTGTTGGTGAGGGTCAAAAGGAGGAAAAGAAAGTGAAGTTTCCGTGCAAGCTTTGTGCTGGAGACCATCTCACGCACCTTTGCCCTAAAATTCAGGATGCTCAGCGCCTTTTATCCCAGCAGGGTTCTTCTAGTTCCCAGGCTGTGTTAACAAACCCTTTTCCCGAAGGGCAGCAATTAGTTGTTGGCGCGAACCAAAATCCTGGGGCTTCCTCTGGAGGTACCCAGGAAGGGGAAATTCCATCGAACATTTCTATGATGAGTGCTCACGCGGATATCGCTACGAGATCCCGTGATTATGGCGGAGAGGAATCTTCGAAAGCTAAGGAAGTTCCTGATGCTACTGAGCCGCTTCACATCACGAAGCCAACTGTTGAGTCTATGCCTCGGATGCCAAAAGCATCTTCTAAGCGGTCAACGATTAATCCGAATGCGAGGGCTGCCCAGAACTACTCAATTGTAGAAGATCTGGCGCAGAGTCCTTGTGCTATGTCAGCTTTAGAGGTACTCCAGTCTTGTCCGGCTCAGCGCAGTGCTTTGCTCACTGCCATTGGGGCTATTGATTCGAAAAATTCTCTTCTGATTACTTTTGATATGACTAATTTTAAGAAGAGACTTCCTCATCACATGGCGTTTCATATTAAATCGTCGTATCGGAAGTGAAATATCTTTCGAACGGTTGTTGATGAGGGTGCTTCTACATGCGTGATGTCTCTCGCATGCTGGAAGACACTTGGATCTCCGAAAGCTGTTCCATCTAGCACTGTTCTTACTGCGTTCGATGGCCATTCTCACAGACCCCATGGTATTGTCCCGGCTTTGCCCATTTGTGTTGGGGGAAAAACCGTTAACATATAGGTTGAGGTAGTGGATGCGGCCTTGGACTACAACCTTCTGTTGGGGAGGAACTGGATATATGAAATGGATGCCATTGCGTCCTCATTATTTTGAATTGTATGTTTCCCCCACGAAGGGAGGATTGTCACAGTGGATCAACTGGACTGTCCTCAGGTAGACCTGAATGCACCTTCTGACTCATCTGTTCCTAAGTTGGATAATACTAAGGCGCCTGTTGAGAATCTAGGAGTTGGAATGTATTCTTCCCTGATGGGTTCTTTCGATCTTCCTCCTCCTACTGTGTCTATTAATGCTATTTCATCCTCCAGGGCTCCCCTTCGAAGAGAGTTCTTTCGAACTCATTATTTTTCGGACCCTTGGACCTTACCTTCCCCTACTGCCACATTAGCGGAAGGTCAAGTGGGTGGAATGGCATTTTCGATTTCTGCAGCTGAGATTGCATATCAGTCTATTGTTGACACTGCAGAATCCGTTCCAGCTCCTCTTTCACCGGAAGAGTTGGATGGTGATGTGGCTCCGGCTTGGACGATTAGTTCTGCTTCGGCCCAGGATTGCCTTGATACCACTCTTCCATCTGAAGAGGCAATCCTGGAAGCCATGACTGGTATAGATAGATCGTGGGATGACTTGCATCATCGGTCTTACTTCCTACCTGACTTGAACAAAGTTGAAACTAGTTTTCCAAGTCCTCAGTCTCCTGGTCCTGTTCACCCAGTCTTGAACCCTTTGGCACCAACACAGGTATATGCTGAAGGGAACATGGCTGTGATCTCTCCTACTATCCCGGTGAACATTTCCAGGGATCCCAATATTGTCGAGAATGTCTTCATTGGAGCTGAATGTTCCCGTGAAGAGATTCAAATCTATACCGAGCTCTTCAAAGAGTATAGAGATGTATTTTCTTGGTCTTATGAGGAAATGCCTGGCATAGACCCATCTATCATCCAGCATGAGATCAAGACGTATGAAAACGCTAAGCCGGTCAGGAAAAAACTTCGTTCGGTCAATCCTAGGAAGGCAGCAGCTATCAAAGCTGAAGTTGAAAAACTGCTTAAGGCGGGATTCATTTTCCCAGTTCCTCTGACTGAATGGGTTTCAAACCCCATTTCGGTAGATAAAAATCAAGGAACGATTCGAGTGTGCATCGATTTCAGAGACCTAAATAAGGCATGTCCTAAAGAAAATTACCCCACACCATTCATCGATCAGATTATTGACAAGTGTGCCGGTAACGAGATTTTCTCCTTCATGGACGGTTTTTCTGGATATAATCAAATTACTATCCGTCCTGAAGATCAACATAAGACTGCATTTATTTGTCCCTGGGGTACGTTTGCATACAAGAAAATGCCTTTTGGTCTTAAAAATGCTGGGGCTACCTTTCAGCGGGCCATGTCTTATGCCTTCCACGACATCAAAAAGATTATCGAGGCATACTTAGATGATCTAGCTGCTCATTCTCGAAAGAGGATGGATCATCCTGGTCACCTCCGGCAAATATTTGAAAGATGTCATTTTTATAAAATTCGATTGAATCCAAACAAGTGCGTTTTCGCGGTTACATCCGGTCGGCTGTTGGGATTTATCGTGTCTAGGGAAGGGATAAGGGTAGATCCCTTCAAGGTTGAGGCAATACTTCGGTTGCCTCCCCCGTCTTCAATCCGTCAGCTTCAAAGTCTCCAAGGGAAGTCTAATTTTCTTCGGAGGTTTATCGTCAACTATCTTGAGATTACAAAGGGATATATGAGACTGTTGAAGAAAGGAGTTCCTTTTCTTTGGGACGACTACGCTCAACGCTCATTCGATGCCTTGAAAAAGGCATTGAACTCTGCTCCTTTACTGAGTCCACCCGATTATAGCAGAGATTTTATTTTGTATCTGGCTACAGCAGAATCTACCATTGGTATGGTTCTGGTTCAGGAGGATGATGCTCTGGCTGAGCATGTTATTTACTACCTTAGTCGAGGACTGGTAGGACCTGAACTACGATACACTCCGATAGAAAAGTTAGCCTTAGCAGCAGTTCATGCTGTGCAGCGACTCCGGCATTACATTATTCTTCACAAAACTTATGTCTTGGCAGCTGCCAATCCATTTCAGTTTGTCCTTAGCAGGCGAGTGATTGGGGGCAAATATAATAGATGGATTGTGATATTACAGGAATTTGATCTCGAGTTCATGTCTTCCAAATCCAAGAAGTCATTAGTCTTTGCGGAATTGATCTCCGAGTTGCCTTGTGGAGAGGAGATGATCTATGATGAGTCCTTTCCGGACGAACACTTGTTTCTAATCTCTCCACAAGATCCTTGGTATGGGGATATCATTGTGTATCTCCAGACTACGAAGTTTCCCTCTTCTTTTTCGAAAGATGAGCGTCGTAAGCTGCGTCACTTAGCCAAGAATTATCTGATTATTGGTGATGCTTTGTACCGTCGAGGGGTTGATTCAATCCTAAGACACTGCTTAAATTTCGAAGAATCTGAGGCTGTGCTCAATGATTCTCACAGTGGAGCTTGTGGGGGTCATTTATCTGGGCTTGCTACAGCCCAAAAGATTTTGCGTGCTGGATACTTTTGGCCCTCGATTTTCAAAGATTGTATTGAATCGGTGTCAGGTTTATACTTGAAAAATGCGCGCTCATCCAGCTCCGCTTTTTCCAGTCGTTACTGTTGGACCCTTTACAAAGTGGGGTATGGATTATACTACTTGTAACCCACCTTCGGCAAAAGGTCACAAGTACATTATCGTAGCGATAGACTACTTTACGAAGTGGGTCGAGGCTATGCCTACTTTTGGGAACGATGGTGAGACTGCAGCTTTGTTCCTTTTCAACCAGGTTATCGCTCATTTTGGTATACCTAGAGAGATTGTCACTGACCATGGCAGTCATTTTCAGAATAGTATTATGGCTGAGTTGGCTCTCAAATTGGGTTTACGGCAGGAGCATTCATCTCCATATTATCCTCAAGCCAATGGGCAAGTGGAAGCCGTGAATAAATCCTTGAAGACAATTCTTCAAAGGACAATTGATAAACATAGATCCAACTGGCATATTATGCTATATCCTGCACTTTGGGCATACAGGACGTCAGTTAAAACTGCAACTGGCTTTAATCCGTTTCAGTTAGTCCATGGGGTGGAATCCGTATTTCCCATTGAATGCGAGATTCCTTCTCTCAAATTAGCTGTTGAGCTTCTTCCTGACACTTCCAGTTTGGAAGAACGACTTCTTCATCTGGAACATCTCGATGAGCAGCGTCGGGATGCCGCCACGATGAATGAAGCGCATAAAAACCGAGTAAAGGTTCAGTACGATAAGGCGGTTAAGCCTAGGGTCTTTTCGGAAGGTGACCTTGTGTTGGTCTATGCCCAAGAAAAAGATGCCTTGGGGGCAGGAAAGTTTAAATCGATGTGGTATGGCCCCTATATCGTTAAAAAAGTCCTTAAGAAAGGAGCTTATACCTTGGTTGACTTCGAAGGGAACGAGTTGCCCGAGCCCCGAAATGGGCTCTATCTTAAAAAGTATTATGCCTAGGCTTTGGCCTGGCATCTTGCTTTTGTATATATTTGTGGTTTTTTCTTTGTACATATCTGATTGATTTTCGATCTTTGATGAGTTGGTGATGTTTTTTGATCTGCTTTGGCAGGTTGTGTTGCATGTCATGAGTCATTTCGGTTTCGCCGATGGTGCTAGTAGACACACTCGGAACTTAGCTTCCGCGGCTTGGGTGCTTCATTATCCTTCCGGTCAGCTGTTGGTATCAAGAGGGGTCTGCATTGGTCCTGCTTCCAATAACGTAGCAGAATACACTGCAGTCATTCATCTACTCTCGGAGGCAATATCTGTGGGTGTTGATTCGTTGGTAGTTTTCTTGGACTCCCAGCTGGTGGTGTCGCAGTTGAACAACACTTATCGGGTACGAGATCCAGTTTTAGTACGATTGTTCTTGAGGGTACGTTTGTTACAAAGGTCATTTCAATTTTTAACATTCATTCATATTCCTCGAGCTGACAATTGGTTTGCTGACTCATTAGCTAATCAAGCTTTAGATTGGCATATTAATCATTCAATACAATAAATTTTAATCATAAAAAACATCATACATTTGATACATTTATCACATCACATCAAATATCGCTGTATATATATCATCGGAGTGTCAAAAACTTTACAAAATTTGGATCCATAATCTCGTACAAAATTTGGGCTTATGCCCCATCATGTTCAGTCTCAAAAAAGAATATACAGTCATCTAATATATAAAATCTGTCTACTCCTGAGGTCCCTGCCCAGAAGTCGTGTTCCTATAGAACATAACTGCAATGGCCACACAGCGGAATAATCTAACCCAGTCTCGTGGTACTCCTACCACCCATCTCTGGATGGCTTCCGGCAAATCCTCCACAGCAGCCATAGGGATTTGGCGGGTTAATCCCTCCAAGTTTCTCTGCACGGCCTGGAGAGTCCTGTCAGAATCCACTGTCTCTGCCTCGCCCCTGCGACGCTTATGGCGCGGTAGGCCCTCAGGACGAACTGGTCCAACATCTGAAACATGGTCATTTTAAATTGTCAGTCATTATGAATCCAATCAAAAACATGTTTGTTTTTCATTTTTTCATACATATTTGAAAAAATCCAAAAAAATCATATAAGTCAAAATTTTTGAAAAAACTTACCCACTGCTCCCCATGCTATGCCAGGTGGAAGAACTAGATCCGGATCTCCACGAAAGTCCATCCCAGCATAGGGATAGTCGTCCACTGCGATGATCTGTTCTCCCCACCACATGAAGAACTCATCGTTCCATGTGGTCTGGGGTACCTCACTACCCCCCAATCTCTTCATCATGTCTGCCCAACGGGAAATTCTTGGGTCCCGCGGGCTGCTGATAGTAGAGATGACTCTGGGTCTCAAAGCTGGAATCCTCTCAAAGAAGAATGTTGTCAAAATGGTACCATAGCCAAAGTGTTTAGTTTTTACTTGGCTAATAGAGGTCAGCTGTTGTTTCATGTTCAGTAGCAGGGCTGTGCACCAATCGTAAACATGAGTCAAACACTCTACAGCTATGCTCATTTGCGTCCTGGACGCCTGATGTAGTGAGGCAGATCCTGCCACTCTGCTGATGGTGAAAAGGAGGATCTTCATGTACAAATCCCTGATATCTCTAATTGAAATCTTTGTTCCAACCTTTTTGGAATTCTCTACGCAATATACGTGGACATAATCTTCCACGGTCAACCCTCCCAGGGGCTTTCCATGCAAGTCCATTGGTTCTCCCCTCCTGGAGAGTCCAGTGATGAAATATATATCCTCCACTTCAATGTGTAGTGGCATCTGATCAATTATGAAGCAATCCTGATCTGGTTCCCAGTAATTTACGAGCATTTCAAGCAACCACACATTGCTTTTCATATTGGGCATTTTAAAGAATTTCAACAATCCGCAATTCCGGAGGATAATTTGCGCTGCACGATCCTGCATGACCTCTTGGTCTATTGTGCTATGCTCACGTTCCCTCCATGAGATGGTCATCCTGAGAAATTTCATCAAATTTTTCATTAGCCACGCTTTTTTGCATTCGGACCTGCGCATACACGACTTTTCCTGTGCACAGTCGCGTGTATACGCGACTTGCCTTCATTAAACCCGCGTATGCGCAGATACGCATTTTTTAGCAAGGGTTTTAAAGCAAAAAATCACTTAATTTTAATTTCCAAATGGACAAAATGAATAAACAGGATGATTAAGGAGCCTACCTGAAGTTTCGCTGAGTTCCGACGGTCGGTTGTTCCTGATTTGACGAAAGAAATTTTTTGCTCCAGAGCACTTTTTCCAAATCAGCTATGCAATAATGAACCAAATGAGAGGTAATTTGTCTATTTATGGCTACAAAGTTGAAAATTTTCGCAAAATTTCCTTATGCCTATTTTTTCAATCTATCTTAAGCTGCATAACTCGATTTCTTGGAAGTGCCCAGTTTGGTATGTTTTCAGGTACATTTTGACGATTTTGAGATTTTTCCCGGTTTTTGATCCATGATTTCAGACTCTTCACGGCAGGTATATGATATTCACTGGCATAAGGTTAGGGAAATCACTTTCCGTCGCATCTTGCATTCTAGCCTCCATACTGATCACTTGCCTTAGGGTCGATCCCATGAGGTCATGAGTATTACACCCATTTCACTCGCCGATTATTTAATCATAACTTGATGGTAGAGCCTTCCTTTACATGGGCTTCCTAGTTAGTTCCTCGCTATCACTTGTTGCCCATGCTGCTTTTTATGTAGGCTCGGGAGTCCTCTTTAGTCCCGCCATGTCTTCTGTGCTGAAGCTTCATTCTTCTTCTTCATCACTTATCATTTTTTCTGGCTTTTACCCCAAAGGCTCCCTGGTGTCGTAAAGTTGTATTACTGCATTGCATATTGGCTACTTGTTTATCCTGGCCTTTAGCCGGCTTCATTTGGACTCGATGATTAAGCCAACTTTTGACCTTGACTTTCTGTACAAGTTAACCATTGCATGCACTTAGCTATCATGACTTGACACCTTTGTACCCATGGATGGAACGTTCCTCTGAGTATCACTGACCAGTTTTCGCCACCTTGCATTGAGCATAGGATTGTTCCAAACCCCGGAACTAGTGCATCTGCTTTCTTGATACTCGTTCTATCCATTGTACCATAGCATTCTTTTATTCTTTTTCAGGCTTATTATGAAAAAGACAAAAAAAAAATTAAATATAACAAAAAGAGCGGGAACGGGATGTATCTTCGTTATTTCGATGGCAGTACAGAGTCAGTTTTTCGCCCTTGAACAAAGCACATATACTTATATATATTTCCTTCATTTGGGATGGTTCTAGTTTGACCTAGGTTCAGCCTTTACCATGTTTCACTTGTCGGTTCTCCCCCGGTTGGTTATCTCTTCCAATCATATGGAGAGTTTGTTTTGCCTCCTGCAAGACAGACTTATACAGTGTCACTTTTTACTGCCATGGTCATCACAGAGTCATGCTTTTGTTCAAGGGAAGTCTAGCCTGAGTCGGCCATTTTGCGGTGTCTCTTGACTCATTATTCAGTCGGCCTTCCCGGTCTTGTCAGTATCATGTTCTATCACATCAGATGTTTTGATCTTCTGCTCGTGCTGGTTTGAGAAGGTCTCCATTGACTTCTTGCCGGCGGGTTTGACTCTTATCGACTACGACACATTGCTCTGAGAGCAAACCTAGAGCCGCACCTTGGGCCTATTTCCATCATTGATAGGTGACCTCGTGCTCAGCATTTGATCATCATCATGGGTCTTTGACTGAGTGGTTTCCCCTGTGTTCGACGTCAACACACATTATCACACTTGGGATTCGTGCAGTACCTGGATTTCCATTTGACCCTATCGGTGGATTTCTCGCCTCTGTGTCATCTTTCATTATTGGTTGGTTCAGAGGGTTTCTTCCGTGCGCTAGCTTCATCTTGCGCACATCGGAAACGTACTTCGGTTTTGGTTCCATCACTCTACTTCATCCGATTCCTTCCAAATCTTAGCCTGTGGGTCACACTCGCGCTGGACTGATGTGGGATGCCTTAATGCCTTCCTTCCAGCAGATCTTTTCCCATCGACTCCGACTCATTACTCTGGGAATAAGGTCTAGAGTCTTTTTGGTAGTACCTTAGGGTTTGCAGTCATCAGTGGTAGACTCTTCGCTATCGACAGTGGGGATCCATCATTTCCTCCTGATTGGTAGATTCTTTCAAGTGTTCGACTTCAACTCATTCATTCACACTTTTCAGATTGTACTGGGGCACCTTGACACTCATTATCATTATCGGTGGGTTGCCTCGCGTTGGTTAACGGGATACATCATTGCCCGGTAATCCAATGATTTCTCACATGGTCGACTTCAGCTCATTTATTCCCATTGTGTAGAATTGTGCCATAGTGATCGGTGAAGACCTCGGGTTGCATCAGCATTCTTCGGTTCACTTTTGACAGTCCTTTCAGTTTCTGCCAGTGATTCCGTCCACCCTTATATGTTGCAGTTCAGTACAGCAGCATCCTATGTGTTGGCTCCCGAGTTGCGTGATTGTACCGTTTGATCCACCTCTTATGATCCGGTACTTGGAGATTCAGTTACTTGATCAGACATCCAGTTGCACCATCTTTGATCAGCTTTTCATATGTGATACTTGGACATCAAGTTTCCAATTTTCACATATCAGGACCGGACTGAATCGACCTGAAATGGTCGGTCCGACTGGTTTGAGGCCAAAACTAGTTTGGACTGGTGACATGAACCATTGTTGGCTGGTTTGGTACTAAACTCTTGGTTCCTGTACGAAACTAGCTAGTTCGGTACCGAATCGATCTTTTTTCATTGAACCGACCGGTTTTGTACATTATTGCCAAGGATGCTTTGAACACAATTTTTTTTCAAAAAAGCAATGATTTATGACAAAGGAAGCCTAGTATCTGACCATATTTCCCTATTAATGCTATACAATTCGTGGTAATGTTAAATTCTTAAAGTAAAGGTGACATTCTCCTTTATCTTTCATTTTTAATATTACCATTCTTAAAGTAAAAGTAAAGGAGAATGTCACTTTTACTTAAATTTTTTAACGTTACCATGAAGTGACTCAAGATGTTTGAGAGTGGTTCTGACCTCATTGGATATCATATGGAGAAATTAGAATGATAGATTTCACTCAAAATCCAGTAAACTTTATAGCTTTCCAGGACTTCAAGATTGGGGGGATTGAAACGCAACATTGGATTTTCTCATGTACAAGGGTATGGAACTCGTATTTAATCAAGAGTATCAAGCCCTCTATGTACCTTGATGTTAGTGGCATTGGTTTTCGAACTCCTCTATAATGAGCCACTAAAAAAAGTACCCATCACTCAAACAAAATCTTGATTTGACAAGCTATGTTTTTTCTATCCCATTTGAATGCTTAGCGGGTGATATTGATGACCAAGATCCCAATATAGGTAATAATTTTGATGATATGTAGGTATTTTTTGTAGGATTTTTTTTTTTTTTTTTTTTAATGCTAGAGGCCATGCAAATCTTGTTTGTTGATGTATTTTCGGCTTAGATATGGATTTCACTAGGTGTTATTTTTGTTATGTGCACCCGTACATGTTATATAAATGAGAAATTTTGCTTATTTGTGTGTAAATGGTATGGATTCATATGGATGCACATGAATAAATATGTTGTTCTTTAAAATTTGAATATTTTATGTGTTTTTGGTTGACTAGATTTTTGGTCCTGTTTTTTTACTGGTTTCCATCCGGTTCTAACTGGTTCCCGGTCTGGGGGGTCTACCAGTGCAATGATCGGTCCGGTTCTGATAACATTGTTGTCAACTGAAATCTGTCACAATCCTTTCTTGGGATTTCATTTTTCTTGAGGAAACAAGTTATCTGCTATCAGGGTTTTTTTTTCAGCGTAATGGACAATTGGAGGTTGGGTTTTCACCTTGTTTCTGTACCTAGTAGAATATTTTTGTTACATTATGATATTTTTGACCTCCTGTGTATGGATTTGGAGGGTTTAGTTGATTATAAACCTGGGGATTCCCCATGCGAATGCATCTTTGTGGGATTTTTAGGGAAGGTAAATAATACAAACCTTTCAGCAAGTTTTCTGTCGGTTTCTCTAGGTGGTTCAATATTTAATGACAGTGATGGGGGAGGCTCGAGACAAGGAGTTTGTTACTGTTGAGGCCTTTTACCCACCACCTATGGGTAGTGTACATAGAAGATTTTTTTTCTCCTAGATGGTCCTCAGTCGGCAGCCAATAGCCCCTTGGAGCCTCCATATAGCTCAATGTGCCATTGTCTCCACCAGTTAAGCCAGCCATGCAGTCCCTTGACCACATGTCATGAATGTATGTTTTAAGGTGGGCCTCCCAACCCCAAAGGTATGGCTTTTCATTGGTATAGTTGAGTAATTTTCCTTACTTTTCATGAGCACTTTTGGCCATGAATTGGTGGGGAGATTTGGCAGAAAGAGTGGGTTAGGCTTGCATTCTTGTCTCCACTGCCTGATTTCATGGTTACCCTTGTATCCTAGTCCAGTGGGATCTCCTTTACTAACCATTTGGTTTTCGGTGGCACTACATGGGAAATCCTAATTTTGGTTGCGTGGTCCCGCTTCCCAATACCACCTACATCACTCACCTTCAACTTATTTTAGCCTCATTAATCTATTTTCCCATTTGGGTCCACATGTTTCCACTAGGCCTACATAGGGTTAGCCTCCCCTTTCCCTTGTCCACACCTTGGGTCGAGCCTGGAACAATGCCCTAGAGGTTGATGCAACTAAAAAGTAAAGAGAAAACATAATTTGGTCACTCTAAAAAATAAATGTACCACAAAATGCAAAAGATGGTCGGGACATACAAATTTATCACGAGGAAAAATCTAAGCATGAGCTCTAACCCTTATTCATGGTCATCAACCTGGTTCCTATGGGCCCTAGATGAGCCCCCTCTATCATTAAGGAACCTATGATTTTCCCAACCTATCCACACCTTGGGTTGGGCCTGCAATGATGTCCAGAGGTTGATGCAGCTAAAAAGAAAATAAAATGCATAATTTGGTCACTCTCAACAACAAATGGACCACAAAATGAAAAACATGGCTGATACATTCAAATTTAGCACGTGGGAAAATCTAAGTATGAGATCTACCCCTTATTCATGGGAATCACCCTAGTTCCTATGGGCCCTAGATGAGTCCCCTTTATCATTAACGAACCTATTTTTTCCCCAACCCCTGGTGGGCAATGAACTACCCCACCTTAAGGGGGTATTCACTGCTGCATATTACAAATCATGCTTGTTGAGCCCCAAGATTATGCTTTCTTTCATCTTACTTTACCTCATTTTCCTTTTTCCATTGTTATCCCAAACCCAAATGATCAATGAAATTAGTTAAAATTACTTTTAGAATGATTAACATGGCTAACTTGCTAAGTTTTGTGATTTTGTCATTGTAATGCATTTTGACCAAAACTAGCTGCAGAATGCAGACATTCCGTAGCTAACCGGAAATTCTGCAGTTGTCTTCACGTTCAAGCATGTTCCAGGTGTCCTCTCAGGAAAATCCACACATGGGTATATTCCACATTATGTTCTCATCGTTCGTTGCTCACCATGAAGAATGAACCAAATTCTGGACGTGGTTTTGGTACGTGGGAACTCATTCAAGGAGGCAGACTTCTAATAGGACTGTCCTAGTCCAGATGTCCTTTGTTCCTTTACGCTGCCATATTTAGAGTCCTAGTACAATTTTGATAAGGAAAGACAATGATCCCCGTATTGTTTCAAGTTCTGTTATGTAGATTTGTTATAAAAGCACTCGGGAAACCGAGAGACTAGCTCTAGATTTTGCTTAGATTTCATGTATTGACTGCTATATTTCTGAAGACCCAGAATACTCTGTTTCAAGTTAATTTCCTTTAATGAAGAAGACAGCATTGCTTTGAACGCGTTGAGTTGATTTTGAGTTAGATTCCGTCTGGTGGTAGAGGGCCCCTGCCTCCTGCACGGCTTTACTTTCGTAATTTAGATAAGTATGTTAGTTTTTTTTCATGTTTTTGAAGTTTGAGTTCATAGTTAATTTCATTAGTCACTATAGCTATACTTGTTCTAAGAAACTCTTCCAAAAGATCATGATAATGAATGGGAAATGGCTGTAGTGTTGTAGGTTTTAATTGCAATTTCTTTTGTTCATTATCACAGTTGAACTTATTCTAAGCAAACTCTTCCAAAAAATCCTTATGATGTCTAAGGCATGACTGTGATACTAAAAGTTTCAGTTGTTTGTTTACACTAAGTACCATAGTTTATCTTACTCTTAAAACGCTCTTCCAAAATATCATAATGATGGGTAGGAGATAGTTGTGATGTCTTAGTTTTTAAATTGCTTTCAGTCTTTATGTTTGCATTTGCACTGAATTGTACAGCCATGATTGTTTTAAGAAACTCTTCCAAAATACCATTCATGATGGACAAAACAGGCTGTAGAATCCCATAGATTAATGCATGATAACTTAGTACGGGTACTCTGAAGTCAAATTGCATTCAATTCATGCTCTTTTATTTTGTTTTGAGTTTGATAATGGCTTGTTAGTTCAGCACTGTTTATTGTAGACTAGTGACATCTTAGTTCAGTTTTAGCTTAGCTCATTGTATTTACATCCCACAATTAGTTGTCATCCACTGCATATTAGATTACATTAGTTGTTAAACTTAACAATACAGCCTTCATTATTTACAAAACCTCTTTTTGTTCCAAATCATCCCAAGGCCTGAAGTACTTTTGCAACTTCTTTACCATCTCACAAACAAACCTTTCCTCAAAAGACTATTCTAAAAATCTATAACCTTTGATTAAAGTTTAGTGATGTTAAATTAAGTTGCAAAATCGAGTAGGAGCTAGTCTTAGAGTAGAGATCTTATGATGTTACCAATGTTTTTCTCCAAATATGTTTCAACAAATCTTTAATCACGGATAAAATGTTGTATCATTATAAGCTGATTGTTTAATTGTTTAGTTAGGAGAATTTGTCATTTGTCATCAACCAATTAGGCTTCACTCTATTTTTAACCAGTAGCTTCTTTCCACTAGCTTTTTAGTCATTTTCCTTGTGAACATAAAAACCATCAAAATACCAAAAACATCATAAAACACTAAACACAACGCATTAGGAAACAAAAACCTAGGCACATACAGTGCACTTCACTTTAGCAGTTTACCAAACCTGGTTGACAATTAAATGAACTCAATTTAGGAGACTAGGTTGAGCACAAACAATGCTCTCACCCCGTGGAGCCTTGAGCAATTATGAAGAAAAAAATAAAGGGAAAAAGGCATATGAAGAAGGGTAGAAGAAAATGGTCGCGGTAACTCATGCACCACGATTTTCTCCCTCCTACACTCATATACCTAGGTGTGGGCTTCCCTTATTATAACTACCCTTGCACCTTGACATGTGGTCTGTATGATTCCCCCTGATCTCCACTCCATTCCATTATTATATCATTTTCCACCTACCATTTCAGGAATGTACCATGAACATGTCAACCCCTCTAGAGGTTGAGACTGCCTAATAGGGTCCTTGGCTAACCCCCTCTTGAGCTTGGAGACACTTTTACATACCAAAGCCCACTATGGAATGGAATGCCACCATGAAATGACCCATTGATTCCATGACTTGTAAGCTCTTTTACTTGATTATTTTTATGATTTTTTGTATTAGAGGGCAAGGGGACACATTAGATCTTATGCAGGATTGTAGGTGGATCCCCATTTGGGGCTTGGTCTCCCTATGCAGGGTCATAGTCCTCTAGAGGGCCACATTGACACTTGTAGGGTGTGCTTTGAAAGCCATTTTCCTCCACCATAGCCAATATTACTTCATGGATCCCCATGTTAGCCATCCATAAAAAATTTTCATATAAAATGATGGCTAAATAAAGTTCCTAATTTTCCAAGAAACAAATTTTTGCAAATCTGTGAGTTTTTGGAACTTCACTGTGCCTCATGTCCAAAAGAACCCATCTCATTATTATCTTCACTTAAAAAAAAACCTTCAAGGCAACCTACTGGTAGAAAAGAGTGTTTTCAGACCCATTTTCCATCAATTTTTCCTTTGGAAAATCCCTCTAAAAACCCCTTCATTTCACCCATTTTTCCCATTTTTACCCTTTATTTTCCTCAAAATTCCCTTTTAAACCTTGTAAAATCCTTTGATTAAGGTTTTTATCCCTTTTTTCCCCTTATCAAAAACTTCAAAATCCTTTCAAAAACCTTCATTTTAAAATATAAGGCCTTAAGCCCCTTTCGCTTAAAGCCCGAGCCCCTTTTTCCGCCATAAGACCACGCTCCATGATCGAATGCTAAGTCCATCGACCATCGCACATCGGTGATCCCAATTCCTTTGTTCCCAGACCCTTTACTTCGTCGATATGTCGATCCCTTGATGAGATCTGGATCGTCCATCCCCAAGATCTGACGGCCATCGCACTTCGCCATCGCATTGCTCCTTCGGCACTTCATCGCATCAGCACATCAAAACTTCCTAGTTCCCTTGTCCCCTGACCCTTTTCCCCCCGCCGATGCGATCCCCTGAGTAAATCCCACTGTTGATCTTGACTGATCCAATGGCAATCATTTTTTCGCCCTTCTCCACTCACCCAACTAGACATCCTATATGTCCCCCCCACAACCGATCTCAACCGTAGATCTCCTAGATCTGACGGCTATCACTGCATCTCCCACCTTTCCATCCCGCCGATGCGATCCCTCGAGGGCTTAAAATCTTCTACCCATTTTCTCTATGTGTCCAAGCGCCAGAACCAAGCGATTAACTCTCTGCGCTAATCCCCATCCCCTTATCTCTCCGCTCTCGGTTCCAATTTCTTCCATGAGACCCTACCTTCCCAGTTCCTTAAGCCTCCTTCCCTTACCATTTTCTACCCCCGCACCCCTTGCAAAAAAGCGTGTTCCTTTGTATTTCCCCTCCATATATGTCAAATCCCGCATCGAATCTGAGTCGTTGATCTTTCCCGATCAACAATCCTCGCATCACCTCCCGCTTTTCCTCCACCAAACATTACCCCACGTCACCCCAGCCCCACCATATGTTTCCTCCGCCCATCTTATCTCCCCTCGCACTCATCCACAACCTTAGATATTTGGCCCAAAGATCTAACAGTTGTCGCATCGTTCCGCGCTCCATTTCACCAAACCTCTCGAACGTGCATCTTGAACGCAAAATGGGCGGTTTTCAGGAGAATACATGTCAGCCATTAACATGTATCGTGTTCCCCTGCTCATTACCACTTACCACCTAATCTCTGTGCGAAAAATGTTGTGTCTCAATCTAGTCTCCTAAACTGAGTTCATTTAATTGTCAACCAGGATTTGTAAACTGCTGAAGTGAAATGTACCATATGTACCTAGGTGCTTGTTTCCTAGTGCGTTGTGTGTAGTTCTCTTACTTTTTGGTCGTTTTTAGGTTTTTTTATGAAATTCTGAAAAACAAGTATGGAGACAAATATTCAAGACAACAATGTCTTTCTAATGATTTTCCAAACTTCAAAAGAATTTTAAAACACACAATGAAAAAATTAATTCTTCAAAGAAAATGAAATTGCATCACTATTCTAGTCAAACAAACAATGAACTACTGATCATGAAACTCGTTATCCTTGCTGCTATTCAAACACAAAAGAAACTATGCTTAAAGAAATCCAAAAGTTGCAACAAAGTAAATCTAAATCAAATTACATGAACTTATCTTCTGATCCCTCAACATTAGTCCAGCTATGGTTTTCGGAGGTAACCATAAATAACTTGAGTAACCTGATATCTAACTTGCAGAAAGTAAACTAATATCAAACTACACATTCATAATTCAATCCCTCGCCATTAATCCAGCTATGGCTTTCGGAGGTAACTGAATATGTCATGAGAAATTTAATATTTCTAACTTGCAGAAAGTAAACTAATATTAAACTACACATTCATAATTCAATCCCTCGCCATTAGTCCAGCTATGGCTTTCGGAGGTAACTGAAGATGTCATGAGCAATTTAATATATGTAAATCTAACTACTGAAACAAATGAGCAAGACTGAAATAAACAAAGCAGTACTGAAATTAAACAGAAACTAAGAAAAGTAAATTAGTAGCAGAACAATATTAATTCCATGTCATTAGTCAAAAAGTTATGCAAATTCTCGGGCTGCCTACTTGTAATCTGAAACAGGAACACTGATCAGTTAACAACAACATAAAACATGAAAGATTATGGATAGAAGTAAGATGTAAAGCATGAAAGATTATAAACAGAGATGAAGCATAAATACCATGAAAGATGTAATGTATAAACACATGAATGACTTATGGCACAATGAGCTTAAAGAAATAAAACAAGAACTATACAATAATGCACAAAACCTCAGCGTGTGCAGGGGCCCTCTACACCAGCCTTGGCAACAACCTTCAAGTACGAATTACGCTTGGAAACATAGTCTTCTTATATATTAAAATGCAGTCATAACAGAAAGGTGATATTACGGCACAGTGGCAACGTAATTACATTACAGAACTATCTGGAGGCTAATCTAATGTGCGTATGCAAACACGTTATTTATAACAAAGGTAACATAACTAATTCCCTAAAGTTTGTGCTGATGGAGACACGTAAATCATCACGTCCAGGGATCCAGCATCATGGCCGCAGTGAGGAGTAAATCTATGAGGAGTGGATGTTGATAATTTAGGAATGATGTCTTCCTAATCCAAATCATCTTAGGAGTCTTTAAGGTGGCTGCGTAAAAGAGAAAAGACACCTGGACTGTAACAGTCCGAGTAGGAGTCTTCTTTCACAAAATGTGTTCCCACGTGCATAACCGTACACAGATTTCATTTCCTCTTCCATGACGAGCAACACACCATGTAGGCACGACGTGGATCATGCCCATATGCGTTTTTCCTCAAGAGGCCACCTGGAACATACTCAAACATAAAGGTAGCTGCAGAATCGCCGGTTAGCTACGGAATGCTTGCATTCTGCAGCTAGTTCCGGTCAAAATGCTTAACAATGGCAACAATCACAAAATTCAACAAGTCAGTCATGTAAACCATTCTAGAAGTAATTTTAACTATTTTTATTGATCAATTGGGTTTAAAATGGAAATGGACAAGGGAAAAATGAGGTAAAATGAGGTGAAGGAAAGCACAAATTTGAGGCTCAACAAAAACCACCTCCGGTTTTCGCAAAACCGCTTTCCTCATTTTCGCGTCAATAATTCAAATTTAACCTTGTTTCTCATGTTTCCACCCTGGATATCCCCTCTGCTGCACATCCCCTCCCTCAATGCTCCTCCGACACTTCCCAATGCCTCCAAAGTAGTCTTACCCCAACCCGCATGTTTTTATTAATGTGTTTGTTTGTTTATGCAGGTTCAGTGGTGGCTAAGGTGTTAAAAGGTCCTCCACAGCCAGACCAGTGGAAAGAAAGGCCCAGGATGACGATCCTTGGGGTAAAAAAAGAAAATATGGATTTATCGTGGCTTTCAAGTGTTTTATTAGTGCCTCATGAACACTAGTAAAACAAATTAAACCCTCAGCACGCCAAATATACCTACCCACAGCAAAGAAGGAAAGGACAATGAAGATTAAGAGACAAAAGGTTAAAGGCTTAACCGTGCAGATTATGGATAAAGCGCAGTGAAAGATAAAGGATTCAAAGCTAAATCAGTCAACACAGTGAAAAAAGCCCAAAAGATGATTAAAGAAGGCCTAAAGTGGAATTAGGCCAAAAGTACTGTTTAAAATGATAAAGTTAAAGGAAAGATTAGGCTAAAAGGCCTCGAATACATCAACAAAGAGCAGTTATTCCCTTAGAAATATCTAACTGACACACTAAGCCTACTTTCTATCCATAAATCCAATTAAGCAGTTATTACACAAAAGAATATATTTTAAATTGTCAGGATAGTTATTGTAAAGATAAAATAAAGCCTTAAAGTCAATCTTTTACATCTATCTTTATCTCAGAAATTAAGAAAAAGTTATTTAACAAATAAGTAGCTGCAGATATTATTACCTTATGCCCTGTGTGGTTTTCAAGGCTAGGAATCCATTTACTCTGTAATTAATAACATTTTGAACCCTATAAGAGTTCCACCTCCTCATTTGCAGCATAAATACTGCATTTGGAACTCATTGTAAATGTTGTTTTTTGATGACTGATGCTGCAATAATACATATTCCTTTGAAGCTCTTGAAGAGAAATTGATGTCTTGGAACTCATGCATGATCTGATTTTATTGTTGATGGAGAAGGATTTCTTGCAGGATCCATAGACTTTGTTGATGGTGAAGTTTTCTTTTGTTTATGTTTTCTAGTTTTCCATTATGTCTTCCATCTTGCTATGTTGCAGTAGGACAAAGAATTTAGATTAAGAAATTTTTTCTAATGGAACCTTAAATCTATTTTCCCTTCACTGCCTTAATGTTTTCTTCTGCTAAGATGCATTAGCGAAATCGTTTATTTTCTCTCTAACAAGTTCTTAACTTGTCCATTTCTTGAATAATTTAGATCAGTTAGCATCAATTATGATTTATGGTTAGCCCTGCATATTGTTGCCATTGAAATATTTTGTTCTTGGAATCATCTCTTTAAAGCAGCTTTGTCTAGGTTTGTCAAAGAAGTCTGTTTAAAATCATGCTCTTTGCCTTTACTTAGCTAAAATTGTTTTAAGGAAACCTTATAGCTATAACTTTGGATGTTAGAGTTTTCTCTCCTTCTATGGTTATAGTTACTTGTGTATCTTAAATTTTTTTCTACTCTAGATGATAAAAGCTCTAAAAGTTAGATAATTTTCTTACCTTTCTAAGTTTTTATCTGAATGTTTGTCTTGGTTAATTATCTGTTTTCAGTCTAAAATAAAATGGATTAGGTTATGCTTATGCCTTTGATTCTCTTGTTGTTCTTATCAATTTTCTAACTCCCTCAGTTTACAAGTATGTAAAGGATTCGGTTTCAACCCTTTATTAGTTTTTTGTTCTCAATCTTTAATGTCCATCTCATGATCCTTCATAACATTAAAGATCCACCAACCAAGTTAAATTTCCCTGCAAATGCTCTTGACACCATTGATGAACTCATTCATGACCTTGTTTGACTCCATTTCCCAATGACTTAACAATCTTCCATGTTTCCTATCTAAAATATATCAAAGTATCATACCCAACCAAAAACAATCAAAATACCTTGCACTTGACATCTAGCCTAAAAGACCTTTTACAAGCAAACAAGTCATATCTTTGCAAACAATTGAGAGATCCCTCTCTAAATCCAGGAAGGCTAGGTCCTTGGATTCCAAAGCTTGGTTTGATGTTACCCTTGTCAATTTGTATCTCAATCAATCTAGAAAATTACGGGGAGCTAACATAGTGGCAATCAAGGTGGGACCTCTAAGTAAATAATAGCCTAGAAAGCTCTTGTAGACTCACTGAGTCCTTCAATAACCATAGAAAATCAGAAAACCCCAAAAACATTTCAGATTGGTTTCACAATAAACATTGGTGGTGGACCATAGAATATTTTACCTCCAAAAGAGCTAAAAATTTCCACCTAGCGACTCCACTGGCCTCCAGTAGGCCTATTACTTCACTAGTCCTTGTAAACTCCCCTGGGAATGCATTGATCAAACCCAATCATGTTGTTGGTGGACAGAAAAGTTCAAATCTTGCACTTGGCGACTCCACAACCTCCAAAATACCTAAAGACTCCACTAGTAGAGAACTCTAGACTGGTTGAAAAGATTTAGTGACCCTTTCTAATTTACAAACATGGATCCAAGGATACAAAGGAGATATGCTCAAATGAATAGATATAATATCCCTGGATTCCCACACAAAATGCCTCAAATATATTGGATGAAAAACCTACCTATTTTTCAAGATGAAAATTTTGATGACCCCTTGTTACATCTCATCAAGTTTCATATACACATATGGAGGTTAAAAGTTGAATGGCATGAGGATTGTCTTATGAAAATGTTGATGGAAACATTAGAAGGTAATGCAAGAAATTGGTATGAATGGCTAGAACATGGCATCTTGTTTTCTTTAAAGTATTTCCACAAGGTATTTTACAAACACTATATAAGGTATTGTCCATCTCTATCCTTAGCTGAAAATTGTTGTGATCAATCTGAAGATATTATACAACACCTTGTTAGTATTGATGGAGATTTGGGAAATTGGCATCATGAATATCTGTTAGAGGAGATCCATACATTTATTACCCAAAGTAACCATCAAGATGGCCAAGAAGAGTTGATCAAGGATGAAATCCATCAAAAAATAAAGGATCCACAAGATCTCTTTGAAAAGGTTGAAACAGATAACAATCCATCTGCCCCTTTTTGTAAAATACAAGAGGACATTTAGCCACAAGAGAAACTTCCACAAAAAAGGGAAAGCAGTTGTTTCCCAGTCCAAAGAAAACATAAAAGGCCTCCTCCTTTAACTGAAAGGGAAATAAATCAGATATTATCCACTACTGCCTTACCGTCTAAAGAAAATAATCATAAAAAAACAAAGGAACATGTTGTTGTTAAAATTATAATACCCCCTCAAGAAAACATTCAACCGTATGAGCAGTCACAAGAGGAAGAAAAAAATCATGATTATATCCAGAGAAAGAGAAAGACACCTCCCCTTTTAACTAAAGAAGAAAATAATCAGATCCTAAACATGCAGCCAACTTCTAAGCCTTTATGTGAACAAGACATTTCTGTCCATTCTCCTGCCAATCCCATCTATCATAAATCAGAAAGTGAACTTGTAGATCAATTCAAATAAGAACAAACTAATAATCCAATATTTTTGATTGGTGATGTTATTTATGTTGATGATTCTAAAAAGTTTGATCAATTTGATGATGATGTTCTCCAAATAGAAACTAACCTTGCAGAGCAATCAGCAGTTGATTTGTGGGAAGAAGATCAGTATCATCAACTTAAAAAAATTAATCAGCAAATACAATTCATCTATGACACTGATGAGGAAAGCCTTGAAAGTGTAGAAGTAAGTGAGGAGTCTATGACTCTTTCCTCTACTTCACTTTAGTCCTTCAGAAATAATTTTCATATGATTGGAAATCAGCATTTTTTCAATTTTGATGATGAGGTTGGGAAATATAATGAGTTTCTTGAACCAGTGGTTAATGAAAATAGTTTTCCTGAAAGGGATGAGGAAATCATTTGGGACATAGAATCCTCAGCTTCAGATTTGCAGCCACCAAGTCCCATTTAAATTAAAATTGTAGATGAAGACTTGGAAAATGATAATCACATAAGATTTGTTGAACTACCTTCACAAGAAGACTTACTGCCAAGGAGTGCTCCTACTCATCAAAATGATGGCCTCCTCATAGAATTCAGCCCATTCATTCAGAATACATCAAGTTTTCTAGAGTATAACATTGCAATTTATGATGAGTCTCCCAGTTCAGATGATCATGAGGAAGAGGTGGAGTTTCTTTCCCAAAAGAGTCCCAAGCATAGCCAAGTGGAATAAGGAGTAGTCCTGAATGAAGCTTATGTCAAAAATAATCTAGATCAGGTATTATTCCAAGATCTATTTGTTGTTTTCCTTGAGAAATCCAAAGAAGGAGTGTGTTCTACCAAGAACAGTCTGTTGCAAAGTGTGAGAAAAATTTTAGGCACTACTATTCGAAAACAAGTGAGATGGGAGTGGCTCTTTAATTTTGTCAGCACCCTCAAAGAGCTAAACCAAGATCCCTCATGGAATCATCTGCATGATTGGACATATTGGAAAAGAGAGTTCACCAGCTGAATGTATATCATGTATAGGTTATATTAGAATAGATAGGCAAGAAAATAAGCTCAGCACTATGAGCATCCTTTTACCTTTAGTTTTAGATTGTTTTGACCAAGAAGAGAGAAAAAACAAAAAAACAATAGAAAAAGGAAAAAGAGGGCTGATTCAAAAAAAAGGTACAAGCCCCATACCCAAAAAATAGTGATACTGAAAGTGAGCAAGTCTAAATGCCACTGCTGATCCAAAATGATATCTTGTTCATTCATCTAGCTTTATCATGGTTGAACATGCTTTAAATTTATGTTGATAAGATAGTAGAAATATTGGTTGATAAGATCATTTCAGACTTGGATTATTAGTAGATTCGATTAGGAGAAAAGAAATGGTTCTAACAAGCTCAAAACCTGAACCAAAGAAAGAAAGAAATATGTTCATAATTTTCAGATCTTAAGCCTTCATAGTTTTGTTTTTAATGTTCTACAAATAAAGTCTATGTGCAGCTTGTACATAAAATCCATAGCCTCCATAGCAAATCAAACTATCTAATCCTGATTTGACTATGTTTAAATTTCCTGTCTTAGAAATAGAGAATAAAATCTATCAAACAGCCTAATCTTGACAGATAGATAGTTAGGTAGAGAAATAAAGAGTTCAACAGTTTAATCTGGACACTTGGAAGAAATAAGCATAGGATTAGATAGTTTATTTCTGTTTTCAAAAATAAAATGTCAAAGAGTTTGCTAGTTCAAATGCAGTCAAAGGAAGAAAAAAATGCTAGGAAAAATTAAGATTGGGTAGGTAGAGATGTTGTTTTAAAAGAGATTACATGTTGCAGATTGATAAAAGTTATCTTTTTTAGAGAAAGATCAGCAAGAAAGAAAAGAGATTCTACCCAATGGATGAGGCATTGGTTTGCTGAAACTCAAAGATTTATTTTTTGAGGTTCTGGACACCTTAAAAAAGCAAGTTGTCCTCCCCAAGTGGAGCCACTGTTAGCCATCCATAAAATTTTGTCATATAAAATGATGGCTAAATCAAGTTCCTAAGTTTCCAAGAAACAAATTTCTACAAATCTGTGAGTTCTTGGAACTTCACTGTGCCTCATGTCTAAAAGAACCCATCTCATTATTATCTTCACTTAAAAAAAAACTTCAAGGCAACGTGCTGGTAGAAAATATTGTTTTCAGACCCATTTTCCATCAATTTTTCCTTTGGAAAATCCCTCTAAAAACCCCTTCATTTCACCCATTTTTCCCATTTTTACCCTTTATTTTCCTCAAAATTCCCCTTTAAACCTTGTAAAATCCTTTTATTAAGGTTTTTATCCCTTTTTTAAGCTTATCAAAACCCTCAAAATCCTTCAAAAACCTTCATTTTCAGTCAAAAACCTTCATTTAAAAATATAAGGCCTTAAGCCCCTTTCGCTTAAAGCCCGAGCCCCTTTTTCTGCGATAATACCGCGCTCCGTGACTGAGCGGTAAGTCCATCAGCCATCGCACATTGGCGATCCCAGTTCCTTTGTTCCTAGACCCTTTACTCCGCCGATATGCCGATCCGCCGATGAGATCTGGACCATCCATCCCCAAGATCTGACGGCCATCGCACTTCGCCATCACATTGCTCCGTCGGCACTTCATCGCATCGGCACATCGCAACTTCCTAGTTCCCTTTTCTCTTGACCCTTTTCCCCCCACCGATGCGATCCCCCGAGTAAATCCCACCATTGATCTTGACTGATCCAACGGCAATCATGTTTCCCCCCTTCTCCACTCACCCAGCTAGACCTCTTATATGTCCCCCCCGCAACCAATCTCAGCCATAGATCTCCTAGATCTGACAGCTATCGTTGCATCTCCCACCTTTCCATCTCGCCAATGCGATCCCCCGAGGGCTTAAAATCTTTCGCCCGTTTTCTCCATGTATCCAAGCGCTGAAACCAAGCTATTAACTCTCCGTGCTAATCCCCAGCCCCATATCTCTCCGCTCTCAGTTCCTATTTCTTCCATGAGACCCTACCTTCCCTGTTCCTTAATCTTCCTTCCCTTACCATTTTCTACCCCTGTGCCCCTTGAAAAAAGGTGTGTTCCTTTGTATTTCCCCTCCATATATGTCAAATCCAGCATCGAATCTGAGCCATTGATCTTTCCCGATCAACGATCCTTGCATCACCTCCCACTTTTCCTCCACCAAAAATTACCCCACGTCACCCCGACCCCACCATATGTTTCCTCTACCCATCTTATCTCCCCTCGCGCTCATCCACAACCTTAAATCTTTGGCCCAAAGATCTAAAGACTGTCACATCGTTTCACGCTCCATTTCACCAAACCTCCCAAACGTGCATCTCGAGCGTGAAATGGGCGGTTTTCAAGAGCATACATGTCAGCCATTAACATGTATCGCATTCCCCCCGCTCATTACCACTTACCACCTAATCTCTGTGTGAAAACCACCACCAGTTTTCGCAAAAACGCTTTCCTCATTTTCGCGTCGATAATTCAAATTTAACCCCGTTTCTCATGTTTCCACCCTGGATATCCCCTTTGCTACACATCCCCTCCCTCAGTGCTCCTCTGACACTTCCCAATGCCTCCAAAGCAGTCTTACCCTAGCTCGCAGTTTTTTATTATTGTTTTTGTTTGTTTATGCAGGTTCAGTGGTGGCTAAGGTGTTAAAAGGTCCTCCACAGCAAGACCAGTGGCAAGAAAGGCCCACAATGACGATCCTTGGGGTCAAAAATGAAAATATGGATTTATCGTGGTTTTCAAGTGTTTTATCAGTGCCTCATGAATGCTGGTAAAACAAATGAAACCCTCAGCACGCCAAAGATACCTGCCCACAGCAAAGAAGGAAAGGACGGTGAAGATTAAGAGACAAAAGGTCAAAGGCTTAATAGTGCAGATTATGGATAAAGCGTAGTGAAAGACAAAGGATTCAAAACTGAATCAGTCAAGACAATGAAAAGGCCCGAAAGATTATTAAAGAAGGCCTAAAGCAGAATTAGGCCAAAAGTATTGTTTAAAATGATAAAGTTAAAGGAAATATTAGGCTAAAAGGCCTTGAATACATCAACAAAGAGAAGTTATTCCCTTAGAAATATCTAACTGACACATTGAGCCTACTTTCTATCCATAAAGCCGATTAAGCAGTTATTACACAAAAGAATTTATTTTAAACTGTTAGGATAGTTATTGTAAAGATAAGATAAAGCCTTAAATTCAATCTTTTCCAACTATCTTTATCTCAGAAATTAAGACAAAGTTATTTAACAGAGAAGTAGCTGCAGATATTCTTACCTTATGCCCTGTGTGGTTTTCAAGGCTAGGAATGCATTTACTCTGTAATTAATAACATTTTGAACCCTATAAGAGTTCCACCTCCTCATTTTCAGCATAAATACTGCATTCGGAACTCATTGTAAATGTTGGATTTTGATGACTGATGCTGGAATAATACATAGTCCTTTGAAGCTCTTGAAGAGAAATTGATGTCTTGGAACTCATGCATGATCTGATTTTCTTGTTGATGGAGAAGGATTGCTTGCAGGATCTGTTGATCATATTAGCCCCCGTTTCTAAAAAAAATTCAGGCAACCCCATAAAACCATTCAAAACCCTCTCCTTTAGCCTTGAAAGTCCATGTTTGGGCCTGAAAAGCTCAGTATCTGCCTATCGTTGCCTTCTCCTGGCCTCGAAATTACATAAAAAAGGCAGCAAATTCATATCTGAAAATATAAAAAGACCTAGCCCCTTTTGATCTCGAGCCCCTAAGGTTTTCTCTCCATATAACCCAGGCGCTCGACCCAATGCTAAGCTCTATAGGTGCTTATCAAATGAATATCGGGTGTTCTTCGAGCCATCGATCTGTACAGATCAGACGATGATCATTCATCTCTGCCATGCCTATAACCCACCTGCCACCCGTCTGATCAAATGATGAAATCAACGGTCCGCAGCCTATCTATCCTTGGTAGTCCCTGCCCCGCATCCGCTGTTCCAAAACTGCCCGGTATTCATCGCACTGCCTTTGGGCGGAGGGCGGTAATTCTCATTGGGTTAGCGATTCCATATATTGTCTGCCACACATCCTAGCATACGGCCCCAATACCGCTCTCCATCGCGCGTTATCGTCCGATTGAAGTCACGCAGCAATATTCATCACAGCCGTCAGATCCAGGGGTCCTCATCCAATGGTAATCATTCTTCGAAGCTGCACAGAAGTTAACAAGGGGGAACCGTGCCCTTGGCCCACTGTTTATCGTCTCTGACACCCTTTCAACCGTCAATCTTCTCCTGAGATCGGACGGTCAGGATTTTCTCACCCCTCACTTTGACCGGCCCCCACAATCAACACTACACGTCATCCATTCCCGCTGTCTCAGTGTCATACCACCTGCCCCTCAGTCTTCCCCTACATGTTCTTCGCCACCCAGACCTATATTGTTTCATTTCCTCATTTCTTATGTATTTCCATGATCATGTTCACATTCCGCCAACCTGCTCCATTGTCACCTTCCTCCGTTATGCTGCATTCCCCACCATTGTTCTACATTTCTCAACCACTCCACCATGCTACGCTGTCTCATCATGATCCTCACTGTGTTCACCCTTCCGTGCATGGTTTTCTTTAACAAATTCGTGGGTTTTGTAGGTTCACAACGACAGAGAATTATCATAATTTATAGCCTCCCTTACAGAAGTCAAGGCCGCGTCAAAGGACAATTTTTCAGAGGAAAAATTTATGGAAAAAGGATTTGGGAAGCTGTTACGACACGACTTTCATTAAAAGAAGTAGGGTTAAAATCTATCAAACCCTCCGGAGTTATTCAAAGCGCATATTTTTGCAGATGAATACATTAATGATGCAGCAAATAATATCAGCGGAAGATCAAGGTATTCAGTGTTTGGCGTTGAAGTTTTTAAATCCAAATTCAAAATTAGAAGGCAGAGGGTACAGTGCACAAGAAACAATATCCTCCAGGTTTTATTTCAGCAGGACTTTCTCTCACGAAAGGACAGAATGCTCCCATAGTTTTATCTCTTTAGCTTTTTCCTGAAGAGACCCTCACCAAATGCATTTATTTCAGAAAGTAGACATCAGAGTACAAAAAACACAGCACAGTCATTCAACAGTATGGGCACGAATGTTTCCGCCATTTTGCCTTAATTATGTAAATTAAATGTTCATCACCTACCTCTTTTACTAGGTTTTAGTTTCTCCTATAAAAACCAGGAAGAAGCGCATTGTAAAGGTTCCATATTTTTATCAGAAAATGATGCAGTGAAAGACTTTTTGTATACATTTTGTAGAAATTTTGTATGAAGGTTCAGAGCCCATAGGGTCTCAGTGAGGAGGAGTTCCATCTGTTAAAAGGATTCCGGTCTTTGTTATTTCACAGTCTGTAACTCTCTTAATTGTGATAGATTAATAAAACATTTCATTTCACTCATCTTTCTTGTATCATGTTTTGGAATGCGAGTGGCTCACTGATTTCTGGTAAGGATTCATCCTAGTTGATGCCCATGCTTTGATTAGTCAAGCACTTTAAATATGGCTCATGCATGATATTCTGTTCCATTACTCATCTAAACCGTATTTCTGCTATATTAGTTGCTTTGGGAGGGTACTTTTAAAATGTTATTATCATGTATGGATTCTTAGATTGGTAAGCCCATGCAAGGTGATATTGTATATCTGGGTATCAGCTCAAAGCTAGCTAATATCTTCTCAACATTTCTTTCACTACATACATCCTCTGATAATTTATGTCTGTGAATTATTTCTGAATCAGCCCGCTTTGCAGTAAACTGTCTCTGAATTGTCTGTTGCTTTGTATTAAAGCTCTGCATCTTGTCTCTGCAACATTTCTTTTCCTGTGTCAGTTTCTGAGAGTTTGGTCCCATTCTATTCCATTTACCTGTTTACAGGAGATAGCATGTGAGCTGAAGCTGACAACTTCATCCATTATATTATATGCTCCTTGCTATGCTAAGATGTCCTAGGCACTGGTCTATCACAACTCTAGGCTGTCTATAGGAGCTACAACATCTTTCTGGCACCGTTGCCGGGGACGAATTTAAGAAAATCAGAATCCCTGGGCCTCGACAAAATCCTATTCACTCTCTAAGTAGGTGAGCATAGAGAGTTGAGAGTTGTATATCCCTCACCTTGGCGACTCCACACTTGTTATTTGATAAATCTATTTGCAGTCCTGGCTCCTCGTAAGCCACACCTGAGGTCAGATCCGTCTAAGCCAAAGACACCTTCAGTGTCTGACCCTGAACAGATTATACATAGAATAAATTGGAGGGAAAGGAAATCAGTCCGTTCCCAAATTCGTGAAGTGCCTATAGAAGATTTTCCTTCCTCCTCTTCTCAAGATTCTCAGTTGCACATTCCCGACTCCACTGTAGGAGATACTGATTATTATTACTCAGATAGTTCACCCTGAGAGGGTATCAGAAATAAAAACAGTCTTCACCCTACTCCTGAGGTTGAAGAGGTCAAGGAAGTAACCAAAGTATCTGCCGTTAATAGACCTTTGTTACCCTCGACTCCTCAAGATGCAGTTGAGTACATTCCTATTATTATTCATACTCCACTTCCACCTCCTCCTCCTCCTCATACTCATCAATCTACTGTACTACCTCCACTGCCTCCAATGGCCAATGTTCCAGCTTTCTTGATGAATAAATATGCTCCCCTGGCATTTCCCCAAGTGCTGAATGATATGCCCCAGGACTATCTGAAGGTTTTGCCCAGATTCAATGGAGAAAATGAAATTGATGCTCAAAAACATCTTGAGACTTTCTGCTCCTTTGCAGAGAATTTTAATGTTGAACATTTAGATGTGGTCTTAAGACTATTTGTACAATCTCTAGATGGTGAAGCTCGAAAATGGTTTAAGACATTGGCTGGCCTTTATATTACCACTTGGGATAACATGGAAGACACTTTTATCAGGAAATGGGGAGAGAAGAAAGATCATGGAAATTCTCTCATTGAGTTCAATACACTAAAGAAAATACACAATGAAGGAGTGTCAGAATTTATCAAGAGATTTAATAAATTATATCTGAGTCTCCCTGCTGATATGAAACCCCATCAAACTGCTACTAAAGTTGTTTTTGTAGCAGCTTTTGATTCAGATTTTGGTTTCTCTCTCAGAGAAAGAAAGCCTGCTACTCTGGATGATGCTCAGGCAGATGCACTAGAATTAGAAGCAAACTTTGCCTCCACTGGTAAATCAAAAGGAAAATCTGAACAAGATATCAAAAGAAGGGGCAAAGAGGAGGTATCTACTTCTAACCAAGACAGAGACTCAGCCAATGAAAAAATGGAAGAAATGAGCAAATTAATTAAGAAAATGGTCAAGCTTGAATTGGAAGCCAAGAATTCAACCTTCAGGAATTTCCAGAATGCTCCAAACAGAGGATACAATCCTCAGTACAGGAAACCACCCTTGCAAATATTTCCAAGGGAAGCAAAAGAACAACAAGATCAAGTGCCACACCCATTGTACCTGGAAGGTCCAGTAGATGACTCCACTGAAGATGCTACCTATGGGCTGGAGGATGCAAATCTTGCCTTTTCAAATAGTGACGGAGAAGAATGCCCTTTGCAGGGGAATGATGAAGCTGGGTGCTCATTGCAAAAAGAAGAAAAGATCAAAGACGCCGAAGATCAAGCAGACTTTGATCATTATTGTAAAAAATTTGATGATTTCATGCAAGCACATTTCAATAGAATATATGATCTCAGATCTTCTAGGAAGAGGACTCGTACCGAAGAGCAAGACGAAGAGCTACCCCAAAAGGAAGCACCTGCTCGAGAGTAATCAATGATGCAGAAAGCTACAGACAAAGGTAAGCAACCTCTTAATAAACCTTTGCAGTCTAATGATCAAATTCCTTCCTCCTCAAAAGCTGTCACTCTTTCTTGTACCAAGTCTGTGTCAAAAGAAGCCCAACCCCCAGCTGAAAATAAAGAGTCAAAAGAGGTTGTAATAGAAAAGTCCCCTCCTGCCTTCAGTCTGCAAAAGGAACTTGAAAAGGTCAAAATCTCAGTTCCCTTGACTGAACTATTGAAACAGCCAGCATATCAATCTCAAGTCACCTCTTTCATGCTCCCTCCAGAAGCACCAATTATCTTAGATAGTCTCAACCTTCAAGAAGAGAGACCCATGATAGTTTTCGGCCCACACGTTGAGGAGGTAGATCCCTCACTCCTCCCTTCTATGTGTCTCTAGTAATCCATGACTTACTACTACATAACTGTATGCTAGATTCTAGAGCTTCTCATAATCTTATGCCTCTAACACTGTTACCGATGAAATAGGTAACCTGACCTCAAAACGGGAACTCTAACCCAAAAAGACTCAAAAAACATGAAAAACACCCCCAAAACAAAAAAAGTGTATTCCAGAACGCACTTGGTTTTTTTTTAAGGTCAAATTTCAACATTTTATAAAACTATGCTAAAAAAAAATTGTTTCTTGAAAAAAGGATTGAAAAAACACCCTCAAAACAAAACCAGTTGATGCTGGAATAACAAAAAAAAAAAAAAAATTATCATATTTTTGACATTTTTAAAAATAGAAATAACATTTTTTAATTTCTAAAATACAAACATTAAAAAAAACCTAAAATTTAAGAAAAAAAATAAAAACATTTTAAAGCTTAAAATTTAAAAATATATAGGAATAAAAAATAAAAATAAAAACAAAATAAAAATTTTAATTCAAAGATTAAAAAAAACCTAAAATTTAAGAAAAAAAAAAAAAAAAAAACTTAAAGATTAAAATTTCAAAATATATAGAAATAAAAAAATAAACAAAATAAAAATATTAAATTAAAAAAAAAGAAAGTTAAAAAAGGAAAGAAATTATAAAAAATAAAATATAGAAATTAAATTCAAAAAAGAAAAAGAACATATATAACTAATGATTAAAAAAAAATTTAAAGAAATATATTAAATTTTAATAAATTTAAATTTTCAAAAGCTAAAAATTAATTAAAAAAAACTCATATAGCAAATTAAAAGCTACAAAAAGTATGAAAATTAATTAAAAATAAAAAATGAAAAATGAAATACCAATAAAAATATTAAATTTAAAATATTATTAAATAATAGTTAAATCAAATTAAATTAATTATAAAAAATAATATATATATATATATATATATATATATATATATATATATATATGAACTTAAATTAAAAATATATATATTAGATTTTATTAAATTTAAAAAAAAATATTAATATTAAAATAACAAATCAAATTAAAAAAAAAAACAAATAAATTTTAAAATAAAAAATAAATTTTAAATATAAAGAAAAAAAAAACATTGTTAAAATAAAAAGTTAAAAAACTTTAAAAATCAATTAAAATCGAAAAAATGAAAAAAATAAATTAAATAAAAAATAAAATAAAAAACAAATTAATTTGAAAATATTAAGTTTAATATATATATATATATATATATATATATATATATATATATATATATAATTTTAAATACACAATTTTAATTGAAATATAAAAAATATAAAAAATTTATGTAATTAAAAAAAATACAAAATTTACTAAATTTAAAAAAAATAAATGAAAAAACTAAACATAAAATTTAATATTTTGGGAATTTTGCTTCTGTGATCCATAAAATTGTGTAAGAAATTCTTTCGGTGAAAATTACATGTAGGGAATTTTTGCCAGAAGCAAAAATTTAATAATTAAAAAAAAAAATCAATTAAAAAAAAAAAATACAAAATTTAATAAAAAATTTTAACAAAATTTAGAAAAAAAATTTTAAAAACAAAAAAATGAATAAATTTAAAAAAAACAAAACAAATTAAACAAATTAAATTTCAAATATAAAAAATTAAATTTAAAATAATAATAATAATAATAATAATAATAATAATTAAATTTTTTTAATTAAAAAAAAATCAAATTAAAAATAATAATAATAATATTAACTCCGGATGCAGATGATTAGAGACGTTAAAAGGCCACTTGGCCTGGATCTGCTCCCAAGGCAATTCACTTGGGGTGCCCACATGGCCCCCCATGGCACCTTTAATGCAAACTTGAATACGCCTCTGCGATAGACATTAATACGTCCTCGTCGTCACCTTTCTTGCCTTGATCAATGTAATTGCTATCAAATGGATCATTTCGGCTCCAGCTCTCCAGATCGTTTCGGTTCTGTCAACCGACCTCTGCTGCCAGTGCGCTCTCTCTGCCCGGGTGGTTGTGCTACGCCAGGTGAACGCACAGCTACAGGGCGTCGGTGTTCTCTGCACTGTTGCCTGGAAACCATTCCGGGCTTCCACTACTCGCACAGTAACTTCTGCCCTGCTAATTTCAATTTTCAAGTATCTCCTGTTATTGTTGGTCAATTTGCTCCCATTCTTGCAGCTCCCTCCAAAGTCTGGTCGGATTCTCTTGAGAATTTCACCATGCCTAGGCTCAGGCAGCGGATGATGGCAAGGAGGGGTGCCTCTCGGGGCAGATCCATGGGCGAACGACCTCCCCACAGCTCCAGTGATGATTTCTCCTTGGAGCCTTCTGAAAGGCGCTCGGCTCAAGTCAGTTTCGACCCTCCTGGGCTTTTCCATGGTAGCCATGCCACTGCGCCACCTTTGTCCCCGCCCCCGCTTCACGCTTCCGCAGCGCCACCTCTGTCCTCGCCCCCGTTTCATGCCTCCGCAGCCCCTCCTCGCCCTGGCAGTCATTTCCTGAGACAATCTTTGCAACGAGCTGAGCTGTGCTTCGACTGTGCTTTTAATCGCCCTTCCATCACAGCCTTCATAACGGTTACCCTGCGCGAAGAAGAATCCTTTCATCCTCCTCCGCCTCTTGGTCCCCTGCAGGCTCCTTTAGCGCCCACCTCCGACCCTACTTCTGGTCCCGGACCCTCTCCGTTCATGCCCACTCCCGGCGTTCCCCTTGCCACTGCCCCTTCCTCCTCGGAACCTTTTCATTTGCAGGTGGATGCGGACCTGTCAAGCGAAGAAGGCGCCAAGAATGCTGAAGCAGAACCAGAAGACTTTTATGGTTGCAGAATTGAAGAGGAGCACCCTGCTCCAACCTAATTGATTTCTCTCCTACATGTCCAGATTCAGTATGAACTCTGCTCTAGACTTTTTTGCAAGATTTTTGGTTTCTATGATGATACATAGCAGTCACAGCTGCTTGCCTATTTTGTTTTTCTCTAGCTTTATTATGCTGAATGTAGGTGACTCTTCGCCGGTTTCCCAGTTCATGGGCGGTGTAATTACTTTCA
Organism: Pinus albicaulis; assembly: GCA_034641835.2. Classification (NCBI taxonomy): domain Eukaryota; kingdom Viridiplantae; phylum Streptophyta; class Pinopsida; order Pinales; family Pinaceae; genus Pinus; species Pinus albicaulis. The sequence goes on from CM076578.1 coordinate 1,977,214,016, forward strand.
AAAGAACTGGTTTCCCGTCATGGGCAGTTCCATACTTAGACAGAACTTGGATATCAAGCTCGGTTTCAGGCTTCCTCAGATGAACCGTGGCAGTTTTGTAATTTTATGTTCATAATAGAATTAGTGCAATTCAGCAAAAAAAATAAAATAATAATATTAAAAATTTAAAAAATTAAAAAAAATTTTTTTTTTTTTTTTTTGATCGTGGTGGCGCTGCCAATTGGCCTCCCGCCTAGGTGGCGGTGGAGGCCAGCCGCTGGGCGGGAAGCCGATTCCGAGAATCGCCCTCCCGCGGCGGGAGGCTGATTCCGGGAATCGCCCTCCCGCGACAGGAGGGCAATTCCCAGAATCGGCCTCCCATCGCGGGAGGGCGATTCCCAGAATCGACGTCCCATTGCGGGAGGGCGATTCCCGGAATCGGCCTCCTGCGGTGGGAGGGTGATTCCGGGAATCGGCCTCCCGCCGTGGCAGGGTGATTCCCAAAATCGGCCTCCCACGCCGCGACAGGGTCATTCTCGGAATCGGCCTCCCGCCGCAGCAGGGTGATTCCCGGAATCGGCCTCCCACCGCGAGAGGGCGATTCCGGGAATCGGCTTGAGGGCGATTCCCGAAATCGGCCTCCCGCCGCGGGAGGGTGGGAATCTGTTTTCCCGGTGATTCTGAGAAATCGGCCTCCCACGCCGCGGGGCGAGGCGGTCGGGGAGCTCACGAAACGAGGGTGATTCCTGGAATCGTCCTCCCGCGCCGCGGCAGGGCGATTCCCGGAATCGGCCTCCCGCCGCGACAGGGCGATTCCCAGAATCGGCCTCCCGCCACGGGAGGGTGATTCTCGGAATCAGCCTCCCGCCCAGTGGCCGGCCTCCGCCGCCACTTGGGCAGGAGGCCGATTGGCGGCGCCACCACGGTCATTTTTTTTTTGTTTTTAAATTCAAAAAATTTAAAATTATTTGTTTTTTAATTCAAATTTTTTATTTTAAATTTAAATTGTTTTAATTTTTTTTTTTTTTTTTAATTTTGTTTTTAAATTTAATATTTTAGATCAATTATTTTTTTTTAAAAAAATTTATTTATTAAATTTATTAAATTTTAATTTAATTAAATTTTTTTTTTCTAATCTTTTAGTTTATTTAGTTTTTCATTTTTAAAATTTATAAATTGTTTCATTTATAAAAAAATAGTAAATTTATGGATATTTGTTTTTTAATTATTGCACGTGTTTTTTTTCATTTTTTTTTATTTTTTAATGACAGTTTTTTTTATTTTAATTTTCTTTTTCAATTTTAAATTTTTTTTTTTTTTTTTTATTTGTTTTTTTTTGTTAATTTTAAAATTTGTATTTTTTTTTCTTCTTATTATTATTATTTTAATTTTAATTTTTAAATTTAATTTTTTGTTTTTGTGTTTTATTTTTTTTATCTAAATTTTAATTTTGTAATTTAAATTATTTTTAAATTTTCTATTTTAATTTTTTTTTTTTAATTATATGGTTTTTTTTAATAACTTAGAAAAAAATGTTTTTGATGTTTTTTTTTTTTAATTTTTTTGGTTAATTTTTGTTTTTTTCCTTTAAATTATGTGTTTTTTTTTTTCAAATTTTGTCATTTCTTTTGATATAATTTTCAAATATTTTTGTTTTTTTTATTTATTTTTGTTTACATTTTTTATTTTTATGAGTTAATTTTGTTTTTTTTTACATTTTTATTGGTTTTTTTATTGTTTTTTTATATATATATTTTTATCTAAGTTTTGTGTTTTATTACCAACATGAAAATCACCACTCTAAAAAAAAAAGGTTGATGCTGCATCAATACGTTTCAAAATTAGCATGAAAATCACCGCTCTAAAAAAAAAAAGTTGATGTTGCATCAATACGTTTCAAAATTAGCATGAAAATCACTAACATTTTAAAACAAATATTCATGCTTCATAAATAAAAATATTAGAGTGTCGAAAATGTGCTCCAAAAAAAAAAGGTGATTCTGCATCACCACTTTTCAAAATTGGGTGCTTTTTATGCTACCAAAAAAAAGTAGGTAACATTGCGATTACCTATTTCATCGGTAACACTGTTCTCTGTCAGTTATGGAACAACTAGGTTTGCAAATCACACGCCCATATAAAGACCTCTACTCATTTGATTCCAAAAGAGTTAAATGCTTAGGGATGATCAAAGATTTGGTAGTCAATTTGGCCCAAATCCCAGCAAAAAGTGTGGTAATGGACATCGTGGTGGCTGACATCCCAGCTCGTTTTGGTATGTTGATATCAAGGTCCTGGGGAACAAAAATTGGTGGATCAATTAAAATGGATTTAACATATGCCACTATCCCAGTTTTTGGTGGTCAAGAGAGGAGACTATACAGGGAGACTGGATTTGTTAAGATGGTGACTAAGGCTGACAATTCTGTGAATTCACTAGTCTACAGTAAAGAAGGAGATTTCTCATGCTTGATGCTAGAAGAAGACCAAGATTATGCTCATGAACCATCCTTCTGCCAGATTAAGACTGAGCAGCCTTCAGAGAATCATGAAACAGGAATATAGACACTCCATTTTGATGGAGCAAATTCAAGAGAAGGAAATGGGGCTGGAGTGTTATTGATTTCTCCTACAGGAAAATGGATACCATTGTCCTTCAAACTAGAATATGAAGCCACAAATAATGTGGCTGAATATGAAACACTCCTATTGGGATTGCAGACAGCCAGGAATATGAATATACAAAGTTTAAAAGTTCTGGGAGATTCAGAACTGGTGGTTAGACAGGTCAGGAATCAGTGTCAGACCAAACATCCTAGGCTAAGGGCTTATAGGAATGAAGTTTGGGACATGGTAGAGAATTTCTTCTTGGCATTCAATATCCAGTTCATGTCCCGAGAACAGAATAGGATATCTGATTCTCTTGCTGTGGCTGCTAGTACATTTCGACCACCTCAGAACCCTCTTTTAAGATATGAAGTTGAGGTGCGTTATCGGCCTTCAATCCCGGATAATATCAAGCACTGGTAGGTATTTGAAGATGAAGAACAAATGAAAATATTTCTAGAGACAGTAGGAGAATTCCCCAATATGGAGATTGATGATGAAGAAGAGGTAGAATCTGAAAACACTTCAGGAAGAAACTGGGAGGAGAAAGTGGCAGGAAATAAAGTGTTGCAGTTAAAAGGGAACATTACACCTAGAGGTCTGGTGCCTCTAGAAAGATTATTTGACAAGAATGATGTCCCACTGCAGCCAAGCAAAGTGACAGAATAAAATCAGGTAGAAGACCTAAATTTGGGTACTGAGGCTGAGCCCAAAATCGTAAAATTGTCGAAGAAAATCCCTAGAGAATACAAAAAGCTGTATCAGAAGGTATTTCAGACCTACTAAGATGTGTTTGCATGGTCCTATCAGGACTTGAAAACCTTTGATATCAATATTATGCAACACAAAATTCCACTGAAGACAGATGCAAAGCCCCACAAGCAGAAGCTCAGACAAATAAATCCCCTGCTACTGCCTTCTATTGAGAAAGAAATTAAGAAGTTGCTGAAGGCCAAAATAATTGTACCACTGAGGTACTCTGAATGGGTGGCAAACCTTGTCCCTGTACGCAAGAAGAATGGAGAAATAAGGCTTTGCGTGGATTTTAGGAATTTAAACAGAGCATCCTTAAAGGATAATTATCCACTTCCCAAAATGGATTACATCCTGCAGAAAGTGGTTGGATCTTCCAGGATGTCAATGATGGATGGATTCTCTGGTTATAACCAGGTGGCTGTACTTCCAGAGGATCAAAAGAAGACTTCTTTCACCACACCTTGGGGTACATTTATGTACGCCAGGATGCCTTTTGGATTGATTAATGCAGGGGCTACCTTTCAGAGGGCAATGGATATTGCTTTTGTTGGGGAGCAAGAAAAATTCCTGGTGGTCTACCTTGATGATATCACTGTATTTTCCAAGAATGATGCTGAGCACATTGAACATCTGCGGAAAACTTTTGAGAAATGCAGAAGGTATGGTCTCTCTCTGAATCCTCAAAAGTCTTTATTTGCATTAGAAGAGGGAAAGCTTTTGGGTCATATCGTGACTAAAGATGGGGTGAAGATAGACCCTAAAAGGGTAGAGGTTATAAATAGTATTGCTTTTCCCAGAAATAAGAAAGAGGTACAAGTATTCCTTGGGCGCATAAACTTCTTGAGAAGGTTTATCCCTAACTATGCTGAGATAGTTAGGCATATAACAGATATGCTGAAGAAAGATAATGAGGTAAAGTGGTCACAAGAATCACGGGAGGCATTTACCAGGATAAAGAATGCTTTCGCAGAAGCCCCTGTGTTGGCTGGACCAAATTATGATAAACCTTTCATGATTTTTTCTTCTGCATCACCTCATACAATAGCAGGAGTTTTATTGCAGAAGAATGAGGAAGGGTATGAGCAGCCTATTGCCTTTTTCAGTCAGGTGCTCCATGATGCAGAATTAAAATACAACATATTGGAAAAGCAAGCATACGCCCTAGTGAAATCCCTCAAAGCATTTCGTGTATATATCTTACAGTCCCACATCACTGCATTTGTGCCTACAGCTGCTGTAAAGGATATCCTTATTCAGGGGGATAGTGAAGGAAAAAGAGGAAGGTGGATTGCCAAAATACAGGAGTATGACCTGGACATCCGCCCTACTAAGCTAATTAAAGGATAAGGGCTTGCAAAAATGTTGTCAGAATCAAACTACCAAGCCCTAGGCATAAATTTTTCCATTATAGCAAGCGAAGAATCTGAGGAAAAAGAAGAACAGCATGGGATCGGAGTAGCTACTCCAGAAACACATCTAAAGTACCTCACCAGTCCGTGGTATAAAGAGATAGTAGAATATCTCCTCACACTTAGCTGCCCTCCAAGTTGTGATAAAGCAAAATACAGAGCATTACGGTTGAAATCACAGAAGTACATAGTCGCGAATGGCCGGCTATACTGGCGAGATCCATCAGGTATCTTACTCCTGTGTCTCACAGAAAATGAAGTAGAGAGAATTATTGCAGAATTTCACGAAGGGATCTATGGAGGTCACTATAGCTGGAGGGCTATAGCTCATAAAATTCTGAAAGCGGGCTTCTATTGGCCAAAGCTTTTTGGAGATGTTTTTGCCAAGGTAAGAGCATGTGATAAATGTCAGAAGTTTGCTGAGAGACAGAAATCAACGCCATTTCCCTTGATTTTAGTGCATGTGGATGAACCATTCAAACAATGGGGTATTGATTTTATAGGTGAAATACATCCTCCATCTAGCAGACAACATAAATGGATATTAACAGCCACAGATTATTTCACCAAATGGGTGGAAGCCATACCTACAAGGAATGCCACAGATACTGTGATCATAAAGTTCATGGAAGAAAACATCATATCCAGGTTTGGTTGTCCTGCTAGAATAGTGACTGACAATGCACAGGCCTTCAAGTCTACAAAGTTCATGAATTTCTGACAGCAATATAATATCATACTGAGTCACTTTATAGCTTACTATCCACAAGGAAATGGCTTGGCAGAGTCTTCAAATAAAACTCTAGTGAGGGCCTTGAAGAAAAATATCAATGAAAATCAGAAGAATTGGGATTCCCAATTGAAATTTTCTCTATGAGCTAATAGAATCACCAGTAAGAGAGCAACTGGGAAATCTCCCTATGAATTGGTATATAGACGAGCAGCAGTTTTTCCTGTACAATTAGCTTTACCAGTGGCTCGCTTCATGCAAGAAATTCAGGAGGAACCTGATGATATGATTAGGAGAATCAATCAATTAGTAGAATTAGAGGAAACACGGGGCCAGGTGAATCAGAGGTTATTGGAATATCAAGAGAAAATGAAACACATTTTTTATCAGCACGCAAAAGACAAGAAGCTGCAGATTGGTGATTTGGTGCTCAGATGGGATATTCGGCGAGCTGAGAAAGGAAAGCATGGTAAATTCAACCCCCTCTAGTTTGTTCCTTTCAAAATTGTGGAACAGGGGGGCAATAATACTTTCAGGTTGGAGAATTTACAGGGCGACTTGCTGAATGCCCCTGTGAATGGTCAATTCCTCAAGCCCTGCTTTTAGTTCTGATTCAGGCAAAGGCAGACTGATGTATTATATTGTATGATAGTTTCCTTTTTGTTTTTTTTTCGTTTGATTAATGCTGGTGTTGTGAGGAATTATAAAGTAAAAATGGAGGTGCTAGAGAGCAGATTCTGCATACATGATGATCAGAGGGTCTGCGAGTTCTCGACACATCCAGGAATGAACGTGCCATCCCCAATTAGAGCCGATGTTGATCATATTAGCCCCCCTTTCTAAAATTTTGTCAGGCATCCCCATAAAACCATTCAAAACCCTCTCCTTTAGCCTTGAAAGTCCATGTTTGGGCCTAAAAAGCTCAGTATCTACCTATCGTTGCCTTCTCCCGGCCTCGAAATTACATAAAAAAGGCCGCAAATTCATATCCGAAAATATAAAAAGGCACAACCCCTTTCGATCTCGAGCCCCTAAGGTTTTCGCTCCATATAACCCAGGTGCTCGACCCAGTGCTAAGCTCTATAGGTGCTTATCAAACGAATATCGGGCGTTCTCTGAGCCGTCGATTTGTACAGATCGGACGATGATCATTCATCTCTGTCGTGCCCATAACCTACCTGCCTCCCGTCCGATCAAATGATGAAATCAACGGTCCGCATCCTATCTATCCTTGGTGGTCCCCGCCCCACATCCGTTGTTCCAAAACTGCCCGGTATTCATCGCACCACCTTTGAGAGGAGGGCAGTAATTCTCATTGGACCAGCGATTCCATACGTTTTCTACCACGCGTCCCAGCGTACGGCCCCAATACCGCTCTCCATCACGCGTTATCATCCAACTGAAGTCACGCAGCGATATTCATCACAGCCGTCAGATCCAGGGGTCCTCATCCAACGGTGATCGTTCTTCGAAGCTGCACAGAAGTTAACAAGGGGGAACCGTGCCCTTGGCCCACTGTTTATCGTCTCTGACACCCTTTCAACCGTCAATCTTCTCCTGAGATCGGACGGTCAGGATTTTCTCACCCCTCACTTTGACCGGCCCCCACAATCAACACTACACGTCATCCATTCCCACTGTCTCAGTGTCATACCACCTGCCCCTCAGTCTTCCCCTACATGTTCTTCGCCACCCAGACCTATATTGTTTCATTTCCTCATTTCTTATGTATTTCCATGATCGTCTTCATTCATGACTGCTCCATTGTGTCACCTTCCTCAAATCTTGCTTCATTCACCTCATTGTTACGCGACTGAGGTTAGCTCCACCATGCTACGCTGTCACATCATGATCCTCACTGTGTTCACCCTTCCGTGCATGGTTTTCTTTAACAAATTCGTGGGTTTTGTAGGTTCACAACAACGGAGAATTATCATAATTTACAGCCTCCCTTACAAAATTCGAGGCCGCGTCAAAGGACAATTTTTCAGAGGAAAAATTTATGGAAAAAGGATTTGGAAAGCTGTTATGACACAGCTTTCACTAATAGAAGCAGGGTTAAAATATATCAAACCCTCCGGAGTTATTCAAAGAGCAGATTTTTACAGATGAAGACATTAATGATGCAGCAAAGAGTATCAGCGGAAGATCAAGGTATTCAGTGTTCAGCGTTGAAGTTTTTAAATCCAAATTCAAAATTAGAAGGCAGAGGGTACAGTGCACAAGAAACAATATCTTCCAGTTTTTATTTCAGCAGGACTTTCTCTCACAAAAGGACAAAATGCTCCCATAGTTTTATCTCTTTAGCGTGTTCCTGAAGAGACCCTCACCAAATGCATTTATTTCAGAAAGTAGACATCAGAGTAAAAACAACACAGCACAGTCATTCAACAGTATGGGTGCGAATGTTTCCGCCATTTTGCCTTAATTATGTAAATTAAATGTTCATCACCTACCTCTTTTAGTAGGTTTTAGTTTCTCCTATAAAAACCAGGAAGAAACGCATTGTAAAGGTTCCAGATTTTTATCAGAAAATGATGCAGTGAAAGAATTTTTGTATACATTTTGTAGAAATTTTGTATGAAGGCTCAGAGCCCATAGGGTCTCAATGAGGAGGAGTTCCATCTGTTAAAGAGGATTCTAGTCTTTGGTATTTCACAATCTGTAACTCTCTTAATTGTGATAGATTAATAAAACATTTCATTTCACTCATCTTTCTTGTATCATGTTTTGGAATGCGAGTGGTTCACTGATTTTTGGTAAGGATTCATCCTAGTTGATGCCCATGCTTGGATCAGTCAAGCGCTTTAAATATGGGTCATGCATGATATTCTGTTCCATTACTCATCTAAACTGTATTTCTTCTATATTAGTTGCTTTGGGAGGGTACTTTTAAAATGCTATTATCATGTATGGATTCTTAGATTGGTAAGCCCATGCAAGGTGATATTGTATATCTGGGTATCAGCTCAAAGCTAGCTAATATCTTCTCAACGTTTCCTTCACTACATACATCCTCTGATAATTTATGTCTGTGAAGTATTTCTGAATCGGCCCGCTTTGCAGTAAATTGTCTCTGAATTGTCTATTGCTTTGTATTAAAGCTCTGCATCTTGTCTCTGCAGCATTTCTTTTCCTGTGTCAATTTCTGAGAGTTTGGTCCCATTCTATTCTGTTTACCTGTTTACAGGAGATAGCATGTGATTTGAAGCTGATAACTTCATCCATTATATTATATTCTCCTTGCTATGCTAAGATGTCCTAGGCACTGGTCTATCACAACTCTAGCCTGTCTCTAGGAGCTACAACAGGATCCATAGACTTGGTTGATGGTGAAGTTTTCTTTTGTTTATGTTTTCTAGTTTTCCATTATGTTTTCCATATTGCTATGTTGCAGTAGGGAAAAGAATTTAGATTAAGAAATGTTTTCTAATGGCACCTTAAATCTGTTTGTCCTTCACTACCTTAATGTTTTCTTCTGCTAAGATACATTAGAGAAATCATTTATTTTCTCTCTAAAAATTTTTTAGCTTGTCCATTTCTTGAATAATTTAGATCAGTTAGCCTCAATTATGATTTATGGTTAGCCCTGCATATTGTTGCCATTGAAATATTCTGTTCTTGAAATCATCTCTTTAAAGCAACTTTGTCTAGGTTTGTCAAAGAAGTTTGTTTAAAATCATGCTCTTTACCTTTACTTAGCTAAAATTGTTTTTAAGGAAACCTTATAGCTGTAACTTTGGATGTTATAGTTTTCTCTCCTTCTATGGTTATAGTTACTTGTGTATCTTAAATCTTTTTCTGCTCTAGATGATAAAAGCTCTGAAAGTTAGATAAGTTTCTTACCTTTCTAATTTTTTATCTAAATGTTTGTCTTGGTTAATTATCTGTTTTCAGTCTGAAATCAAATTGATTAGGTTCTGCTTATGCCTTTGATTCTCTTTTCTTATCAATTTTCTAACTCCCTCAGTTTACAAGCATATGAAGGATTTGGTTTCAGCCCTTTATTAGTTTGTTGTTCTCAATCTTTAATGTCCATCTCATGATCCTTCACAACCTTAAGATCCACCAACCAAGTTAAATTGCCCCACAAATGCTCTTGACACCATTGATTAACTCATTCATGACCTTGTTTGATTCCATTGCCTAATTACTTAACAATATTCCAAGTTTCCTATCTAAAATCTATCAAAGTATCATACCCAACCAAAAACTATCAAAATACCTTACACTTAACATCTAGCCTAAAAAAATTTTTACAAGAAAACAAGTCATATCTTTGCAAACAATTGAGAGATCCCTCTCCGAATACAGGAAGGCTAGGTCCTTGGATTCCAAAGCTTGGTTTGATGTTACCCTTGACAATTTTCATCTCAATCAATATAGCAAATTACGGGGAGATAACACCCCAAAAATGTTCGTTGATTACTCATATTCCACCTTTTGGATGAGGGTAGTGCAACTGGTTCATTATTCCCAACCGACTTCACTAATCCACCACACACTTGGAAGATGTTCCAGGATCTAGAGGATTATCCCCCATTGTAGAGGTAGGGCTTAGATCATTATTCTAGCCATTACAAATGGTCTACAGGCAATTCCGATCCATTTGGAGACCCATGAGGATTACCTTGTGCCCCCACACCCACTTGGGAGCACCACAGGTTCTTTCTTGGAAAAAAAGGGGCCAACCCCTTGTACATTATGATGGGAGTTCGTTTCTACATCATGGGACCCTTTGGACTCCATTAGCCCCCCTCAAAGGCCCAATGATTCACTTTGTTGATCATTCAACCCTCTTGAGAGGCTTATTCATGTATTATTGAGCTATTTGGCGGGCTTGTCACCAAAATTTATTGTTATTATGCACATTATTTTATTTTAGGGGCTAATTTAGGCCAAATTAGCTAAATCAAATTCATTAGGAAGTGTATAAATACAAGTGTGATGAATCATTTGGATGATCATCACTTGGATTGGGTCTCTCCCTTGTGATATTTTCGCTATCCTTCTTGGAGGACGAATTTGGATGTAATGAATGAATTTTGATGTTTGGATATTTCTCTTTTGCCTTGGAGCTTCATTATTGGAATAATATGATGATTGGATATACTCTTTCATGCATGTGAGTAATATTTCCATGCTTATTCAATCCCCTACATCGTCGTCTTTCTTATTACTAAGTGAGCTAAACCCTTGTTGGTGTTGAAACCTTTCAGAAATTTCAATGCAACTGATTGATTGGGTTCAACTGGAAATGAAGAACTGAGTTGTAAATTTGATAGAGAGACAGGCTTGGAGGGACCTAGACCCCATACTGGACCAAGAGATCCCAGACTTCAGCTCTCAGATTCATGCCTTGTTTCCTTCCCATGGCTATTATCTGGCCTATTTTTGGATTTTTTGGCCTTGTTACCCCTCAAAATAGCAAGGGCCGTAGGATGGGGTCCTAATGGAGCAACTAATAGTTTAAGGGAAACAATGGAGCAATGGCCCACTGTCACCAAGGTGAAAAATCCCTTCTCTTTATGGAATTTCACTGATGGGAGGAGACCTGGTATATGAGGAATAACAAGATGAATGGACCAATGGAGAGATGAGGGGTGATTCCTAAGGCCTATTCACAAGAGAGACTCAATTGAATGGCTTGCTTGCTTTGGAAGCAAGATGATAGGCACTTTAGGAAGGGATAAAAGGATTCATGATGCTAGGGTTTGGGAATGTATCTTGAAGAGATTATTCCTAAGCCTATAAATACTTATGGATACTTTGTTTTATGTGATCTTTATGGAATTGGAGTTATAAAGTTGCGGGACCTCATGGGACCAAGTGGACCCAAATTTAGGTCAAGTAAGTGGAATTGGTCACTCAAGGAGGAGCTTGACCTAATTGTTGAATAGAAGAGGATCAATGGAAAAATATTCTCATAATAGAACACAATGATCCAAATGAGGCCACTAGCCAAGAGAAACCTAGGGAAAGAAATGGTCCCTGAGCTATGGCTTGCTATATCGTGAGATGCCACCATCATAATTGCTTCAAATTTGGAGGGCTTCTAGAGGACACACCAGCATATTTGTGGACAAAATATCAAAGTGTATGGATGGCCAAATTGTGAGATGATTGATGCCCTAGGTGACCTAAACAGACTATACCTAGAATAAAAAAGAGAGAAAGGTGAGAAAAATGTGCTTTTGAATTATCACCAATGGAGGATCAGTGCCTAATCATTTGGGGAATATGGAGTCAAGATGAACTTTGTGTTTAGAAGAACTTCACCCAATCAAGGAGCATCCTGGATGACTTCGCATGGAAATAAGGGCATGAGAGCAGCAGCTAGAAGAGTTTATATTTCAATGCGCAATAATCAATGACTTATCAAGATATGTTCAATAGAAACAATGTCTAGGAGCATCCACCCCTTTACACATGATACATAATATGATGCAATTCTATAAATACTAAATTTTCACAATTTCGCATAAGGAAAGCAGTAAATTTTAGATCTAATATAGCGAAAATCCCAGCAACATCAATGTCATAAAGTAAATAACAAGAACAAGCATGGAAAGAGTACTCACATGTGTGAAAGAGTATATCCAATCATCATATTATGCCAATAATGAAGCTCCAAGGAAAAAGAGAAATATCCAAACATCAAAATTCATTCATTACATCCAAATTTGTCCTCCAAGAAGGATAGCAAAAATATCACAAGGGAGAGACCCAATCCAAGTGATGATCATCCAAATGATTCATCACACTTGTATTTATACACTTCCTAATGAATTTGATTTAGCTAATTTGGCCTAAATTAGCCCCTAAAATAAAATGATGTGCATAATAACAATAAATTTTGGTGACAAGCCTGCCAAATAGCTCAATAATACAGGAATAAGCCTCTCAAGAGGGTTGAATGATCAACAAAGTGAGCCGTTGGGCCTTTGAGGGGGGCTAATGGAGTCCAAAGGGTCCCATGATGTAGAAACGAACTCCCATCATAATGGACAAGTGGTTGGCCCCTTTTTTTCCAAGAAAGAACCTGTGGTGCTCCTAAGTGGGTGTGGGGGCACAAGGTAATCCTCATGGGTCTCCAAATGGATTGAAATTGCCTATAGACCATATGTAATGGCTAGAATAATGATCTAAGCCCTCCCTCTACAATGGGGGACAATCCTCTAGATCCTGGAACATCTGCCAAGTGTGTGCTGGATTAGTGAAGTCAGTTGGGAATGATGAACCAGTTGCACCACCCTCATCTAGAAGGTGGAATATGAGTAATCAACGAACATTTTTGGGGATCCATGACGTAATCTTGGCTATGTTGGAGGCCCATGGCTTTCAATGCACACCCTACAAGTGTCAATGTGGCCCTCTAGAGGACTATGACCCTATATAGGGAGACTAAGCCCCAAATGGGGATCCATCTACAATCCTGCATAAGATCCAATGTGTCCCCTTGCCCTCTAATACAACAAATCATCAGAATAATCAAGTAAAAGAGCTTACAAGTCATGGAATCAATGTGGCACTTCATGGTGGCATTCCCTTCCATAGTCGGCTTTGGTATGTAAAAGTGTCTCCAAGCTCAATAAGGGGTTAGCCAAGGACCCTATTAGGAGGTCTCAACCTCTAGAGGGGGGGACATGTTCATGGTACATCCCTAAAATGGTAGGTGGAAAATGATATAATAATGGAATGGAGTGGAGATCAGGGGGAATCATATAGACCACATGTCAAGGTGCAAGGGTAGTTATAATAAGGGAAGCCCACACCTAGGTATATGAGTGTAGGAAGGAGAAAATCGTGGTGCATGAGTTACCTCGGCCATTTTCTTCTACCCTTCTTCATATGCCTTTTTCCCTTTATTTTTTTTTCTTCATAATTGCTCGAGGCTCCACGGGGTGAGAGCATGATGTGTAATATGCAGCAGTGAATACCCCCTTAAGGTGGGGTGGTTCATTTCCCACCAGGGGTTGGGGAAAAAATAGGTTCCTTAATGATAAAGGGGGCTCATCTAGGGCCCATACGAACCAGGGTGATGCCCATGAATAAGGGGTAGAGATCATACTTGGCTTTTCCCACGTGCTAAATTTGAATGTCTCGGCCATCCTTTTCATTTTGTGGTCCATTTCCTGTTGAGAGTGGCCAAATTATGCCTTTTCTTTTCTTTTTAGCTGCATCAACCTCTAGGCATCATTCCAGGCCCGACCCAAGGTGTGGATAGGTTGGGACAATCATAGGTTCCTTAATGATAAAGGGGGCTCATCTAGGGCCCATAGGAACCAGGTTGATGACCATGGATAAGGGTTAGAGCTCATGCTTTGCTTTTCCCACGTGCTAAATTTGTATGTCCCGACCATATTTTTCATTTTGTGGTACATTTATTTTTGAGAGTGACCAAATTATGTTTTCTCTTTACTTTTTAGTTGCATCAACCTCTGGGGCACTGTTCCAGGCTCGACCCAAGGTGTGGATAAGGGGAAGGGGAGGCTAACCCTATCTAGGCCTAGTGGATACATGTGGACCCAAATGGGAAAATAGATTAATGAGGCTAAAATAAGTTGAAGGGGAGTGATGTAGGTGGTATTGGGAAGCGGGACAATGCAACAAAAATTATGATTTCCCATGTAGTTCCAACCCAAAACAAAATGGTTAGTAAAGGAAATCCCATGGGACTAGGATACAAGGGTAACCATGAAATCGGGCAGTGGAGACAAGAATGCAAGCATGACCCACTCTTTATGCCGAATCCCCCCACCAATCCATGCCCAAAAGTGCTCATGACAAGTAAGGAAAATTACTCAACTATACCAATGAAAAGCCATACCTTTAGGGTTGGGAGGCCCACCTTCAAACATACATTCATGACATGTGGTCGAGGGACGACATGGCTGGCTTAAGTGGTGGAGACAATGGCACATTGAGCTATCTGGAGGCTCCAAGGGGCTATTGGCTGCCGACTGAGGACCATCTAGGAGAAAAAAAATCTCCTATGTACACTACTCATAGGTGGTGGGTAACAGGCCTCAACAGTAAAAAACTCCTTGTCTCAAGCCTCCCCCATCACTATCATTGAATATTAAACCACCTGGAGAAACCGACAGAAAACTTGCTAAAAGGTTTGTATTATTTAGCTTCCCTAAAAATCCCACAAATATGCATTCGCATGGGGAGTCTCTAGGTTTATAATCAACTAAACCCTCCAAATCCATACACATGACATCAAAAATATCATAATGTTACAAAAATATTCTACTAAGTCCAGAAACAAGGTGGAAACCCAACCTCCAATTGTCCATTACGCTAACAAAAAACCCTAATTGCAGATAACTTGTTGCCTCAAGAAAAATGAAATCCCAAGAAAGGATTGCGATAGATTGCAGTTGACAACAATGTTATCAGAACCAGACCGATCATTGAACTGGTAGACCCCCTAGACCAGGAACTGGTTAGAACCGAATGGAAACCAGTAAAAAAACAGGACCAAAAATCTGGTCAACCAAAAACACATAAAATATTCAAATTTTAAAGAACAACATATATATTCATGTGCATCCATACGAATCCATACCATTTACACACAGATAAGAAAAATTTCTCATTTATATAACATGTAAGGGTGCACATAACCAAAATAGCACCTAGTGCAATCCATCTCTAAGCCGACAATACATCAGCAAACAAGATTTGCATGGCCTATAGCATAAAAAAGAAAAATATCCTACAAAAAATACGTACATATCATCAAAATTATGACCTATATTGGGATCTTGGTCATCAATATCACCCGCTAAGCATTCAAATGGGATAGGAAAAACATAACATGTCAAATCAAGATTTTGTTTGAGTGATGGGTACTTTTTTTAGTGGCTCATTATAGAGGAGTTCGACAACCAATGCCACTAACATCAAGGTACATAGAGGGCTTGATACTCTTGATTAAATACTAGTTCCATACCCTTGTACATGAGAAAATCCAATGTAGCATTGCAATCCCCCCAATCTTGAAATATTGGAAAACTATAAAGTATACTGGATTTTGAGTGAAATCTAACATTCTACTTTCTCCATATGATATCCAATGAGGTCAGAACCACTCTCAAACATCCTGAGTCACTTCATGTTAATGTTAAAAAATTTAATTAAAAGTGATATTCTCCTTTACTTTTACTTTAATAATGGTAATATTAAAAATGAAAGATAAAGGAGAATGTCACTTTTACTTTAAGAATTTAACATTACCATGAATTGTATAGCATTAGTAGGGGAAAATGGTCAGATACTAGGCTTCCTTTGTCATAAATCATTGCTTTTTTGAAAAAAAATTGTGTTCAAAGGGTCCTTGGCAACAATGTACAAAATCGGTCGGTTCAATGAAAAAAGATCGATTTGGTACTGAACTAGCTAGTTTCATACAGGAACCGACAATTTAGTACCAAACCAGCCAAAAATGGTTCACGTCACCTGTCTGAATTGGTTTTGGACTCAAACCAGTCAAACCGACCATTTCAGGTCGATTCAGTCCAGTCCTGATATGTTAAAATTAGAAACTAGTGCCAAATTCCACCTTGGGACAACTCATTTGATGGAGATGATGATTGCATTAAATTACTCTTTTCGAGAGGACCAAAATTGATCTAAAGATCATCTCATTCAGACAAGCAGAAGTGTGATTTTGAATTTATGCCCACACATGTGCAAATTGTTCAGGTCGGCCTCAACTAAGTGTAGGCTCATGAAACCCAATAGACGTGTCTCTTCACACTTCCTTTGGTATGATCATCACTCACACATTCTTCTCTCTCTTCATCATATTGGTTCATACAACTTGGGCAACTCCTCTTTCTCTCACACATGTGGCTAGGAGGATAGAAATTCTGGGCTAAATCACAGAACAAAAATTGCATAATTTCATATTGTTTGACCAACATTGACCGAGGTTGTTTTGACCTATTTTGACTATGGTTTTGAGGGTAGAATTTCAATTTCTTTAGGCCGCATTAACTAGCACAAAAATCGAGAATTTTGGAGTTGTTTTACCTGTGCTGACTGTAGATCTGACTGCAAGTTGACCGAGTTTGACCAGATTTTTTGTGACTGTTTTGGGTTGACTTTGACCATTGTTGGATGTCGAATTTGACTTCCTTTTACTGAGCTTCAAAGGAGGTGAATTACTATTGTTTTGACTCAAGTTGACTTTTTGGTTAGGGCTGAAGTTTGACTGCAATTGACTGCAGAATTTGACAAGGATGATTTTATTTTGTATTGTGCTAGTCAATTTGACTTTTGTACTCTCTCTCTGCTGACCTATTGAATATTAATACGAAGAATTGATGAAAGGGTTTTCCCCACATTGGGGTTTTTCCCTGGCATCCGCCAAATTCGGTGTTCTCTTGTCTTGGCTTGGCTTTTGCATTTTATTTTATGTTCTATCTACATTTACTATCAATGTGATTAATGGTTAATGTGATTACTACTGGAAATAATTGGAAATTGCTAATGGGATGCTAAACGAACATTGAAGTAAATTGTGCTAAGCATAGAACATACCATTGTTAACTAAAATTAACATGATAACACTGGTTGACAAGAATCAACACCCAAACCATGACATTAACCACTTGTAGATGAGAAACCCTCAATTGTCGCCATGATTAGGGTTTCCACAGAGTGCTCTCCCCCTTCTTATATACATTATGTATATGGTTTCAAAAATTTTAAATGTCAAGTCCATTTTCTGAACTTATTACACAAACTTATTAGGTTTTAACATTTGTATTATTCCAAGAATGATCTTGATGATATACTGTTATTACAATATATGTCAATAATACGATTTTGATCGGAAATCATTTATATTGCCAAAATGAATAAAGAGTAAGTTGTGCATTGAATCAAATATGGAGTATGGAGAAGGCTAATACAATTTTAGTGTACTAGTCAAAACAAACATCTATAAATCTCTTAAATAAAAGTGAAATAGACAAATGAAAATCATAAAATGATATCCGAGATCAAACGAAAAATATTAAGCACCATGCATCAAGCTAATCATTGGCTCGACGTTTTTTCATATTGTCTATTGGATGAGAATAAAAATAATATTTAATGGACAAGATGAAAAAGCTCTAAGCCAATCTTTAACTTAGTGCATGGTGCTTAATATTTGTCAAATTCAAACTCCCTCTTCTCATCTTGTATCTGTGCACTTAGTGCACATTCATAGTGTAATCCAAGCGCATTATCTAATCGCAAAGCCATGCTATCCTCTAGGCCATTCTCCAATTTATTCCAATATTTCCAACTTATCCCAAGTTCTTTTTCTATTACAATTTGAAAATAAAACCTGATAGTAAAAATATAATAAAATGGCACGATCAATTTTAATTAAAAACTAGTATTATCACCACTATCTCTAACACTGACACTCATAAAGGTAATTGCATTTAACTAAACATTTTACATGCCAATATAATGTTAAAGAAAATTATCAAATCACTTCAGTAGAGAGAAATGACTCATGGGGATAATTGTAATGCATCACACATAGTTGGAATTTTGGAATTTAGCCTCCGTTGGCTTTCTTGTACTGGTATCTGTGTACACAAGAGACGTATACCAAGAATTTCAGAAAGCTAAGGGAAGCTAAAAGCCAAAAGTAATAGTCCAGATGGCCTTCATTGATATTGTCAGGTATCCATCATTTTGTTCTCCTCTAGTGGTGACAGAAGTGACAATGGTAACAATGAAGGTGCTCAAATAGTTTCCTAATGCTATTGTAAGAACAGCAAGGGCACTGCATAAGCTGCGCATTGCATCAGGAGACGCATTGCATCAGGAGAATGATCATAGAAAAACTCCAGCTTCCCTATAAAGAAAAAAACTTTTGAAGCACCAGTTAAGGAATACTGGGGAATTTGCCAAAAATGGTCATGGGAACTGGTGTGACTGTATCATGAACCAAATCGAGAGTTCTCGCAATATCCAAATGCTTGATTTCAACTAAGGCAACTGTTGTCATAGAAATTATTGATACGACCAGCCCAATACCCATTCGTTGTAGCTGAGTAAACCCCCTCTCTTTTCCAGTGTACTTTCAAGCAATAGGCACAATTATGCGATCATAAACTGGAACCCATATCATGACACTCAGTATATCAAATATAGACAATGATGTTGCAGGAATTTTGAAGGAACCAATGTTGTTGTCCATGGTCATGCCCTGTTCGACAAACACTATTGATATTTGAGCATAAACAGCAGAAAATACAATACCACTCACCCATATGGGAAACATAGGAACCAAAATCTTCAGCTCCTCCACTTGGGTCACAGTGCATAGTTTCCAAGGATTGGAAAATTCGTTGTCCCTAATATCATCATCTGTTATTATAGTTGCTTTGTCAAGAAAACTGCAACCATTTTAAGCTGGATCCTAAATATTAATGGGCCAAATATATATATATATATATATATATATATATATATATAATTATCGTTTTTTTATACTGCAATCATCTCAACTTGTAGTTCAAGACTCTTGAAACTTTCTCATGCACACTACTCATTTCAAAGCCCTCAAAGTTAAAAACACAAATCTTTTAGTAAATAAACAAATTTTATAAAACCAGCCCTCAAAGTTTAAAAAAAAAAGAGAGTAAGAGAAGTACTTGAGATCATTTGTATGCTCTATCTTTCGGCTTCCATGAATAACAGAATGCTTTTCTTGCACCTCGTACGGCATTGAACTATCTTGAGGGACTTCCTTTTGTAATTTACGCAATGATGCAACTATTACTTGGCATAACCGTGTGAGGGGACTACCTCCACGTTTTTGAAGTCTATATAATGGTGTCCCAAAAAAGAAAATTATTATGGATAATCCCATAAAAATGGTAGGGATGGCAAAGCCCCATCCCCACCCAACATTGCCTTGAACCCATACAATAATGCTGCTGGAAACAAAAGCCCCAACATTAATTGAGAAGTAAAACCAATTGAAGAAAGAGCACTTCTTCTTCGTTTCTGTTGGATTGGTGTCATCGAATTGGTCAGCCCCAAAAGAAGACACGCAGGGCTTGATGCCCCCAATTCCCAACGCCATCAGGTTAAATCCAAGGAAAAATACATCATATTCAAGTGTTGTTGCCTTTGGGCAAATAGTGTCTGTGCAGGATGGAGGTTGCAAGGTAGAAATAGAGGCTGAAATTGTCAAGGTTGCCATTCCCTGCAAAAATGTATGTTTATCAGTCAAATATTAATCAATTATTAATAAACAATCCCTGCAAAAATGTATGGTTATCAGTCAAATATTAATCAATTATTAATAAACAATCCCTGCAAAAATGTATGGTTATAAAAAAATAAGCCAACAGGGAGTTGGTTCACTTTTCAGGGCAACAAAGTATTAAGCCATCCACCAGGCTCCATTCTTGTTGGGGAGTCTGGTCACTGGTCAGGGCAACAGAGTGTTAAGCCATCCACCAGGTTCCATCTTTTTTTTGGTCAACCACATAAAGTTAAGCCATCCACCAGGCTCTATCATTGTTGTGGTCAACCCCACAAGCACATGACATTGAGTTTCAATGTGGTGAGACTGAGAATAGGTCTGGAGCAACCTTCGCAGAATAGATATCCTAATCCCCTCAGACTTCACACCTTATACCTCACACCTTAGCCAAATAATTAACTCTCTAGCACCTTAGATAAATAGATACCCCTAATACCTGGGGCCTTAGCCCAACCTATGGCCACTCTTATTAACAATAAAAGATAAAAATGATTCACTCCTTGTAACATAAAAGATAAAAATGATTGAAAAATAGGATTGAACATGCTTTGAAAACCAGACAAAGTTGGGTGAGATTTAGGCATACAGTAAAGTAGATGCTTTGAAGCAAGACAAAATTTGGGAAGATTTAAGCATACAATAAAGTAAATTGTTGAGAAAACAACAACTATCTAGTATCGGCCCCAGTATGCATCAGCCAAAACTGCCCCAAAAAGTGGTGTGAGATAGCACGTGCTTGACCAAATGTTGACATTCTTTGCAGCATCTGCATTCCCCTCATGTAATTTTGTAATCAAATAAGTCACCAAATTTATGTTAATGCCATAGTATGCCAGTCGCTCACAGCACTCATTCCCTGCAGTTCATATCAGATCACACTCTCAGTGAATCCGTATTGGGTATGCCGTAAAAATAAAGTGTGGAAATATTTGTTGAGAGCTGAGCATCACAGCAGAAAAATAAGAATGAAGAAATGAAATTAACACAGAGGCATGAATAAAATTTATAGTAGCAGAAGAGGGATTATTCTGCATATGAAGAAATCTGGGCGGCGCATTAGGTTCAGCGCTATCAGTGATGGCGTTGGTTGGCTGGGTTTCAGCGCTGACATACGACTTCACACTTAACATTATCCCACTTGAAGCCAAATGAAGAATCTTGAATCAAGTCACACTGATACCTATCATGCCTCTACATAACTCATGCTTACTTCTTGGTATAATATTAGTGAGCATATCAGCAGGGTTCTTATCTATATGGATCTTTTCCAAATACAACTGCCCTTCCTCCAACACATGTCGGATCCAACGGTACCTTAAGTCAATGTGCTTGGTTTTTGAGTGAAAAGCTGGATTTTTTCGCTAAGTGAATGGCAATCTGACTATCATAATACAGCACATACTTGTCTTGCTTGATTCCTAACTCTCCTAGAAATCGTTGCATCCACAACATTTCTTTGCAAGCCTCTGTTGCAGCTATGTACTCTGCTTCTGTTGTAGAGAGAGATACTATTCTTTGTAGCCTTGACACCCAAGATACAGTTGCACCTGCAAATGTGTACAAATAACCTCTAGTGGACTTTCTGGTGTCGATATCTCCAGCCATATCTGCATCTGTAAAAATTTTAAGCATAGTATCATTATTATCAAAACATAATCAATAATGACTAGTGCCCTTAAGATACCTAAAAATCCATTTTACTAATTGCCAATGTTGTTTTCCTGGATTGGCAAGGAATCTGCTCACAACTCCCACTGAATATGCAATGTCTGGTCATGTGCATAGCATGGCATACATTAAGCTACCAACTGCTGAAGCATAAGGAATTTTGCTCATTTCTTCCTTCTCTTTGTCATCACTGGGACATAATTCAACACTCAACTTGAAGTGCCCTACAAGGGGTGTACCAACTGGTTTGGAATCCTTCATATTAAACCTGTCAAGCACCTTCTTGATATAATTTTCTTGCGACAGCCACAACCTTTTGTTTTCCCTGTCACGCATGATCCTCATGCCCAATATCTGTTGTGCTGGACCCAAATCCTTCATTGCAAACTTGTTGCCCAAATCCTTCTTCAACCTATTGATCATATTCTTATCCTACCCAACAATCAAAATGTCATCCACATATAACAATAATATGAGGTACTTTCCTTGATCATACCTCTTGATAGACACAATGGTCGGCTTCCAACCTGTGAAAACCATGTTCTAACATGAATGAATCAAATTTATTGTACCAATGCCGAGGTGCTTGTTTCAACCCATAGAGACTCTTCTTTAACCTGCAAACAAGGTCTTCTTTGTCTTTTTTTATGAAGCCTTCTGGTTGCTTCATATAAATTTCTTCCTCTAATTCTCCATGAAGGAAAGCAGTGTTTACATCTAACTGTTCACATTCTAAGTCTAAAGAAGCAACAAGACCAAGAATGAATCTAATGGATGACATTTTAACAACAGGTGAGAATATTTCAGTGAAGTCAATACCTTCCTTTTGGGCAAATCCTTTCACCACCAACCTTGATTTATACCTCTCCTTCTTTTCGTCACCTTCATGCTTAATTCCATATACCCATTTTTTTTGCAAAGCCTTTCTACCTTTTGGGAGATTTACCAACTCCCAAGTTTTATTTTCCATCAAAGAGTTCATTTCTTCTTCCATTGCTTTCTTCCATTCTTTACTGTGCTCAACTTTACAAGCCTCTTGAAAACAATTAGGCTCACCTTCATCAGTCAATAGGATGTAGTTTGAAGGAGGATACCTTTGTGAAGGCTTATGAGGCCTAGAAGATCTGTGAACCAACTGTGGAGGTGCATTATCAGGTTGAATCTCCTGTAAAGGTCCCTGTAAGATTCCTTCTTCTTAGTGTTCATCACTTTCCCCTTGTTGTTCTTCCTGCTCTTGAATTTGCTACCCATTTTCCTGCATTGGTGGGATGTCTTCATGCTACTCTTCAAACCTGTCAATAAATTTCTTGACTTCCACCTCACCTACATTCCTCTTAAACATTTCTGACCCATTAAATATAACATCCATGCTTCTAATAATTTTATGTTTGACTGGATCCCATAGACGATAACCAAATTCTTCATCCGCATATCCCAGAAAAATGCATTTCATAGATTTATCATCTAGCTTAGTTCTATTTTCTTTGGGAATATGTACAAATTCTTCACATCCAAATTTTTTCAAATGAGAATAACTCAACTTCTTACCAGTCCAAACTTCTTCAAGGATGCTTCCATCCAAGACTGTAGATGGAGATCTATTTATGAGGTAGCAAGTTGTCCTCACAGCCTTTGGCCAAAAATGCTTATCCAAACCGGAATTGGACAACATGCTTCTTACTTTTTCCATAATGGTTTGATTCATTCGTTCTACAACACCATTCTATTGAGGTGTACGAGGCACAGTCTTCTCATGCTTTATGCCAAACCTGTTACAATATTCTTTGAATACATTTGAGCAATATTCTCCACCATTATCTGTTCTTAGGCACTTGAGAAATTTGTTAGTCTCTCTTTCAATAGCAACATGGAATTTATGAAATATTTCAAACACTTCGCTTTTAGTTTTCATGGGGTAGGCCCAAACCTTCCTCGATGCATCATCTATAAATGTTACAAAATATGATGCTCCTCCTAATGACTTGATGTTAACTGGTCCAAACACATCTGAGTGTATCAATTCTAACACATTTTTCTTTCTATCATGACCACCTCTAAGAAATGAAACCCTTCTTTGTCTACCATATATACAATGCTCACAAAGATCAAGATTGTAGGATCTCAAACCTGGTAATAAATTTTTACCAACAAGAATTTTTAAACCCTTCTCGCTCATGTGACCCAAGCGCTTATGCCACAAATCTGCTGAATTTCCTTCTTTTGTGACAGCGACCAAATCTAATACCATTTCCTTCAATGAATATAATGTTCCTATCTTGGGTCCTTTGGCCATGACCAATGCTCCTTTGCTAATTTTCCAGCCTCCTTTTCCAAAGCTTGTGGAATAGCCTTCATCATCCAATCGTCCCATAGAGATCAAACTCATGCGCATTTCTGGTACGTGCCTGACCTGTTTCAACAATATTTCTTGTCCATTCTTCATCTTAATCTTGACATCTCCCACTCCAACAATACTGCAAAAATTATTATTCCCCAAATGCACTCTACCATAATCACCAAGATTATATGCAACAAAACTATCTTTGCATGGGGTTACATGGTGAGATGCCCCAGAGTCAAGGATCCAATCAAAGCTACTACTAGATGTATATAAGCATGCATCCTCTACTGAAACAGTAAATAACACATCACCATCTGTGACTACAGCAGTAGTCTCACCTTCATTTGAGCTGGATGACTTGTAATTTGTATTGGCCGGTCTTTGATCCTTTTGTCCTTTCTTCAAGGCTCGACATTCTTTCTTCATGTGCCCGGGTTTACCACAATGAAAGCAGATGATCCTGCCCCTCCTTGATTTTGATCGGCCTCTTGATCTTGATCGCCCTTGTCAGCCTCGATCAATCCTCCTACCACAATCAGCTAGAGCTAGAGCTTCTCCTCCCTAGTTTTCCACAATTGATTTGCGTCGCAGCTCCTCATTCATTAAACTGCTACTGACATCATCAAACTTCAGGGTCCCTGCAGGTGCTGAAGTACTCATAGCCACAATTAAATTTTCCCAGCTGTTTGGCATAAAACACATTAACAAAATAGCTCTAATTTCATCATCTAGAGATATTTTAATAGAGGCAAGCTGACTAGTTATAATATTGAATTCATTCAAGTGCTCAACAACTGAAGCACCCTCCTTCATCTTGAGATTGTAAAGCTTCTTCATCAAGAACACTTTGTTTGATGTCGTGTTCTTCTCATATAGATCATGGAGCTTCTTCCATAATCCTGTTGCCGTCTTTTCTCCGGACACATTGAAATACACATTCTTTGATAGATATTGGTGGATTGTTGCAATCGCCTTTCTATCTAGCTTATCCCATTCCTCATTTGTCAACGATAAGGGTTTCTTTGTTACACCCTCAATCGGCAAATACTGATCTTTTAAAATTAGTATATCTTCCATCTGTGATTTCCATAGGAAAAAATTAGCCTCGCTCAGCTTCTCCATCTCATTAACTCCTATCTCCATTCTCAATTCAAAATCAAAACTTCACTTGCACCTTTAAATAAAATATCAAATTTATCTCTTTAAAAAAAACACCCACAAATAATGACCTTTTCACTTTTTGCCTTTTAACAAAATTAATAATTATTATAAAATATTATAATTATTAAACACATAAAATAGGCCGTATAATCAGCTTTTAGCGTTTAATAAAATGGTATCCACTTCCCCTTTTAAAAAGTAAGAAAAGGAACTTTATAACAAATTCAAAACACAAGTAAAAAAATCGAATGATAAACCATTGTCGTCTTCCAGCTCTAGTCTTCCACCTTCGTTGTATGATTTTGGCAAGGGACAAATGTGTTGCGGTGGGGATGAGTCTAATTTCCACCAAATATGACTTCCCACAGTGACCAACAATCACGGAATTTTAGGGAACTCTCCTTAAGCAAGCAAAGGAATTTCAGCGAGCTCTTAAGGTAGCTCAATGATTTATCAGAAATTCTCCTTCCCTTGAATGGGTTAAACTCATCCAATTATGAGCTGCAAAAAAAAATCTCTAGATTTTCACACACAGGCTTACCAGCCATCTCTCAACTTCGCACAGTCATTATTTAAACAACACTCCCCCATGCGGCACAAGGAGAACAGATCTTCAACGTTGGCCACTTCACATGCACAGTCTACGGATCTAATCCTCTTACACACTCTGGCTCTCGAGCCCTCCTCTAGCTCGACAATAACAACTACAACAACACAACAAACCCTCACAAATTCATAACAGAAATAGAAGGCTCCGATACTAGTTGTTGAGAGCTGAGCAGCACAGCGGAAAAATAAGAATGAAGAAATGAAATTAACACAGAGAAACAGAATGAATAGACAAACAACACAGAACAGATTTTATTACACAGGAAATTTATTACATAGGCCTTGCTTGCCTTGATGCACTGAGGCAGAGGTATGAATAAAATTTATAGTAGCAGAGGAGGGATTATTCTGCATATGAAAAAATCTGGGCGGTGCGTTAGGTTCGGCGCCGTCAGTGACGGCATTAGTCGTCTGGGTTTCAGTGCTGAAATACGGCTTCACACGTAACAATATTTTCCTGAATTTCCCCAAATTAAAACACAAACAGGAACCGAATGACCTAGATTACTAAAAGACAAACAGGGCAAGAGTGAGGGAAAACCTAAGACAAATGGGCAAGCTCTCCAGTTGCCTGTGTTTTGCCTCACAGATGGCCTTCCATGGATATCCACAGACCCATCACCAATTTATTTCCCTTCTTGACCATCCTGAAGCATCCATATTTCAACAAATCAAAATAATCCCAACAGGCAGGCTGTAGAAAAAGATTAAGATCCAGTCTCATCCTGTTTTGACAAATATAATCCAGACTGTATATAGTAGTTAGACTATCGGAAAAATGAAATGTATTTAGGAAGGATTGAAGAATTGGTTACCTCTAGTGGCAGCAGAGGTTGATCATCTTGATTTTCTAGCAGATCCACTTGGGATGGCTGCTCTGCGTGAACACCCATCTCAGCGCTGGATCAGGTATCTGTTTGTTTGTGCATCAAAGAATCTATTGAATATTTGTTCCATTCTCACCATCTTGGATTCAGTGCACAACGTACCTTTTACTCATTTTGGCAATATAAATGATTGCTGATTAAAATTATATTATTGACATATACTGTAACAACCGTATATTATTACCTGGGACCTAATACACGTGTGTTATATTGGAGTTGTTTTTAATAACATTTTTTGAAAGTTTTTTTTTTGGATTTTTCTGATTTAATTTCTTTAAAATTTGGCAGGAATTCATTGAAATCACAAGTTTGATGGGTAACCCCTGCACAATCGAAGTGTCTTAGGGGTTTTGCAGGGTGTTGAATCCATATATACAATCAAAAAACCAATTTAAATAACACAAATCAAGATTTCACCTCAATTTTTTCTGTGGATTGGAGCACCAGAAACTCCAAAAAGTCGCATTTAAAACAACTCCTTACAATTTTAATAAATTTATCTGTAGTATTTAAATTATGAAACCATATATGTAACAGTGAATTAATAGCACAATTTTCAAAGAGATAACAGAAATATGTCACACAATAACTTTTTATAAAATAGAACTTTCTGAAAGTAACTCTAGGATATCTATATATCCAACTAATACGTTCACATCAATATATCTATATATTCATTGCATATGTGATTCTTTTATTGAGACTAATATGTTAAATATCATAGTACCTTCTTTAAACAAATTTTATCGTCAAAGCTTTACAATGAAATTTTTTTATCTATAAATGTCAGATTAATAGTCTTCATATCTCACCAATGCGGATGCAAAAATAAAATTTGGTCTCTATTCTTAATATCATGCAGCGTGCTATTTTCAAAATTGATTCCAAAGTCTCTATTCCCAATTGGTTATGCAAAAATAAAATTTGGTTTCTATTCCGGCTACCAAGGAGGGCATATTTGGTGGAGTTCAAGTGTGTAGGTCGATGTATGTATCACACTATTTCTTCGTGGACGACATCATGGTTTTCGGAAGGGCCATTCTCTCACAATGGGCACATATGTTTTCCATATGCGCGAGATTTGGAGATGCTAGTCATCTGATGGCAAAAAAATCAAAGTCCATCATTATACATTTAGATTTTGTAGAGGAGAGAGCTATTCGCATTGCTGATAAGTTCTAGTATCCCACTAAACACATCAAGGAGGGCATAACATATTTGGGTTTCAGGTTGAACCATATGGATACAGGGTGGAAAAATTGACTTGGCTTCTTGGGAAATATAAGAAGAAGATTGGGATTTGGTTCCACAGATGGTTATCCACGGGGGGAGGTACATTCTCACTACAGAAGTTTTACAACAAATTGTGGTCTAATGGGCCCATTTATATGTCCTTCCAACAACTATCATTCGGGCTATTAAGGGATACATGGTACATTTTATATGGACGGGGGGCAGGGCGGCTTAGAAATAACATTTGGCTTAGTGGGAGCACATTGCCATCCCAAAAGACATGGGTGGCTGGGGTATTCTAGATGTCCAACTATTCGGAAAGACCCTCATCTTAAAATCTGTGGCGGGGAATGGTTCATTCTAGCGACTGAAAATCGATTATAGTACATAAATATCTTGGGGACCACGAACTATGTTTCTGGTACAGAAATTCTGAATTGGGCAAGGTACAGGGATCAAACATCTGGTTGGGCTTTCGGAATAATTGGGTCACTTTCTGAATCCATTTAAGCTGGATTTTCAGTGATGGTGGATCAATCTGCTTGGATGACGACAACATTGGGGGCATACAAGTGGGTCTACATCTACATCCTGATATCATGCATACTTTACACTCATGGGGGATCTTTCTTATCTCACAGGTCATTTCTGGATAAAACATGGCATTCCCATCTGGAAATTTGTTGGTGTTTTGGGTCTTTGGGGACCTGCGGTCTCTATATGGAACTCATACAAGACTCGATTACTTAATATGGGCATTCATGGAAGGGGGGAACTAGACAAAATTACTTGGGCTGGTATATACAAGGGTGACGGTTTACAACTCAGGGATACATACAGATATATCATCAAATCAGATCACAATCAAATGGAAAATTGTTGGTTTATGCGGGTGTGGAATATGGGACTCCCGCATAAGGTGACCATTCCAGTTTGGCTCATATGGCGAAATCGTAATCTGACATGGGAGAATCTCAAAAAAAAAGGCTGGCATGGACTGGGGATTTTCCTTATGTGTCACTCTAATGGAGAAAACAACATACATATTTTATTTACTTGTCCATTCACGACGGAGTTCTCGCAACGGAATTGTTTTCTTTTGCAAGTCACCTACATTCCATCTGACAACATCCAAGAGTGTCTGGGTGTATGGAAGAGCCAAAAACATGGCACTCATATCCCATACTGGTTTATTTGGCACATATGGAAAATTCAAAATCACAACATTTTTTAGGGGATCTCAACCAGGCTTATCATGGCCACCCATCGCATTCTGATTTCATCTCAGTGATCCAATGTACCCACAAAACCTCCATGGGATCACTCTTGTTATCCTCCTGTATTCACAGTATCACTAGGTGACTATGGATTTTCTACAATCTGCTGAAAATAACATTCCTTGACTATCAACTATTCTCAGAAATCTCACTACCTTCATTATCCTCACATTTCCTAATCCACTATCTCTCATTTTGCCTTCTCAAAATACACTCCTACCCTAAAAACTTGTTTGGACCTAATCCCCTCATATTCATCCTTCTTCCCACACCTAACACTCCATTTTCCCAACCAAAATCCTTTCCCCTTTCACTTATTTCCCTTTCTTTCCTCAAAACAATGTAAAAAATCCATTTTTTACATTTTTTTAACACCAAACCAAAGTATTTTATCATTCGAGACCCATAATATTTAATAAACTCAGTTTATTATTAAAAAGACCCAACTCTTTATATTTTTAAACTCGACTCCCCATTATGTTTGTAAACCCGCTCTAAAAACCTTTGTTCTCCACTTATTATATAACCCCGGGTCCCACTGTATAAAGGCCCCACTTTCCTTTCAAAAACCTGCTTATATAATTAACCCAGCCGCTTTGTTTTATACCTGGGCCCTACCTGCTGACTTACCTGCCGCTACATCCACCCTCGATCACTGTCGAATCTCGTCCCTCCCATCCAACAACCCTGATCCCATATCGCACCCCCAAATGCGCAGAGGTTAACCACCCGAAACCTTGCGAAATGGGAAATATCCCCACCTGTACCTCCTGCCATGCGACTCCCATTTTATGGAATCGCATCCATCCACCCAAACCTGCTTACCACATTTGCTCTCTGCGAAAACTGCCTTCTCCCTCCCGCCAAAACAAAAACCACTCCTCCATTCAAATGCTTCAAAGGCCTGTGCCTTTGCGACGAAGCCCCACAACCACCATGAACCTTTGCAAGCACTCCTAAGGCCTGAAAACGCCCAAATAAACATAGAAACCCCTTCCTCGCAGGTTTTAAACTAATTTGTTGTTTTTAATGTGTAGGTAGTCAGGGCGGAAATGCATAAATGGCATTCTAAAGGTCCGAAAAACATTCAAACAGACTTCCTGGGTGATGATCCAACAATTTTGTCCATCAAAAGGACCAGGAGAACAGATTCAAAAATAAACACCAATGGATCATGACCATTGGTGGTCATTCAAACACACTAAATCAGCAAAAGATTCTCCACTACGCAGCAAATTGCAAACATAGATACGGGAAAAATGACGAAACATAGTCGAAGGATTAGAGGTTAAAGTCAGAGGTTAAAGACAAAGCATAGATAGATGAAGATCAGAAGAGAGAATGAAGAAATAATCACAGATTAAAGGAAAAATGTAGAAAGATTAGAGTGATTAAGGAGAAAAGGAAGACTAAATCAATTAGACAGTCAGCAAGAGACAAATCCAAGTTTAAAGGCCAATTCAGGGTTTAAAGGATAAATCAAAGGTAGATTAACACAGAAGACAAGTCCAAATGCTAAAAGCCAAACAACATTCACTTCCTCATCAGACAAACTGCCATCTACAACCTTATTTTATTAAATAAAGGCAACCACAGTTATTGAAACAGTTAGAGATATTTCCGAGCTACTCACATTTATTGAAAAAGTCTTAAAGTCATAAATATCCTAAAAATTAGCTCAACAATTAAGTTAGAAGTTATTATTGCAGTGAGTCAGTCACAAATATTTTGCCTTGGGCCTTACATAGTCTCAAAGGTCAAGATAACATTTACTCTGTAATAAATACAAATCTGAAACCCTAGCTTAGGATCACCTCCTCATTTTGTAGATAAATACTGCATGTATTCTTCATTGTTATGTGTTGGTTGGTTGGTTGTTTGGCTAGTGTGTTGGCTGCATGATTAGAGGATTGACTGCCAAGTTGGATTTGATCAAACTTTGAGCTGCAAAGATCATTGTACTGGAGTATTGTAACTGTTTTAGACATCAATAATACAAGCATGTTCATAGGATTCATGAACTATGTTAATGGTGATGTTATCCTTCTTTTTCAATGTTTCCCTTTTGTTTTCCATATTGTCCATCATTTCTCTGATAAAAGAACATAAAATTTAGATTATGATATGTTTTCTTGGCACCTTAATTCTTTTTGCTTTCTTTCATCTTAATGTTTTCTTCTGCAAGGTTTGATTAGAGAATTCTTAATTGCTCTCTAGTTCCACCTAGCTTGTTGCCTTGAAAATGATTAAGTAGAGTCCAGCCAAAGAAGTCTATGGTATGCCCTGTCCTTTGATTTTGCTTGAAATGTTTTTTTTCAGGTCTTTCTTTGAATTTTACTTAGTAGAAGTCTTGTCAAAGAAGTCTATGGTATGCCCTGTCCTTTGGTTTTGCTTAAACTGTTGCTTTGAAGATCTTTTCAGTTTGATTAAAGATTTCTTAATTTCTCTTTAGTTTCACTAAACGTTATCTTGAATGTTTTCTTTATCTCAAACTAATTCTAGGATTGTTGGATTGTTGTCTTAAGGTTTTCTTAGTAGAGTCTGGCCAAAGAAGTCTATGGTTTTCCCTATCCTTTGGTTCTTCTTAAACATTTACCCAAAAGGCTTTTCTTGTTGAAATAGAAATAAAGGATTCTTAACTGACCTTTAGCTTTACTATTTTCACAACTTACTGTCACTTCATATTTCATCTAATCTAAAGAGATCCACTTGATATAGTTATCATGCCCTATGAAAACCCTTGCAGAGTTGATGAACAATTAAATCCTTTTATGACTCCATAGCACAATGGATTAGTGTTGCCCATGGTTTATCTGTCCCACTTAAACACTCAATCAGTTAATCAAACCCAACCATTTAATCAATCAACCAAACACAACAAACAGTCCTAGAACTTCATAAGTAGCCTAAAATCAGAAAACATAAGCATAAAGACACATCATTTTCATCATAAACATAGAGAGATCCATCTCTGAGTCCAGGAAGGCTAGGTCCATGGACTCCAAAGTGGTTTGATGTGGTTCCTTGCAGAGTTGTTCTTGACAATCTTGTAAATCACGGGGAGCCAACATAATGACGACCATACTGGGGATCTGAGTAGTTAAAAGCTTAATTATTTCCTCAAGAACTCAAAAAACCTCTTTCAAACTAAGATGAATCAAGTGTTAGCCAAGAATGGTATCTGGTTGCTGATGGTGAACAACAACCAGCCTCAAAAAAATTAAAAAATCCTTCACCTCGTGAATCCACTGGTTTTTCAGTAGGCCTGCTGACTCCACTAGTTTTCTATATACTCCCATGGGAAATTATTGAGAAATCATGATATCATTAAACCTCAATAGAAACCAATCAATAATACTTTGTGGATTAATTATTTCTTTCACAAATTGGTTTTTTTTCAAAACTCTTATAAACTTTCAACCTTTTCTGATCTTTGGGTCCAAATTCTGGCTTCTAGAAGAATCTGCACCAGATCCCATCCTGACCCAAATCCTCCTGCAATAGTTGACAATCCTGAAAGCATCCTAGATATAAAAACCCAATTGTTATCAGACCTATCCACAAAGCAAGCTCCCAACCTGAAAACCTTAAAGACTTGCATAATATCTAGTTGTTGATGGTGGACAACAACCTACCTTAAAAAAGTTGAAATATTCCACCTGGCGACTCCACAACTCTCAATAGACCTAAAGACTCCACTAGTAGAAGACTCCATACTAGTTATAGATATGCAATGATCCATTTTCTCTGACTGATTGACAAAATAACAATCAAAATATGCATACTGAGCAATATTGCAAAGAAGAAAATACAGGTAGTTGTCAAGTAAGTACTAGATGCCTTCCTACATCTTGTGCTTCACTATTAAGAGAGCATTACAAGCAGGTTGCAACTAGAAACAAGGAGGAATGACCAAAAGGATCAGTCAGGGAAGAAATGGATGATACAAACCCTTTTTCAGATTCAAAAGTTCTCCCCCTAAGCCATCTTGAAATCACAGAATCTAAAATAGAGGAGGAGTTAACACATTTTGAATCTCTATCCTTATTCTTCAATTCATTTCAGATTTTAAAAAGGAAAATAGAGCACATTCTAATTGATAATCACAAGAGAGAAGAACTCTCTCACCTATTAGATGATAAAATCATAGATGACAAAGAATCTGTCGTAGAGCCAGAGTATCAGCCCTGGAGTCCTTTGGAATATTAAGCAATAGAGAAGATCATAGAAGCTAAAACAAGTGATGATTCATCTGATCTTTGGTGTGAAGTTGAAACAAATGACAATTCATCTACCCTTTTGTGTGAGACTCGAGAAGACATTCAACCTCATGATCATTCACAAGGGGAATAAAACAGATGTGGTTCTATCCAAAGAAAATAGAAAATGCCTCCTCCTTTAACTAAAGATGAAATCAATCAGGATCTGAGCATACAGCCAGCCTTTGAAAATGCTTCTATATGTTCTACTGTTTATTTATGTATCGCAGCCTTGCCTCATGAAGAAACAAAAGAACAGATTGATACTAAGGTTGTACTACCTCCTCAATAAGACCTATTACCAGGGAATGTTCTTAATGATGGCCTTCAGATAGAATTCTTCCCACTCAATCAGAGCTTATCAGGTGTGCTGGAGAACAACATAACAGAATATTATGAGGATGCCAAGACATATGATCATGAAGAGGGGTAAGAGATTCTTTCTCAAAAGAATCCCAAGCTTAACAAAGTGGAGCAAGGAATTGTCCTGGATACAGCTGATTATTCAAATCCTCAAAGCTAGGTATTATTCCAAGATCCTTTCACTAGTTTCTTAGAGACATCTAAAGGAGTAAACTATGCTAGCAAAAGTTTGTTGAAAAGTATAAAGAAGATTTTGAGCATTGTTGTTCAAAAGCATATAAGATGGGAGTGGCCTTTTTATTTTTTCAGCACACTCAAAGAGTTGAACAAAAATCACTCATGCAATCATTTATTTTATTGGTTGCATTGGAAAGAGTCCACCTAATGTTTATATCATATATAAGTTAGATTAGGATAGATAGGTGAAAATAAGCTCAGCACTATGAGCATCTTTTTAGTTTAGTTTCAGATTGTTTTGACAAAAGGAAAGAAAAAGAACAAAAGGAATAAAAGAGGGTAGATAAAAGAAAAAGGTAAAGCCCCATACCAAAAAGAAAATTATGAAAGTTTTCAAGTCCAAATGCCACTACTTTTGAAAAAGAGATCTTGTTCAGTCAAACAGCCTAATCATGATTGAGCAAATTTTGAATTTCTGCTAATAGGATAGTGAAAGAAGATTTGCCAAACTTATTTAAACTTGGCTTACCAGTAAATAGGAAAAGACATTGGTTCTAAAGCCTAAGATATGAGACCAATGAGAAAAAGAAAGGGATGAGTGATAAATGAAAGATTCAAAATCAAAGCCCTTAGTTTCAAATTTACCTTTTGCAAAATAAATATTGTGTGCAGCTTGTTCAAAATGCCACAATTCATGATGACCAAAATGTTTAAATCTTGAGTCATTCATGTTTTAAATTTCATGTTGATAGATTAGAGAATGAAAATATGTCAAACTATTTAATATTGACAGATAAGTAGATTAGGTAGAGAATAAAAGAGCTCATCAGTTTAATATGAGCTCTTGGAAGTCATAAGGGTAGAAATAGATAGTTTTTTCTTTCAAAAGAAAATGATGTCAAGGGTTTGCCAGTCTAAATACACCCAAGTAAAGAAAAAATGTTAGAACAGAATAATGGGTAGGCAGAGTTTGAGTTGCAACAAGCATAATTTTCAAGGATTTAAAGGTCACAGTTACAAAGGATTGCAACAGATCAACAATCGCAGAATGAAAAATCTGCTAAGTACCAACAAGGCATTGCTCTACAAATTCCAGAGATTTGAACTCTGAGGTTCTTAACACCTCCTAAAGGAGTTACCCTCCCCATCTGGAGCCACTGTTATCCTCTTGTATTCACAGTATCACTAAGTGACTATGGATTTTCTACAATCTGCTGAAAATAGCATTCCTTGACTATCAACTATTCTCAGAAATCCCACTGCCTTCTTTATCCTCACTTTTCCTAATTCACTATCTCTCCTTTTGCCTTCTCAAAATACCCTCCTACCCTGAAAAATTTTGTTTGGACCTAATCCCCTCATATTCATCCTTCTTCCCACACCTAACACTCCATTTTCCCCACCAAAAGCCTTTCCCCTTTCTTTCCTCACATCAATGTAAAAATCCCTTTTTTACATTTTTTTAACACCAAACCAAAGTATTTTATCATTCAGGACCCATGCTTTTTAATAAACTTATTTTGTTATTAAAAATACCCAACTCTCGTTACATTTCTAAACCCGCTCTAAAAACCTTTGTTCTCCGCTTATTATTTAACCCTAGGTCCAACTGTATAAAGGCCCCACTTTCCTTTCAAAACCACGCTTATATAATTAACCTCGCCGCTTTTTTTTATACCTGGGCCCCACCTTCTAACTTACCTGTCGCTGCATCCACCCTCGATCACCGTCGGATCTCGTCCCTCCCATCTGTCGGCCCTGATTCTATATCGCACCCCCAAATGTGCGGGGGTTAATCACCCCAAAGCTTGCGAAATGGGCGGTATCCCTACCTGTACCTCCTGCCACGTGGCTCCCGTTCTATGGAATCACATCCATCCACCCAAACCCACTTACCACCTTTTCTCTGTGCAAAAACCGCCTTCTCCCTCCCGCCAAAACCAAAACCACTCCTCTGTTCAAACGCTCCAAAGGCCTGTGCCTTTGCAACGAAGCCCCGCAGCCACCATGAACCTCTACAAGAACTCCTAAGGCCCGAAAACACCCAAATAAATGCAGAAACCCCTCCCTCGCAAGTTTTAAACTAATTTTTTGTTTTTAATGTGCATGTAGTCAGGGTGGAAATGCATAAATGGCATTCTAAAGGTCCGAAAAACATTCAAACCGACTTCTTGGGTATCGATCCGGCAAGTTTGTCCATCAAAAGGGCTAGGAGCGCAGAATCAAACATAAACACCAATGGATCATGACCATTGGTGGTCATTCAAACACACCAAATCAACAAAGGATGCTCCACTGCGCAACAAATTGCAAACAGAGATATAGGCAAAATGATGAAACGTAGTCGAAGGATTAAAGGTTAAAGTCATAGGTTAAGGAAAAATCACAAATAGATCAAGATCAGTAGATAGAATGAAGATAGAGTCATGGATTAAAAACAAAATGCAGAAATATAGAGGGATTAAAGGAGAAAAGGCAGACTAAATCAATTAGACAGACAACAAGAGAAAAATCCAAGTTTAAAGGCCAAATCAAGGTTTAAAGGATAAATCAAAGGCATATTAACGCAAAAGACAAGTCCGAATGCTAAAATCCAAACAACATTCACTTCCTCATCAAACAAAATGCCACCTACAACCTTATTTTATTAAATAAAGGCAGCCACGGTTATTGAAACACTCAAATTTATTTCCCAGTTACTCACAGTTATTGAAAAAGCCTTAAAGTCAGAAATATCCTAAAAATTATCACATCAGTTAAGTTAGAAGTTATTATTGCAGTGAGTCATTGTTACACAACATTTTGTCATTGTCCCTACAATCCCCAACTCGCACATGAGGGCCGTTTCTGTGACCAATAAGTAGTGTCATGCTTTGCAAATACCATCCTTGCATCCCTTTTGATGAAAGCAACATTCTTCTTGTTGACATTTCCCTAAGTAGAGCTGTGAAAATCCCTATTTTTGCCTTGGCGCGAGTAGCTTGTTACACCCTCGTGCCAACCAGGAAATTTAACACTGAGCCTGTGCCAGGTGGCGCTCTGTTTATGGAATTTTAGAGACCTACGCCAAGCTGTTTATGGATTTTTTTTTTAAAAATAGAGGTGGAGGTTCCATTCCAACCACCTTGGGGATGAGTCATTGGGAGTGGTTGAACTGAAACAACCACAGACTCCTTCCTTTATTTAGTAGTTTCCACCTCCCTTGGAACTCTGCTAAAGGATAGGACTCCCTCCCACCTTTGTAGGGATCCCAACCTCCTCTCTTTCCTCTATATAAGAAACTATCTCCTTTATTAGAAGCTACTTGAAAGGCTAAATAGCTAAACTAAGAGAATTATACTATAGCTAAACTGATAGAGGAGATAGAGTAAGAAAGATTGTGCTGGGAGAGCTCGATTTGATGACTTCTAAGAGAGCTTGAGTCCGAATTCCCTGACCAACAGTTGAGACGTGCTTCGTCTGAACCCTGCTAGAGGAGACTGCGATGTTAAAGCATCGGTTGTACTCTTCCTTCTACTCATTAATATATATGACTATTTTTTGGTTCCACTATTGTGTTATGATGTTTATTTGATGCAATATGTTTAGCCCTCTTTTACTGGTTAATATTTGTGAGTGAAACTATTCTGTCATATGTTGTTCTTGTTCTTTGTCCTATGTGTAGGTATCTGAGTGTGAAAATGAACAGATTGTGATTTTCCAAGGCAGGAGCGAGAGACCACTACTCTTTCTGCAACATCGACAGCATTGGATTCAAGGTAGGTCAATCTACCATGTCTTTTGTTCATTCATTAACTAGGAAGCAACACTTTAGCATGTCCTTTTGTTACTAGACCCACCCTAGGGCTAGAGGGATCGTTTGTATCCGCAGAGAGGATTTACCTGCATAACAAATTGGTGACTCCACTGGGGACTCGGTGCGAGTTTGTCGTGTCATCCTATTGGGTCGGTTTTCATTCTTGGTTTAGTTATCTATCTTTTTTTGGTTTGTTGGCTGATTTTTCATTCTCTGTTTAGCTCCAGAGAGTCAAGGTTGACCTCTGCTCATTAGGTTAGGGTTTTTCCTCTTTTTCCCATAGATATCCAGCTTGGCGCATTTTTTGTCTGGACAGTCGCACCGATTGGCGCATGTTTCTCTTTTAGCACTCGCGCCAACCTCTGTATGGCGCGGATTATAGCCTTACAGTCGCGCCAATCCCTGTAGGTTTTGGTTTGGCCTTCCTAATGCGTTTTTTGGTCATTTTTTCTTGCCTCTGGGTTATTTTTGAGTGTGTTTAAGCCTTTGCAGACTATGTTGACTACTGTAGACTTGTTTGCCTCAGTCGTTTGTCTGTTGTCTTATCAGTGTCATTTAATACCTTAGGGTTTCTAGGTATTCTTGCACACCGAGCCTTCTATTCAGGAATTAGTCTCTTTGATTGTTATCAATCTCGTTGCAAGTTTTTAGACTGAGTTTTCTTGATCCTTTGTTTTGTTGATTGCATGGTATTTTTTTATTATTATTATTCCTTCTTATTCAAGACTTTGAGCTTCGATTTCTTTGCTTGTTTAGTTCATTTTGAGAACTCTCTTTCTCGTTTGAAATTTTGCTCCGTTAGCTTGCATGTTTTTGTGTCTGTTTCACTTTGGTTGAGTCATTCAATTTCAAAACCTTACATTCGCAAAACTCAAACTAGTGTTTATTTTGTTTTCCATTAAATTAGTACAATGTGTGCTTCATTTATTCAAAATTAAACAAAAAAAAAAATCAAAAAATATCTTTGCATTCTTTTGTTGCAATAAAAAGTGAAACGTTCCTTTACATAACTAGAATTTTTCAATCTAGGAAGGAAATTCATTTTTGATTGATTGCATTAAAGGAATTAGAAGTTTCTTCGCATGTTTTCTTTGTTTTCTTGTTTGAAAGATTTCTATCATTCTTATAATTAGCATTTATCAAATTGAAATGATGTTCATTTGCATATAGTTTACATCTAGGAATTTGAGCTATACATTCGATAGGGTTTGGAAATTGAAACATAATTCAAGATTAGCTTTAAAATTTACTCAATGAACCTAAGGCAACATTTAAACCTAACGAAATATTTCTAGTGGTCTAGGCTAGAGACGTGTTCCAACATCTTAAAACCTAGTAGTTGTTGCTCACCTTCTAGCTTCAGATAGTGCTAGTACGGACTTGTGCTCCTTGTACCATCGCGTATATAAAGGGAGACCCCTCTAAGTTGCAATCCTTTTATCCATAGGAAGCCGAGTCTGCTGCCTTGTAACCATGATACACTGAACACAACATTCGGGGAGACTACTTGCACGTAAGTTAAGTCCTTGGTCATTTCTATTTCATTTGATCACCAAGGTGTATATGGCAGTTCATGGAAACTTGGTACACCCTCTTTCTTAGAATTCCTAAGAAGTCATTTCGATATTTTCGTGACTCTTTAAATAAGAGAAGAGATCATCGAGCACTTGTAATTTCATGCTCATTTCAAATTGAAAGTGACTAGAGTCATCTTTTTCCTGTTTCTCGACTCTTAAAACATGAAATAGTGAATTTTGGTTTCAGTGTTATAAAATTAATCACCTATGGTTACATGCCCATTAAAAGTTTGTTACTTGGTCTGATTGATTTCCTTGGTTCTTGATTTTGGTACTTTCAATTGGTTATCTCTTTTCCATCCTGTTATGATTTACAGTCAAAGTTGTGGAACATCCAGTTTCGTCGTCCTCACTGCCTCCTAGTGGTGGTTCGTTTCCAAACGTTTCTTTCGAAACTCCCCAATCCACTAGATCTCTCGAGTTCTCACAACCCATTCTACCATCTATCCAACCCCTTGCTACTCGATCTCCGCTTGACAACCCAGTTGAGTTCAATTGGCCTCCTTCAAGTGCTTGGTCTGGTTTTGGGGAAGAAGGGGAATTTCCTCCTCTTACATCTGGATTTCCTTTTTTTTCTGTTGCAGTACCTCCTAGTCCCCGTAGTCTTTTCGAAGATATTACGGAAGACTTAGATATGGATTCCTCTAGTTCTATTGGTAGTGAAGTAATGCCTATATCCACAGGATAATATCAACTCTTTCCTGAAGATATTTCTCATGCCTCTGTTCAATCTTCTTCATCTTCGGTGTCACTTTCGGCTGGCTATAGGTCTCTGAGTTAGATTATGTTTGTTGTTGCGTCCATTGCACAATCCAGCATAGTAACTCCTCCTCAGAGTTCGGTCTAATCTTTGTCAGTACCGTTACCTTCGACATCAGATCTGTCGATTACTATTACATCTGTTCCAATCCAACCTATAGTCTGTGTGGCTTCTAGTTCAGTTTCCACTACCCCTGTGATTCCTGGAGGTTTCATTTTTGAAGAATATCTATTGGTTGTTCAACAGTAGAATTCTCAAGGTTCTCAGCAGTCTCAGACTCCTAGAGATCCTCGTTTTCATTACTATGATGTTGTTGGTAATCCCATATATTTATATCCACACCATTATGATGAGCGTGGGAATCTAATTTATATGCCTCCTATAGATCCTTATCAAGCCGTTTATGATCCTTATCAGTATGTTACTCATTTGGGACCTACTTTTCTTGTGCAACCCTCTAGCTTACAAGGACAACCCTCTCAGGGACAACCTTCAACTCAGCAAGGCCTTGCTTTTGGTCAACAGGGACAACCATACGGTCCACAAGGCCAAAATTTACAAGGACAACCTTTGGTCCAACATGGACAACCCTATGGTCCCTCAGGTCAACCTTTGAATCAACTGAGATCATATTTTGGTCCTGGGGGGAAAGTTTATCCGTCACAAGGACAACCTATTGCGCTTCAATCACAGCCACATGTGCAGTATGGCCCAAATATTGTGCAACCAAGACAACCCTTTGGTCCTTCTCCGGGTCAACCTGGTCATCAGGGACAACCTGGTCCATCGCAACCATTAGGCCAACCTTTACCACAAAGTCAACTTGGTGGCACTCAACAACTAGTTCAACAGTCGGTTCAACCTGTTGAGATTCAACAAGATGATGAGCTTAGTGAAAAGAGTCGCCTTCACTGAGTGGGCATGCAAGCTATTTTTGGCGCAAGTATATTTTTAGATTATGTCTATTTTTAGACATGTTGATCATATTTCAAAAGTTGCAGGATGCTATTTGTGGATGGTTGATCAAGTTGGAAAAATAGATGAAATTCTACTTTTAGAATATTGGGCGAAGTCTATTTATAGATCGTCAATCTAAAAATATATGCAGGTCGATTATTATTAGCTCTTAATAATAATCAGACTCTAAACAACAACTTACTCTCTTGGAGCACTTCAGTTGATGATGAGCTTAGTGAAAAGAGTCGCCTTCACTAAGTGGGCCCGTAGGCTATTTTTGGTGCAAGTCTATTTTTAGACTATGTCTATTTTTAGACATGTCGATCATATTTAAGAAGTTGCAGGATGCTATTTGTGGATGGTTGATCAAGTTGGAAAAATAGATGAAATTCTATTTTTAGAATATTGGGAAAAGTCTATTTATAGATCGTCAATCTAAAAATAGATGCATGTCGATTATTATTAGCTCTTAATAATAATCGTACCGACCAACAATCTCATTTTCTCGATAATTTCCGCCCGTTGCACAAATGTTGCACAATGTACCGACAAAAAAGGAATTACGCTATTCCCCGAGGTTTTACCGGGAGCTAATGCATGGAGGACTCGGAAGCAGAACTCGCGGCGTAGTTGCGATTACAAAGGAAGAAGTAGTTATGGAGTTGTATTCAGTTTAACTCAGTTAGACTCAGTTGAGCTAGTTGTATCTAGTCTAACTGATTGATACACTAGTGAGAGTGGAGTGAATTAATTAGTTAATTAATTCACAAATAATAACTCATTAATCAACCGAACAATACATCAGTTAACTACAGTGCATGGCAGTTTCAGTGGAGACCAGTGGAGAGATAGGTGAAAGGGCAAGATAGACTATCTGTTGTGACTATTAGTGATGCATTGATTGCATCAAACACACAGTGGAGATGCCAATGAGGATTGTGCAGTCAAGGATGGAGTAATTCGAATTCATTCAGAGCTATTCTTCAGCAGAGATTGTGCAGTGGAGGCAGGCTAGCAGGTGGCAAAGATCAGTGCATGGATTTTCAAGATTGTGCTTGATTAGTGTATGACGATTGTACTGTACTGAGAGCTTGTGATAAGATTTGTATGTTTGTATGAGATTGTCATATGATCTCCATTTTACATAATATATAGTTGGGGTTTTCAGCTCTAGGCTTTCCCGATTAAAAACTGTGTTATGTGCGATTGAATATTTTTTTGTTTATGCTTCACATGTGTGTGCAATTAATTTTTTCGCAAAAGATTAACAAGTGGAATAGATTCAGTATCTTGCATAAAGTTAAATAGTGTGAGATCAGGTGGATCTTGGACATATGCATGTTTAGTGCATATAATTTCTACATGGTATCAAAGCATTTTTGATTGAAGATTTAAATTGTGAAGTGAGTTTGTGTTGGTGGACAATTCGAATTTGCTACAGAAGATTCTTGTTGCAGAAATCGAGTATACATTGAAATGTCTTTCAACGGGTTGAGATTGGTGTATGCCCTTGATGGGAGCTCAAATTACATAGCATGGAAGGACAAGATGGAGGCGGTGCTGGAGGATAATGGGCTGAAGGAGTTCATCAATAATGATGTTCCTAAGTCGGGATCTAGCGATGCTGCATTACTTGATGCATGGCAAAAGAAGACTACAAAGATGAGAAGCATTTTTTTGGAAGGTGTGAAGGACCACATTGTGTCTAGCCTTCATGGGAAAGCCACTCCATTCTTAATGTGGAAGGATTTGATAGATTTGTTCCAAATAAAAAGTGACCAGAGGAAGTTGGCGCTTAAAGACAAGCTCGGAAAATAAAAATGGAGAAAGGCGACAATATTCCAAAATACCTCACAAAGTTTTTCCATTGCAAGGATGAACTGGGAAGTGTGGGGGTTACTATTGATGAAGAAGACTTGGTGAGCTTGGCTCTCCTTGGGCTTCCGAAGATTTGGCATAGCTACAAAGATTTTTTCAATGGACGGGAGAAACTGCCAGGATGGGAGCGACTTTGGTCGGATCTTGTGCAGGAGGAGATAAGGCGGGGTACCAGGGATGGATCTTCATCGAAGAATGAAGATGAAGAGAATTTTGCTTTGGCTACTAAAGCAAGGAAAGGGAAGGGAAAGAAAAATCCTTCAAAATATGGTGCTAAAGGTAAGAAGCAAGATTTTCCCAAAGTGAAGTGTTTTTACTGTCACGAGCATGGACATTTCGCCACTAATTGTCCACAAAAGAAGAAGAATAAGCAGGCTGTTGGATCTGCAGCTGGAGAGGCCTTAGCCTCGCAATTTGAGCTGGATTTTTCCTAGATCGCATGCTTGGTTTTAAGCTGCATGGGATTGGTGTGGTATCTTGACAATGGTGTGTCTTTCCATATGATGGGAGACAAAGAGTTGTTTAGTGACTTGGAGGAGAAGGACCTGAAGATGCATATAGAGATGGGCGATGATGGTCGGTATAGTGTGACTGGCATTGGGACCATTACGTTTGAAAGGGAGTCTGGTAATCCATTCTTGTTGAAGAATGTCATGCATGTTCCAGGTCTGAAGAAGAACTTAGTCTCAGTCGCAATGTTGGAAGACAGGGGTTATGATGTTGTCTTCAGTGAGGGAAAAGACTTCCTTCGACATAAAAAAATGGGTCAAACCAAGAAGACAGGGGTTCGAATTAAGAATCTCTACAAGCTGGAGGTAGATGGCTGCGCTGCAATGGTAAGCAAAGAAGAAGAAGTGGTGAGCCAGGATGAGGGCGAATTATGGCACAGGAGATTGGGCCATCTTCACCATGGCGCTTTGAAAATTTTGCAACAAATTTATAATGGACTTCCCAAGGGTACTCTTGCGCAGTCAGATCAATGCAAAGGATGTACAATGGGTAAGTTTGTGAAGACCACCTTTCATGAGAAGGATAATCGTGCTTTGGTGATCCTGGAGAGAATTCACATAGATGTGTGTGGACCATTCTCGGTTGCTTCAACAGTGAAACACATGTATTATGTGATATTTGTTGATGAATTTTCTTGTATATGTTGGATTTTATTCATGTAGAAGAAGAGTGAAACGTTCTCAAATTTCTGTGAGTTCAAGGCATTGGTG
Source organism: Pinus albicaulis (assembly GCA_034641835.2). NCBI lineage: Eukaryota > Viridiplantae > Streptophyta > Pinopsida > Pinales > Pinaceae > Pinus > Pinus albicaulis. Next base: position 1,977,257,953 of record CM076578.1, read on the forward strand.
GAGGAGTCGGGGAAGCAGGTGAAAGCTCTAAGGAGCAATAATGGTGGTGAATACATATCTGGAGAATTCAAAGACTTCTGTAGCAAAGAAGGAATTCGAAGAGAACTCATAGCACCTCATAACCCACAGCAGAATGGGGTCATGGAGGGAAAGAACAGAATGATCATGGGTGTTGCACGAGCGATGTTGCATGACCAGGGCCTACCGATGCACTTGTGGGCGGAAGCATGCAACATTGCGGTTTATGTGAAAAACCATTGTCCTCATACTGAGTACTTGGCATGAGTACACCCGAGGAAGATTTTATTGGTAAGAAGCTTGATATTTCTCATTTGAAGATTTTTGGCTCACCTTTTTACATTCATGTGACAAAGGACGCCAGGAAGAAGCTGGAGCCGACTGCAGAAGTTGGGATATTTGTGGGGTACATAGAAACACCCCATAAATATCGTGTGTTTTTTCCAAACAGTCGAATGATTGTTATGCAACGGGATATAAAATTCAATGAGGTGAAAGCCATGAAGTTGTCGCTTGAGAGGGAGCTACACTTACATGCGGAGGAGGAACTTCTTGTTCCAAAAGATGAACCTCTGGATGTGGATCAGCCACAGGAGGAGATTGATGGAGTGGAGGAGTCCACTCATGTAGAACCAAACATCAGACAAGGCAGAAAGCATACCACAGAAGCTGAGAGACTGAAGGTGGATGCGGCACAGAATGTAGGAGTCCCTACATCACAGCGCAGACAGAGACAGTCACCTGACCGATATACTGGATACATGGCTCTTATGAGCATGTGTATTGTGACAAAGCCATCTTCTTTTTAAGAAGCAGCGCAGGAGCCCACATGGGTAGATGCCATGGTGGAGGAGTATGACTTCATTGTTAGAAACAGTGCTTGGGAGATTGTTCCAAGGCCGGTGGGGAAATCAGTTGTAGGATCAAGATGGATCTACAAGGTAAAGCAAGCTGCTAATGGGAGCATCAAGAATTATAAGGCAATATTTGTTGCCCGGGGCTTCTCATAGATTGAGGGGATTGACTATGAAGAAACCTTTGCACCTGTCGCACGGTATTCTTCTATACGGACCATCCTTGCTCTCTCAGCGCAGATGGGTTGGCACATTCATCAGATGGATGTGAAGACTGCATTCCTTAATGGGATCATTGAGGAAGAGGTGTACATTGAGCAGCCTGAAGGATTTGAGATCTTTAGCAGCGAGTCGCATGTGTGCAGGCTCAAAAGAGCACTGCATGGGCTAAAACAAGCACCCCGTGCTTGGTACACTCGGATCGACAACTATTTCACTGGACTTGGCTTCACCAAGAGTGAGGGAGATGCAAACCTGTAGTAGATTGTGGTTGTGGATAAGCTTTTGATCATTGTACTTTATGTTGATGATTTGATACTAACAGGTGATGAGTAGTTGATACACTCATGCAAGGTTGATCTTGCAAAGGAGTTTGAGATGAAGGATTTGGGCCTCCTTCATTATTTCCTTGGATTGGAAATATGGCAGCGGGAAGGTGAACTGTTTGTGTCTCAAGGCAAGTATGCATGGGAGATACTAGAGAAGTTTCACATTCAAGGCTGCAAGCCTATCGACACTCCTCTTCCAGGAAATTGGAAGAAAGAGGATGCTACATCGGCAGAGGTAGTGGATGCCACTGTTTATCGACAGCTAGGTTCTACTGTATTTATTCAATTATTAAGACTGCATTATTGCGTTATGCGGTGGAACTACTACAAGCGATGAGCAGTTTTACCAAGCTCTTTGGAAGGCAGAGCATATATCTCAGGGGCACATCTGAGTATGGTTTATGGTACAGATAGATGGATGAAGTGAAGTTGCATGGATTCACGGATGCAGATTGGGCAAGAAGCCCAACAGACAGAAAGAGCACATTAGGAGGTATTTTTAGTATCGGATCTACGACAGTTTCTTGGTACAGCAGGAACGTGGCACTCAGTTCAGCGGAAGCAGAATACATGGCAACAAGTTTAGCTGCATGTGAGGCTATCTGGATGAGGAAGATTCTGGTTGGTTTGTTCGGTTCACATTTAGATCCCACAGTGATTCATTGTGATAATCAGAGTTGCATTAAACTCTTGGTTAATCCTGTGTTTCATGATAGATCTAAACATATTGATATCTGGTATCATCATATCAGAGATTGTATGTAGCGGAAGATCATGTTGCTTCAGTACATTCCTATGGAGGATCAGGATGCAAATATTCTGATGAAGGCGCTCACCAGGAGAAAATTTGAATACCATAGAGGTAGGATCGGGGTGAAGGATAATCCCTATCTTGTTGAGAGGGAGTGTTCAGATTCAACAATATGATGAGCTTAGTGAAAAGAGTCGCCTTCACTAAGTGGGCCCGCAGGCATTTTTTGGCACAAGTCTATTTTTAGACTATGTCTATTTTTAGACATGTCGATCATATTTCAGAAGTTGCAGGATGCTATTTGTGGATGGTTGATCAATTTGGAAAAATAGATGAAATTCTATTTTTAGAATATTGGGTGAAGTCTATTTATATATCGTCAATATAAAAATAGATGCATGTCTATTATTATTAGCTCTTAATAATAATCAGACTCTAAACAACAACTTACTCTCTAGGAGCACTTCAGTTCAATGCACAGATGTGGCACAGCAGCTGACAGAAGGAATTACGCTATTCCTGAGGTTTTACTGGAGCTAATACATGGAAGACTCAGTTAGAACTCAAGTGGCAGAGTCATTACACAGTTGCAAGAAGTAGTTATGGAGTTGTATTCAGTTTAACTCAGTTAGACTCAGTTGAGCTAGTTGTATCTAGTCTAACTGATTGATACACTAGTGAGAGTGGAGTGAATTAATTAGTTAATTAATTTACAAATAATAACTCATTAATCAACTGAACAATACAACATTTAACTACAGTGCATGGCAGTTTCAGTGGAGACCAGTGGAGATATAGGTGAAAGGGCAAGATAGACTATCTGTTGTGACTATAGTAATGCATTGATTGCATCCAACACTCAGTGGAGATGCCAATGAGGATTGTGTAGTCAAGGATGGATTAATTTGAATTCATTCATAGCTATTCTTTATCAGAGATTGTGCAGTGGAGGCAGGCTAGCAGGTGGCAAAGATCGGTGCATGGATTTGCAAGATTGGGCCTAATTAGTGTATGACGATTGTACTGTACTGAGAGCTTGTGATAAGCTTTGTATGTTTGTATGAGATTTTCATATGATATCCATGTTACATAATATATAGTTGGGGTTTTCCACTTCAGGCTTTCCCGATTAAAAACTGTGTTATGTGCGATTGAATATTTTTTTGTTTATGCTTCACATGTGTGTGAAATTAATTTTTTCCACAAAAGATTAACAAGTGGAATAGATTCAGTATCTTGCATAAAATTAAATAGCGTGAGATCAGGTGGATCTTGGACATATGCATGCTTAGTGCATATAATTTCTACACAACCAGCTCAGCAACCATCGCAACCTGCCCACCAGCAGATTCCTTTTTTTCCACAGCTAGTTTTACCTGTTTATCCTACTCAACAGCCTACTCAACCTACTCCGCAAGGTCAATCTGTGTAACCGCAGGGTGCTTATTACCGTCAAGTTTCCTATCAACCAGTATATAATGCACCCCAAATTCTGTACCCTTAAAATCAACCAGTATATAGTGCACCTCAGATTCCATACCCTCCAAATCAACCTGTGTATCAGCAACCTCAAAGTCATACTTACATTTTGCAGTAGAATCCTTATGCTACTTAGTAAGGACCTCAATGGTTTGCTTCTACTCAATATCATGGTCCTCAATCCTAGTATCAACCGAATTATCCTGTTTTTAATCCCTATGATCTGAATCCTTCGGGACAGAATATATGGGGACAAAATCTCATTTAGATTGGGTGGAATGTACATACAAGTCCTTATCAAAGACCTCGAATGACTTTCAATACTTAGTTACCGTTTCTTGCTACATTGGAATTACCTGATGTGTCGAAGTTGACAAATGATCCTATTCTTCATAATCCATATTGGCCTCCGGTTCCGACCAAGATTCCTAGTGATTGTCCCAAATTTGAGGGTAAACCTGGTGAAGATCCTCAAACGCATGTGATGACAAACCACTTGTGGTGTTCTTCTAATTCTTGGGTTGACGATTCTATTCATCTCCGTCTTTTCCAGCGAACTGTTACTGGTGCCGCTGCAAAGTGGTACATTGAGCAGTCTCGTGGAATTTTCCAAGATTTCAATTCTTTGGCCATGGTGTTCCTTACACATTTTCAGTTACCAATCCGCTCTGAGACTGGGACACATCTCCTCACTTCATTGAAACAGGACCTAGCTTCTCATATCTCGGATCATATTCATGAGTGGCGGCATTTTCGTCGCATGATCAAATTTGAGATACCTGATCAGCTTCTAACTCATTGGTTCACTACCTCCTTTGTCAATCAGATTACTAAAGACATTTCTATTGGGGCATGTGTGACCGAGGAACAAGCCATTGCTTACACCCAGTACCTTGATCTCGTGTATTCTCAGTCTGGCACATTGTACGATATCTTTCCTGATGCTCCTCAACCTGGAAATTCTAAACCGCAAATGAGTCCATCCATTGATGGTATTATTGGTTCCGTATCGCAGACTTCTCAGAAGTCTCCTTCATCTAAATCTGGGAAGAAGAAGTCTACTTCTTCCAATAATGTGGCTTCTTAGTCAACTTCGAATTCTGGCACACCCGCAGAAGTGAATGTTGTTCAGGCCAATCCTACATATGCCACTTCCAAAGGTAAGAAGAAGGGTAAAGGTAAGGCTAAAGCCGATACCCCGAAACAAGATTCTCCAAAACCTCGTTCTTCTGATAGTTCTCAATGCAAACCGAAGTATCCTTGTTTTATTTGTGATGATGAGCACTTCACCAAGGACTGTCCTTGATGGTTTGAAGTGAGTCGTTTGCTCAAAGGCACCCAAGGAGCTCCGACCATTCTTAAGGAACCCTTCCCTCAGCAGACTCATATGGTGGTTCACCCTCAGTCCTCTACTCCATATGGTTCACAAGTGTTCATGATGAACGATTCTACACCCGTGTCTATTTCTACTCGATCGAAAGATTATTCTAGCTCAGGTCAGGCAGCGGGGAAAGAGATCGCTGACAATCCTCCTCCTCCTCCTATTTCTGGCCCTCTTGAGATTGAGTGGCCTAGCATCGAAACCGTTGTGCAACCACCTTCCAAAGGTGTGCTCCGTAAGTCTTCGTACAATCCTAACGCCCGTGCTGCTCAACATTACAGTATTGTTCAGGATTTGGTTTAAGCGCCATCCGCAATGTCTGCATTAGAAGTACTTTAGAGTTGTCCTTCGCAACGGAAAGCTTTGCTATCTGCGATAGGTGGGATTGATCCTGCCGATACTAGCTTGCTTGCTTTCGATTTAGAGAATTTCGTCCCGCGACTCCTATTAGCCACCTATAAAATTTTGGCATAGCAAACAGGTGGCTAAAGATGTTTCTAAGCCTTCAAGAGAAAAATTTTCCTTGAAAATCTATCATTCTTGAAGCCTTCATGTGTCTCCTGTCCTTTGAAGAAATCTTCACTGTTGTTTCCATTGAAAAGCCTCGCTGTTTTGTAAAAGAAACTTCTTTTAAAAGGGCCTCCACTTGCCCCATTTCATTCCCACAAATTTCCCATTTTCACCTTTCTTCCCTTCATAATTTTCCTCCAAAACCCCTTCATTTTACCTCTAAATCATCAAAATCCCCTTTTAAACCTTATACTGCCCTTTATCTGGTTTAAAAATCCCTTCTTTTGCCTACCGAAACCCCTCATTTGGCTTAAAAAACACTGATTTTAGGCCTAAAACACCCTATTTGCACTGTATAAGCTTTTTAGCCCACGAGGGCTTATATTCTATAGCCCCTTTCCCCATATAACCCCATCCCTACAATCAGGTGCTAAAAAGCCAAAATCCCTTCAAAAATGGCCTAAAAAGCAATTTTCCGCTCCATAAAAGAATTAAGCCCCCGAGGGCTTACTCCCCTTCTGCCTCTCCTCCACATGAACTAAGCTTTGTAACCAGGCGCTAAAAGAACCAAGAAAACCCAATCAGAATGCTTTTTCCCTTTGTTTTTATCATTCCCGACAAAAGATCAGAGCCGTCTAATCATTCTAATCCGACGGTCAGCAAAAAACCCGATGGCCCACATCCGCCCGTGCATCTTACCTTTTATCGCGCGAAACCTGCACCGTCAGATCTTTCGCCCATCCATCCAATGACTAAGAATACATATCACGTAAATTTTTCATCCGGGTTTTAACGTTTTGAAATCGTGCGACATAAGCGATTTTGGATTTCCACGTGGCGATCGCTGAGTGGAATCGCGTTATTTTTGCAAATTATTTTTACCACCCCCAGCCCCACGCGAAAACCATTCCATTTTTCTGCTTACCACCCTCTGCAATGAGATTTCATGTTTAATCATGGTCGTCGATTTGCTCTAATCTAACGGTTCTAATCTCACCTTGCCTCCGCCCATTTTTCATTCACCCATACCCCCGAGCGATTCCCTCCGCAGATCTCAGTCGTCGATCATTTCAATCCAACAGCCCATATTAAATCTCATCTCCCATTCATCCAATGCTCCAAACAGTTTCTTTGCATGATCTTGACTGTAGATCACCGTGGATTAATCTAATCCAACGGTCCAAAACCCATGATGCACTCAACCTTCATCAAACCAGTTTTTTCACCATCCGCCATGATTTTCATCCATTTTTTCACCGCATCCACCGTTTTCATTGCTGCGCCACCATTTCCACGAGCCTCAGAAGAAGCCTACCCACCCCCTCTAGTTTTTATAACAATTTTCTTGTTTTTTTGCAGGTTTCAGTGGCAAATATTTCACAGTGTTTTCACAGTCACTGTCATGGTGATGTATAGTGCAGAGAGGTTGTTTCAGAGCCAGAGATCACAGAGGACACATCAGAGAGGTTTTAAGCATGTTTTTCATTGAATATCATCTTTAAAAACTCTGATTCAAACCCTCCAGTGCCATTAAAACCTATATATTCACAGACAAATCAGAAGAAAGCTTAAAGAGTATCAGTGAGAGATTAAAAGGATTAAAGCCTATTATTGAAGACTTAAAACTCATAATCCAGTGTTCAAAGGATAAAGACACAGATGAAGACCATAAAAATGATCAAGAAGGCTGAATGAAGCCTAAAACACATAACAGGGCTTATCAATGTTTTAATGTCAACATAATGTTATTTCTCCAAGGAAGTACTAACCACACGACTTATTATATTCTCCATCAAACTCTTGAGAAGTTATTACCCTGACAAGAGTCCTTAAACTGTCAGTGCATTAGTTATAAGACATGGAAGACCTGAAATACAAATCTTCACATTTCTTGCCGCAAATGATAAATAGATTACTGCAGCCAGAAAGTACTTCAAGCAACATACCCTTGGAGTTATTACTAGACTGACGAAGACCCCCAATTCATCTAAAAGAGTACTGAAATTTAATACATAGTTATTAAAACAGAATGGGCTTCAAGAAACACTCCCCCCTCTATTTTAATGCATCATTTAAGTTCTATCTGCCACTACTATCACTCTTTCACCTATAATAACTCATGAGAAATACATTGTAAGGGTTGTTGTTGACTGATTGTAATTTTTTTTTCACTGAGTTAGAGTTTTGTGAGTAGTAGTTGTAAATAGGCTAGGAGATGATTTTTGGATGATATCAAGCTATTGGACAAGGATGTATGTGACTAGTTTTTCTCTTCTAATATGACAAGCATGTTCATTGGATCCTGATCTGAATCAGTGGTGATGTCTTCTATCTTTGTTATTGTTTTCCCTCTGTTATACATCATGTTTCATTTTCTCTGATAAGAATTAGTAATTTTAGCTTAGGATATACTACTGTAAGTACCCTAATGCTTCCTGCACTTTCTTATCTTTAATGTTTTCTGCTAATTGTGTATCTAAGAACACATTCAACATAATTTAACTAGTATAGAAGTTGGTTTGTCCATGCTTACTGATGTATGAATTTAGAGATTGTTTCTTAGATGTTCTTGTTGGGTTTCAGTTGAAAGAATTGGGAAACTAGGAGATTTAGAGTTAGCCATGTCTCACTAGATTCCTCTTCCAACAATGAGCCTTTCTAAGATCCCTTTGAGTTGAATGCCAAAAGAAGAGAAGGTTAAAAGTATTTCTCTGATCTTAGGTTTCACTTTGTGTTAAACTTAAATGTTTTCATTGTCTAAAAGTAGTTAGGAGGACTGCTGGATTGTTGTCTTTAGAGTTAGCCTCATTAGGAGTTTGATCATAGAGGTTAAGGCATGCCCTGTCCCTAGATTTACTCCTAAGTGGTCAGTTTGGAAGGTTTTCCTTGTCATTCTATTCATTTCCTTATTGTTTTATCCCATACTATCATCTTAAGAGATCCTCTGATGTAGATGACTAGCCCATTGAAAGCCTTGGATATTTGAATTGCAAGTAAACCCTTTTATGACCCCATTGCCCAATGGACTTATATTTTCTTTGAATTATCTCCCCATTTCCGAAAATCCTTCTCTACTCATTTCCTTTACCTTAAATTGAACCCTTCTTTCATGTTTTTCAACCAAACAAAAAAAATCATAACCCTTGTGCCCTATAACTAGCCTAACACCTTAAATTGAACTTCAAAGATATTATTCTTTGCCCTTTTATATAGAGATCCCTCTCTGGATCCAGGAGGGCTAGATCCTGAGATCTCAAAGTGGTTTGATGTTGTCTTGTCATTTGGTATTGCCAAATCTGCCAAATCACAGGAACCACAACAACTCCCACACCAAATTGCACTCATCATTCAAGTTGGTATTAATGGTTTGAGTATTCACCGGGCCGTCATGGACGAGGGTGCATCCACCTGTGTTATGTCATATACTTGTTGGAAAGCCATTGGTTCTCTAGCTCTTAATTCATCACCAAATTCCCTTGAAGCATTTGATGGAAGAGAATCTAAACCTCTTGGTGTTTCACTAGTTTTCCGATCATGTTAGAAGGGAAGACAATCAATGTCGAGGTCGAAGTCGTTGATGCAAAAATAAATTATAATCTCCTCCTCGGACGTAGTTGGACTCATGCCATGTTGTGTGTTCCATCCACTCTCTTTCGTGTTTTGAAGTTCCCACACAAAGGAAAGATTATTACTGTTGATCAATTGTCTTTTTTCACTTCTTCTTCCGAGAACAACGTTCCGTATGTGGACAAGATTCCTACTCCCTATGAGAGTGTAGGGCCAGGCCTTTTCAAGGATCTTGTCCTCATGGGTGTTTTCCCTCTTCCACCACCGAATACTATTCAGGTCAACGTGATTTCTCGAACTGATGACCCCTAGGTTATCCCTTCTCCTGATCAGGTCGGTTTGTTTAGCGATTCGATGCCTACTTGTTCTTCAGATGAAGTGCAAGTCTATACTAGCCTTTTTCGTGAATTCTGTGATGTCTTTGCATGGTCCTACGAAGAAATGCCCGACATTGATCCTAGCATCGCGGTACATGATATTCCTACTTACCTTGGTTTGAAACCTGTTTGTCAGCGTCTTCATCTGGTGCATCCTAGGAAAGCTGCTGCCATTAAGGTCGAAGTGGAAAAACTTCTCAAAGATGGTTTCATTTATCCGATTCCCTTGACATAATGGGTTTATAATATTGTTCCTGTAGACAAGAAACATGGCACTATTCGTGTCTGTGTTGACTATCATTATATCAATCGAGCTTGTCCTAAGGATAATTATCCTACTCCTTTCATCGATCAAATCATTGACGACAGTGCCAGGAGTGTGTTTTTGTCCCTTATGGATGGTTTTTCGGGTTATAATCAGATAAAAATTCTCACAACTAATCAACACAAGACTATTTTCATCTGTCCTTGGGGTACGTTTGCATATAAGAAGCTTCCCTTTGGTTTGAAGAATGTCGGGGCCACATTTCAGCGCGCGATGTCTTATGCCTTTCATGATATTCATCACATTGTTCAGCCTTATCTGGATGACCTTTCGGCTCATTCAGCTAAGTGTAGAGACCATCCTGACCATCTTCGTCAGATTTTTCTTCGTTGTAAACACTATAACATTCGTCTTAATCTGCAAAAGTGTGTCTTCTGTGTTGATTCCAGTAGACTCTTGGGGTTTATCGTTTCCAAAGATGGAATTTGCCTGGATCCTCTCAAGGTTGAGGCTATTATCAATCTCCCCTCTCCTTCCTTATTGCATCAGTTGTATATTTTATGAGGGAAAGCTAATTTTCTTCGTTGTTTTATACCTAACTATGCCGAAGTAGCTAAAGGATTCATAGGATTGTTAAAACAGGGCGTTCCTTTTTACTGGGATGAGATCGCTCAAAAATATTTCAATGCATTGAAAACATTGTTGCTCAATGCTCCTCTACTGCGCCCTCCAGATTATCATCGTGATTTTTCCCTTTATTTGGTTTCCGCTTTCAGCATGATTGCCATGGTTTTGGTAGAAGACGATGATGACGGTCATGAGCATGTTATTTATTACTTGTCTCGTAACCTTCTCGACCCCGAAACGCGTTATGCCCATGTCGAGAAGTTAGTGTTGGCCACTGTTCAAGCTGTTCAACGTTTTTGTCATTATATTCTTTTGTGTACAGTGATGGTGATTTCTGAATGCAACCCCATGACCTACATATTGTCTCGACAATCACTGGGGGGAAAATACTCAAAGTGGATTTTCATCCTCCAAGAGTTTGATTTGGAATTTACTGCTGCCAAATCTAAGAAATCATTGGTCTTTGTTGATTTACTTTGTTCTCTCTCTTCTGACTCTGCTCCTTCTCATTTTGAGGACTTCATCCCAGATGATTCACTTTTCTTGATTAGCACCCTCGATCCTTGGTACGGTGATATCATCGTCTATCTCCAAACTTCATATTTTAGATCTGAGTTGACGAAGGATGCCTGCCGATGCATTCGCCATCAGTCACAACCTTATCATATAGTTCGAGATACTCTCTATCGTATTGGAGTCGATTCCATACTCTGGCAATGTTTGAATCATGAGGAAGTCGAGAAAGCTCTGAATTATTGTCACAGTGGTGCCTGTGGCAGTCACATGTCTGGTTATGCTACTGCACAGAAGATTCTTCATGCTAGTTATTTTTGGCCTTCTATTTTCAAAGACTGTATTTTCGTAGTTCGTAAATGCCATGATTTCTAAATTTTTCAATGCAAGATGCGTGCACCTCCCGTTCCTCTTCATCCTGTCATTACCGTCGGTCCCTTTGCAAAATGGGGCATCAATTTTATGACGTGTAACCCTCACTCATCCAGGGGGCATGCTTATATTATCGTAGCCATGGACTACTTTACCAAATGGGCTGAAGCAATGCCTACACTTTTCGCTGATGGTAAGACAACTCCTCAATTCATATTCAATCACATTATTGCTAGGTTTGGTGTCCCTCAAGCCCCATTTTCAACATTATATGGTGGTGGAGTTGACTTCTAAGTTGGGTCTGCGTCACGATAGCTGAATGCCATACTACCCTCAAGCCAATGGCTAGGTTGAAGCTGTGAACAAAGTTCTTGTCACGATGCTTCAACGCACGATTGGGATCCACAAATCAAATTGGCATCTCATGTTATTTTCAGCTCTTTGGGAATACCGAACCTCAATAAAGAACGCAACTGGGTTCACTCCTTTCCAGTTGGTTTATGGCCTGGAAGATGCTCTCTCGATTGAATGTGAAATACCTTCGCTCAAGTTGGTTTTTGAATTACTGCCGAATACTTCATCAGAAGAAGAGCGTATCCTTTATTTAGAAAGGCTGGATGAAACCTGCTTCTTTGCTGCTCTCGTTATCGAAGCATAGAAAAACCGTGTCAAAACTCATTTTGATTAGTCAATCTCCCCTCATTCTTTCGTTGAAGGAGAACTAGTCCTCCTGTATGACCAAGCTCGTGATAAGCTGGGGGCAGGAAAATTCCAACCTATGTAGCATAACATCGTTAAATGTGTATTGCAGAATGGGGCCTATGAGCTAATTGACTACGAAGGTCATCCTCTTGAACAACCTAGAAATGGGTTGTATCTCAAAAAATATTATGCATGAGTCATTCATGCGTAATAGTTGTATATAGGTGTTGTTTTCATTTTTGTACATGTTTTTTTGGTTTGGTGTGCTTTGTGAGCATTTTCCTGCTTATTGGGTCTTGCTTATTGTGCAGATGTCTATTACCCCTTATGTCGGTTTCGCGAATGGCGCTTCCCGCAGTACCAGGAATTTGTCTTCGGCAGCTTGGGTAATTTATGATCCTGCCGGTGAGTTGATATATCTGCAAGGTATTTGTCTAGGATGAACTACAAACAATGTCATTGAATATAGCGCTGTCATTGAGTTATTAATTGAGGAAATCAACCTCGGCATACATGCATTTCTTGTAAATATAAATTCATAGCTTGTTGTTCTACAACTCAATAATCATTATTTAGTTATAAATCCGCACATTCTGAGATTGTATTTACATATTCGTTTGTTGGAAAGACATTTTGATTTTATTACCTATCAACATATTCCTAGACGAATGAACACATTAACTGATACAATGACTAACATTGTATTATGTAGACATTTGCATAATTTGTAAAGCATTATCATATGTAAAAGATCCATGTAGGGAAATAGATGTATATATATATATATATATATATATCGCATGTTTGCAACTGTGTGCATCATAACTTCAAAAAATACATGTGTGTTTCTGTTACATCATGAGACATCATGTCTCTCAAAAATATGCAGATAAAATAAAACCTAGGTGTCTAATCAGCATGGTGCTCGTGATAACATGTCACGGCCCGTACTAGCTGCCTTAGCAAGTGGTGAATTCGGCTAGGCACACCTACGGTATGTCTCTAGTGGGCACGAGGAACACCATCAAAACGTGCATAATCCGGGACTCCTCATGTGATCCCCTCCAGGTTGTGCACTATCTAATCTTCCTCGCCGCCCTCGCCTTGAGGGTCGAAATCGCGAGGGATTTGCCTCGCTATCGGTGACATATCGACAGGTCTCTCTGGGCCAACGTCTGCATTTACATGGATTTAATGTCAAAACATGCATAAATAAAAAATAATAATACTCATAAAACTTAAAAAATGAGTCTCACCCAAATCTTCATCCCAATATTCTCCCTCTGGGAGTGGGAGGTCTGGATCATCAGTGAAATCTGTGCCAAAGTAAGGCTAGTCCTCCATGAAAATCAGTTTTCATCAGAGCCAATCAAAGAATTCTGGTCTCCAGGACATCTGTTGGCTGCCCCCTGTCCTTAGCATCAAAGCTGCCCATCGAGCCATCCGTGGTTTTCTTTTTGGTGGTGTCGGGACTATAACCTCCTCTCGCTGAAAAATGGGTAGTCGTTCCAAGAAGAATGATACCAGGATAGATCCATAACCAAATTATTTCAGTTTGGTCTTCATGCATTTAGTTAGTTGGCGCTTCATGTTTATGGTCACGTCCTCTGCCCAGTTGTAGATGGTCGGTGCCATGCAATCTACACTAAGAAGCAAATGTGTCTTTGTTGCTTCGTGCGGTGCTTGTGATCCTGCAACCTTTGTGATGGTATGCATTACCACGCACAGTGTCAAATCTGGGATAGTTTGTATATCAAATTTCCCACTACCTGAACCCTTTCGTGCTCCTCGAAATACCCTGTCTATCACCATGGTCATGTTTTCCATGCAGGGTCGGGTGCCGGTTAGGATTGGTTTTGCACCCCTCCGCAATAATCCTGTGATGAAGTACATGTCGGAGACATCAATCTCAAGTTCTTGATCTCGTAGGATGAACTTCTCTTGATTTTCGTCCCATATACTGATAAGATATTGTAGCAATTCTGGTTAGGCTCGGAGACATGGTGTTAGGAAGAATTTTTTCAAACCACAGTTTCTGAGAGCTTCCATGACTCCCTCATTTTCCATGGCTAGCTCATCTTCTTTGCTATGTTCCCGTTCTTTCCATTCAATAACCATTTTTCCTCTTTCTACCTGCAAACACATTCATATGAGTGGTATTAGTCAATTTTGACCCTTAAATATGTAAACAATTGGGGCATTTGATGCATATTTTTTCATAGAAATGGTTTGCGCCGTTGGCATGCCCTAGTGTTAAAAATCGGGTGGTTGGCGCGACTCGGTGCCCGAAACTTGCGCCAACTGTGAAGCCCTAATTTTTACATTTCCTCCCCCAAAATTTGAAATTGACAATTACAGGAAGCAAGAAATGACTTAAAATGATGAGAGGGATCACAACTCTTACTTGGAGTTGACGGATTTGTGATTGATCTGCTAGATTGGTCGTTATCGTCGCCGCAAGATTGCATAGTGAAATGGGTAACTATTGCACCACAAGAAGTAAAAGGTGAAAAGTAATTATTTTTACCACTTTTGGCATTTTATAACTTTTTCGCAACCCTAATTAGGTTTTAAGGCATGTTTCTCGATTACTTTATTATATTATTTTCAAGAAATGGGTTTTACACATGTCTCTTGTGAAGTAACAGGTTTTTCATGCGGCAATGATGAAGTAACGAGTTATATTTTATACTTTTTCAGACTTGGTAAAAATAAGAAAAAGTCACTATTGGAGTCATCTTTAAGCTCTTTTCTGACTCTCTAAAATTGAAAATATTTTCAAGATTCTTGTCGTTTTGAACTCATTAAATGGCTGCAAAACGATATCTACCCAATATATGTTTAACCCTTTTTCGGGATGGGATGGATTATTTTATGAAAAAGGAATACCTTAGCCTATTGTGACTAAGAGGTTCTCTCAGACACAGTTTTCTACCTTTTCGGATCTGTGAGACTACCTACAAAAAGGGACTGCTGGAGTTTTCTTTTATGCCTTCTTTTCAAACTCTCTAAACATGAAAAGATGTTGAGTTCTCCCTTTGTCAGACTCGTTAAACCCCGATGACATTGGACTTCGTCACCATGACATTATTTCGAGTTCCTCCTTCCTAGGGCTCGTAAAATGTACTAGGTTGGATTTGTCCGAAGGACAAACTTATAGTACAAGCATATATTATCCCCTTCAAGCTTGTTTTAAAAAATAATTGGGGTACTCACCAGAAATGGTGGGGGAAAATGGAACCAAGTCTTAGTTATGTTGGCAGTATGTTGCTCTTGAACATGGCACTTGTCTGCATTTATGTCGGGTTGGGGACATCTCAGTTCGTCATTTTTGCCTTCATGGGTTTGGGTAATCTCTTTTGACCTCTCATTTTCTCTTTACCACGTCATCATGACCTCAGATACTTTGATTTCAAATACTGCCAAATCCATTTTCATGTTGTTGATATGTTCAAGAGAAGTTTTCCTCTGCAGTTGTCAACCTTCCTTTGATCTCCTATTGGTCTTGATCCACTTTCATCATGTTCCTCTGTTTAGTGGCGATGATGTGGGAAACATTATGGCCCTCCTTCGACTAGGTCACTTCCTGTCGACTTCGTCTCATTATCCAGGAATTTGATCTAGAGACTCCCTTCTAGTACCTTGGGGCTTGCATGCCTCAATGACAGGGTTTTCGCATTCGACGCAAGGTTCACATCATTAGCCTTCGATCGAGTGATTCTGCAGATGTTCGACGTTAGTTCATCTTTCACATTCCATAGATTGTACCTTTTGTACCTTGAGGGCCATCGTCATCATTGGTGTTTTCTCTCGCATCTGTTAACAACTTTCATCATTGGCTGGTAATCAGACGATTTTCCTGCATGTTTGACTTTAGCTCATACAATCGCATGCTCTAAATTGTACTTGTTCGGGTCGATATGGAGCACAAGACCTTGGATTTTTTCTCATAAACTCCAGGCTATGGATTTTTGTGGATTATTATGACTTATTACATGAATCTCTTGATTGGATGGCTGCGACCATACCTGA
Organism: Pinus albicaulis; assembly: GCA_034641835.2. Classification (NCBI taxonomy): domain Eukaryota; kingdom Viridiplantae; phylum Streptophyta; class Pinopsida; order Pinales; family Pinaceae; genus Pinus; species Pinus albicaulis. The sequence continues at coordinate 1,977,273,949 of CM076578.1, forward strand.
GTCTATTTATTGATCCTTCCTACTAGATGGCTGTGTCCATACCTCGGATCTTAGTTTTTATATACTCTATTATGGATGGCTGTGCCCAGGCCACATGATTCATGTATCACAGATATCAGTTGTATTTGTAATTGCAAGTCTTCCGACAGTGGTGTTTGGTTTGAACGCATTCTCATAAATCATTTCACCCCTCCCTCTCTCTCGGACTTCATGCTTTAGGGGGCATCTGTTACACAACATTTTGTCACTGTCTCTGCAATCCCCAACCCGCACATTGAAGGGTCATTTCTGTGACCAATAAGTAGTTTCATGCTTTGAAAATACCATCCTTGCATCCCTTTTGATGAAAGCAACATTCTTCTTGTTGACATTTCCCTAAGCAGAGCTGTGAAAATCCCTATTTTTTCCTTGGCGCGAATAGCCCATTACACCCTCGCGCCAACTAGGAAATTTAACACTGAGCTCGCGCCAAGTGGCACTCTGTGATAGTTAGACACCCGCGCCAAGCTTTTTATGAAATGTTTTTTAAAAATAGAGGTGGAGGTTCCATTCCAACCACCTTGGGGATGAGTCATTGGGAGTGGTTGAACTGAAACAACCACAGACTCCTTCCTTTAGTTAGTAGTTTCCACCTCCCTTGGAACTCTCTTAAAGGATAGGACTCCCTCCCACCTTTGTAGGGATCCCAACCTCCTCTCTTTCCTCTATATAAGAAACTATCTCCTTTAGTAGAAGCTAATTGAACGGCTGAATAACTAAACTAAGAGAATTATAATATAGCTAAGCTACTAGAGGAGATAGAGTAGGAAAGATTGTGTTGGGAGAGCTTGAGTCTGAATTCCCAGACCAATAGTTGAGACGCACTTCATCTGAACCTCACTATAGGAGACTGCGACGTCAAAGCATAGGTTGTACTCTTCCTTCTACTCATTAAAATACATGAATATTTTTTGGTTCCACTATTGTGTTATGATGTTTATTTGATGCGATATGTTTAGCCCTCTTTGACTGGCTAATAGTTGTGAGTGAAACTATTTTGTCATATGTTTTTCTTGTTCTTTGTCCTATGTGCAGGTATCTGAGCGTGACAACGAACGGATTGTGATTTGCCAAGGCAGGAGTGAGAGACCACTACTCTTTCTGCAACATCGACAGTATTGGATTCAAGGTAGGTCAATCTACCATGCCTTTTGTTCATTCTACTAGCCACCTATAAAATTGCCATATCAAATGGTGGCTAAATCTCTTTTTAGCCTTTAAGAAACAATTCATGACCAAATTGTTAGTTCTTAAAGTCTTATGAAGATATTTTCCCTTTGAATTAATCTTCACTGCTGTTTCCCTCTTCATCCTAAAGAACCTGCTATTTTCCATGTGAAAGATTGCTTAAAACCCCATTTTCCATCATTTTCACCCCTCCTTTCACTCATAAAACAATTCCATTTTTCACCCTTTTTTCTCCATAAAATCCTGTAAAAACCCTTCATCTAACCTCTAAATCATTCCAAAAACCCCCATTAAATCTTATACCTCCCTCCTATTTGGTTTAAAAACCTCTCCTTTCATCTACCAAAACCCTTATTTGGCTTAAAAACACTGTTTTTAGGCCTAAAAAACACTGTTTTTGGGCCTAAAAAACACTCTGTTTGCATTATAGGCATTTAAGTCCCCGAGGGCTTATGGAATTTAAGCCCCTTCCTCATGTGACCTTAAGCCCCATATTCAGGCGCTTAAAGGGCCTTAAACCATTTCCCAAACCCTTATTTCCTTGTATTTTTGTTTCCTGACATTTAAATTTTAAAACAAATATAGGCCGTTGATCTCTGCAGATCAACGATCGTTGGGCCCCATTAATCCTTTCATTCACCTCACCTTGCCTTTACTCTATTCATCCATCCGCCTCCTTATTAATTCTTGATCATCCATTCAGCTGATCGAACGATCAAGATTAAACCCGATCTAACCATTAACCCACCAGTTCCACGACAAACATCCCACGTCATCAGGGGCCCCACAAATTCTCCATTGCGTGCGATCCACATCGTTGGATCTGCTGCCCCTCATCCGACGTCCAGAACTGTGCTTCACAAAAGTTTTGCGCCTAGAGTTTAAACTCCAAAGAAATTGTGTAACCGGCGGTTTTGTAAGGGACGCGTGTCACGCGATGAATCGAATCACATTTTTTTTGGCCAAACCATATACCACCCAAAATTTTTGTGAAAACCGCCGGTTTTCTGCCTCACCACTATTACCCTCCACAATGACTTTTCAGTTTTAAATATTGGCCGTTGATATTTAAGATCGAACGGCTTATATTATAAATGCAACCCATTTGTTTGCCCCTCACCTTTGCTCCCAAAACATTTCATCGATTGATCCCGACCGTTGGATATTTTAATCCACAGGCTCTGATTGTATTTCACCTCCATTCGTTTGCTAGCCATTCTACTCCGCCAAACGCTCCGTTGTGAGTTCTCCACCATCGATCTCCGAAGATCGAATGACCCTGACTTAATCTTACCACCATGCACTTTTCACCATCCTCCCAAATGATTTTGTCAAACGATCTCCACCGTTGATCGTTCTAAATCAATGGTTCCTATTCACCGTCACTCCCAAACTCCATTTGCACCAGTTTTCTCTCCCGCCAAGGGTTTTCCTCCCTTTTTTCTACAATTTCATCCATTCCGCACATCTCCATCCCCTCCATTTAACCTCTAAAGCAGTCTTAACCTGATTCCGTAGGATTTTATAATAAATTTTTGGTGCTTTTGCAGGGTTTTAATGGTGATTGATCTGTTTTTTTTTCTACAATCATAGATAGGTGACAAAAGGGCTTGGAGTGATGATTCTGAGCCTTAATCCAATGAAGAAAAGTAACCAACAGGGTTTCACACTCTCAAATACATCATCTGGAGCACGATCCAAGGTGTAACATAAACCCTCCAACTACATAAAGCCACCTGTGTAAAACAAGCCAAACAAAGTGTATGAGTGAAAAATCAAAGATAAAGGGATTAATGCCTTAAAGACTGAAGATCAAGGTTTTTAATCCACATGTTTAAAAGATAAAGATAGTGTTAAGGAACAAAGACCCGAGAACAAAGATCAAAGGCCTAATTAATCCTAAAACATAGACAAAAGCAGATTAAAAGTGTTTTAAGGTAAAACAGAGGAAAATATCAGTAAAGGAGGCCTCCACTACCACATCAAAGGCTAAAATATCCTCTTTAGCTACCAGAGTGCCACCTGCAACCTCAATAAATCAAAAGAAGGCATACTTATTGCCTAGTCAGTGATATTTTGCCTAAAGACAGCCAGAGTTATTGCCAACCTGCTTGAAAGATTTTTAAAGTCAACAAAAACTGCCAAGTGGCTAAAAACTTAATGAAAACCAATTAATACATGGAAAGATCAGAAATCTTCTCTGTTGAGTTCCTCAAAGGTAGAGAGGAATTAACTTGTATTAATTGAGCCTAGAGATGATTTCTTTCATCCCACCTCCTCATTTCTTCTATAAATACTTCTGAAGAAGATGATAAGTTGTTGGTTGGTTATTGGATTTCTAATGTAATAGTTGCAGTATCAAATACTTGTTGAATGTAAATAAATTCCTGAAGTTTTGAAGCTCTGTTAAGTTATTGAAGAAGTTAGGCTGAGAAGAGATGTTGTTGCTGTAATGAAACATTGGACTTGAAGTATGTAACTGGATTGACATCAATATACATGCTAATTTTTGGGATCCTAGTCTATATCATTGGTGAAGTACCTCTTACTATTATTGTTTTCCTTTTATGTATGCCATTTTGTTCACTTTTCTCTGATAAAGAACAAAAAGCATAGAGTTAGGATTTACTGTTAAAAGAACCTTACTCTGACTGATAAGCTTTATCTTAATGTTTCCTCCAATTGTGTATTTAAGAATGACTTAAGTTAAGTGTAAACATTATCAAGGAACGCTGGTTAGTCCATGTCTTGATGTGAAAAACTTGAAAGGAAGTTCTTGAATGATATTTTCATTTCATGCTAAGTAGAGTTAAAACTAGAAAATTTTATGGTTTGCCCTATATTCTAGTTCTTTCTTCAAAGGTTATTTGAAGGTTTCCCTAAGAGTATGCTGAAAGTAGGCCTAGATTTTAATGCATCTAACTTGATCTTAAGCTACACTTTTTTTACTTATCCATTTTCATCCCTTCTGAAAGTAGTCTAGTGTGATTACTGGATTGTTGTATGATAAGTTAGCTTTAATACAAGCTTCTCCAAAGAAGTTTATGGTTAGCCCTGTCTTTGGTTGGTTTTAAACAGTTGCTTAAAAAATCTTTTCTTGTATGGAAAGTTGATAAATCCTTGTTGAAATTATTGGCTTTTTCCACCTTCTCAACATTTTTAATGTTCCATTCCATCATTTAATATAAAATATCTTTTGATATAGATGCCTTGCCCCTTGGACCACTCTTGAAATTGTTGTACAATTAAACCCTTTTGTGACTCCATTGCCCAATGGTTTAAAGCTGCATCATACTTATTGAATCTGCTGAAAATTTCTCCATATACTTGCATCTTCACCTTTTGGAACTCTTTCATTTTGTGATATTCCATCCAATTAAAGATCATACCTAACCAACCAAACAAACAAAACCCTTGTTCTTAATAACTAGCCTAATATCATACTAAAAGCCTTAAAGATAAATCAATCTTTGCACTTATAGAGAGATCCCTCTATGGATTCAGGAGGGCTAGATCCTAGAATCCCAAAGTGGTTTTTGATGTAGTCTCTGCAGCATTTAGTCTTGCCACTCTACTAAATTACAGAGGCCTAACATTTACTAGCGACTCCACTGGGGAACTTTCTGAAGTAATAGATAACTTCAAAACTTAGATAACCCCATTTTTTAACAATGAATCAAGTGTCTTCCTAGAGTGGTTTTGATTTTTGATGGTGAACAACTTTCAAGCCCTGAAATTAAGTAAAAATCCTTCACCTGGTGACTCCACTGAACATCAGTTGTCCTGCTGATTTTCCTTAGTTTTCTAAAGACATCCCACTTGGGAATTCTAAGTGAGATCCTTAAAACAAAACACTCAGCATTCAATGCAGTATAAGTATCTCTCTTCAAGCACTACCAAAGCAAATGGTAATCATGATAGGACATATTTGAATCAATTAAAAACTAAGTAACCCTGAGGATTCTCATAGAGCCTCATCAAACCTTGAAAGAATCAGCTAGCTAAGTCATAAGAGTAAAATCTCTTTGTCTCATCACCCTAGCTAAGTGTTGAAATAGATTTAGGAAACTCTCATAACCTATAGGACTAAAAATACTTAGAAAATCCAAAAATATTTCAGATTGGCTTCATAATAATGGTGGTGGAACCATAAAACATTTTACCTTCTCAAAAAGCTAAAAATTTTCCACCTGGTGACTCCACAATCCTAACTAGACCTAAAGACTCCACTGGGAAACCCATTACTATCATATCATCATACAAACTCAGTTAAGAAGACTTATAGGATTAAAGTTTTCTTTCCAGAGATTAGTTATCCTATTGAAGATTATCATATTTGGTTAAATTTTTATCGTCATTGGGTCTGAAAACATAGGATAGTGGCTTCTATAAGAGTTCATACTAGAGCCTATCCTGACCCAAATCCTCATGAGATAGTTGATAACCCTGAAAGAATTCTTAGGAGACCTCTTAAGGCTCAAGCTTCAACTGTTGTCTGTTCATTCCATAGAGCTACCTCTGTCCCTAAAAATATTACAGCTCTACAAGATTCACAAGTTGACTTAAAAAACCCATTTGAAACTAGGTCACTTGGTGATATAGATTGGATGGATTTAGAGTCTCCATCCTCATCCCAAGATAGAGGTGAACATCTTGGTAGCAGAGAAACTACTCCACCTGATTTACATTTCCTTCATAACTTTGGTTTCTCTCATCCAAGATCTACTCAAAAATCTCTTGCTGGTGCATCCACATCTGTTCTTCACACACCCACTATCCAAAACACTCCATTTCAGCTCACTTTCCCTGTTGTTAATCCACCTCTTGTAAATCCCCCTCTTTTTCAACAACCTCCTATCATGGCAACATGGTATGCCCCTCTAGTCCTTCCTTTACCTATAGTCAATCTACCACAGGAATATCAGTCCAAGATACCATTGTTTGATGCCAGTGGTGTTACTGTTGCTTCACAAGATGTGGACAAGATGAATGACTATTTTGACAGAAATGAGATTGATGATGAAACTGTCAAACTTAGGTTATTTTCTCAAAGTTTAGGGGGAGAAGCAATAAAATGGTTCAAGGGCTTAACCACTAACAGTATTAATGATCTTCAAGCCCTACATCAGTTATTCCTAAACAAATGGGAAGTTAATAAAAACCCTATCCAAATACTTTCAAACTACAACAATATCAAAAGAAACACTAGAGAAAGTGTTCAATATTATTGCACTAGGTTTAATAGTGTTTATAATGCCCTCCCTCCAGACTTGAAACCTCCACAAGGCTCAGCCTTAGCCAAATTTCTTGAAGGATTTGATCTTGAAATGGCTTATAAGCTTAGAGAAAGAGACCCTTTAACTTTAGAAGATATGAATAAAGGAGCTTTAGCCGTGGAAGTAAATCCGATGGAGAAAAGAGCTAGAATGAGGAATGAGAAGAAAGTATCATTTAGGGAAGAGTCCGCAACCTCCACATCTAGCTCTAAAATGGAAAGAATGATGGAAGAAATGATGAAGAAAATGAGCATACTTGAGAGAGCACAAGCTAGAGAAAACCAATCAGTTCCCCAAAATAGAAATCAAAACCAAAATCAGAAATTTAGGAGAAATCAGCCTCAAAACAAACCAAGAGAGGATGATCAACAGATTATACCCCCTTTTCATCAAAACTATGTAAATGAGGTTGATGAAATAAATGAACAAACAAAGGAAGATGACATAAACATGCTGGGACTAGACAATGATAATTTTCATGTTCCTTACAATAGAAAACAAGGTCTATACACTCCTTATGATGATAAAAGAACAGAGGATGAATATTACTATCAAGAGCTGGAAAATTTCATCATAGAAACCCTAAAATAATATGACCTTAGGAGTAAAAAGAATCAAGAAACTCCCAAGATCAAAACCTCTGACAATTCTGCAAAAAAAAACCCTGTAAATAAACCCAAAGTTATAAAACAAAAGGACAAAATAGTGGCTGTAAATTTCGATCAAAACAAAGAAAAAGGCACTCAAATTAATGAAAAACAGAGTGCAGATTTTAGCAACATTAGTACTTCATCTAGTGCTCATATTAAAACAATTTTGACCAATGTAAATAGAGGAAATCAGCAAGCCGATTTTGCTGATAAGGTGTTGATTAATAAGGCTGAAACAAATATTGTAAAAAGTCAGCTGCATTTTAGTTTGGAACAAGAAATTGCCAAAATTAAAATCTCTGTTCCCCTCACTGAATTAGTCACCCAAGATGTCCATAGATCACAAATTTTGAAAGATTTTAACATAGTAGAAAATAATGATACTGTAAACCTCACTGATGACCAACCAGAGCTCTTATTTGGTCCAAATATTGAGGGAAGATACCAAGAAGGGCCAGTTCCTCCATTTTATGTTAGTTTGAAAATTCATGAAAATTTTTTACACAATGCTATGCATGACTCAGGGGCCTCTCACAACTTAATTCCCAAATCAGTAATGGAGAGTCTAGGCCTTGAAATCACCAGACCATCCAAAGATCTATACTCCTTTGACTCTAGTATAGTGAAATGTTTAGGTTTAATCAAAGACCTTTGTGTAAACTTAGCTCAAATTCCAGCCAAGTGTTTAGTGATGGATATTGTAGTGGCTGATGTACCCCCCAAGTATGGTATGTTGTTGTCAAGATCTTGGGGAGATAAGTTACAAGGAACAATGCAAATGGATATGACATATGCTACTATTCATGTTTTTAATCAAACTAGAATATTTTACAGGGAATCTCATATGCAATACATGGTCAGTAGCCAAGAGAGACCAGACAACTCTCCTCTTTATTTTGTACATACAGGCCTTGACTCATTTATTCTTTTCAATCATGAAACATTCAATGAGAAAGAAACCTTAACTAACTTAGTGACCACACCTCAATATAACATACTGGCAGTCACAGGAAAGGAGGAAGACATGACAAAAGCATCAAAACAGTTTGTTAAATCAGAAAATCACAGCAAACTAAACACAGGTCTTGAACTACAAAACAATCATCCATTAGTTGTCAATCTTGAGAACCAAGAGAAGGGTCCTCAACATAATGAAGAACATGAGGAATTAAAACAAATTCAACACAATACTGATTGTCAAAAACAATCCGAAAGCACACAAGATAAAGAGAATAGTATCCAAACTAGTAATTCTGAAACTAGTCCTCTTTGGAGTATGAATTTTGATGGATCTTGCACTAAGAATAATGCAGGTGCAGGCATATGGATACACAAAACAGAAAAAAATCATGCTGAAGGGCATTCTTACAGGTTAAATTTTCAATGTTCAAATAACATAGCTGAATATGAAGCCCCCCTTTTAGGCCTTCACTTATTGAAGAAATTAGGGGCTAAAAGGATACAAGTTTATGGGGATTCAGAGTTGATTATCAAGCAAGTAAATGGGGAATATAGTGCCAAACACCCCAGACTTAGAGCCTATAGGAATGATGTCATGGATTTATTGGAAACATTTGATGAATTCCAATTGATCTTTGTCCCAAGAAACCAAAACATCCTTACTAATGGTTTAGCCTTTGCTGCTAGAACTTGTCTAACACCCTATGAAACCAAACAATGCACCACCAAAATCATGTTTAGACCAGCTATCCCAGAAAATGAAAAATATTGGCAAGTGTTTGAAGGAGACAAACAAATAGAAGACTTTTTACAGTCCAGAAATGAACTTGAGCTACCAAGTTCAGATTTAGATTATGAAAAAGATTTTCCTATGGAAGAAAATCCACTTGATGAAGAAGTAAAGTCTCTAGAGATTGATGATATAAATATGATATCTAACAAACTTGAACATACAACAAAAGTTAGTGTAGATTTAGGAAAAGAAGACTTACAAATTCTGCAATCTAACACTCAAATTTTGCCGGAAGGTCTGGTCCCATTAGAATAATTGTTTGATTTCAATGATGTTGCCAAAAAACCCAAACTGGAACCTGTTGAAACTGAAGTAGAAGAATGTAACATAGGTAGTGAATAAAAGCCAAAGATGATTAAACTGTCTAAAACCTTACCAGCTCACATTAAACTAAAATACATTGAGCTCTTTAAGGAATTTTCTGATGTGTTTGCATGGATTTATGAGGATCTAAAATCCTATGATATAGAGATAATTCAGCATAAGATACCCCTCAAAGAAAACCAGAAGCCTTCTAAACAAAAATTGCGCAGAATCAACCCTATGCAATTACCTTTGGTTGAGAAAGAAATTAAGAAAATGTATGAAGCTGGAATTATTGTCCCTATTAGATACTCAGAGTGGGTGTCTAATCCTGTGTTAGTTAGGAAGAAAACAAGAGAAATAAGGCTTTTTATTGACTATAGAAACTTAAACAGAGCCTCATTAAAGGATAACTACCCTTTACCCAAGATGGATCATATTTTACATAGGGTAGTTGGTTCTAAAAGAATTTCCTTGCTAGATGGCTTCTCAGGTTACAATCATATACTAGTACATCCTGATGATCAACTCAAAACAGCCTTTACTACACCTTGGGGTTCTTTCATGTATGTGAAAATGCCCTTTGGTTTAATGAATGCTGGTGCTACTTTTCAGAGAGCCATGGATATCGCATTCTCAGAAGAATTGGGACACTTCATCATTATTTACCTTGATGATATCACTGTTTTTTCTAAAACAGATGAAGAACACCTAGAACACTTGAGAAAAGTCTTTGAGAAATGCAGAAAATATGGGTTATCTTTAAATCCTAAGAAAACAATGTTTGGTCTCCAAGAAGGCAAACTTCTTGGACACATCATATCAGAAGAAGAAATAAAGATAGACCCAAAGAGGATTGATGATATATTACAAATCAACCATCCTAGAAACATCAGGGAACTTCAATCTTTCATTGGGAAGATTAATTTCTTGAGAAGGTTCATACCCAACTTAGCTGAACTCCTTAGAAACATGACGAATATGCTCAAAAACGAAGAAGGAGTTAAATGGACCTTGGAAGCAAATAAATCATTTGAACTGGTAAAACAAGCTTTAACCAAAACACCAGTTCTCATTAATCCTGATTTTACAAAGGATTTTTTCATTTTTTCATTTGCATCAGAACACATAGTAGCTGTTGTCCTATTACAAAAGAATTCAAAGGAACAATAGTAGCCAATTGCATTCTTTAGTAAGGCATTAAGAGATGCACCTCTGAAGTACAATATCATGGAAAAACAAGCCTTCGCCTTGGTCAAAGCCTTAAAAGACTTCAGAGTTTACATTTTACACTCCCACATAATTGCATTTGTGCCAAATTCAGTTGTAAAAGACATTTTAACACAAGATCTAGATGGCAAAAGAGGAAAGTGGATTGATGTGATACTTGAATATGATTTAGAAATCAAACCCACTAAGCTCATAAAAGGTCAAGGACTAGCTAGATTAATGGCTGAGTCTAATTTTGAAGCTCTTGAAATAAACATGATAGATGCATTAGATGAACAAGAGGAATTGCCAAATCTCATTGTTGAAGTCCATTTTTTGCTTTCACCTTGGTATGCTGATATTTTGTATGTTTTGCTAAATTTGAATACACCTCCTGGTTTTTCTAAAACAAAGGCAAGATTTTTAAAGTTGAAAGTTGTTAATTACTGCATTTTAGATAAATGTCTATATTGAAAAAATGCTTGTGGATTATTGCTTAAATGTTTGCATGAGAATGATGCAGATAAGATCAAGCATGAGTTCCATGAAGGAGAATGTGGAGGCCACCTCTATTGGAAGACAACTGCCAAAATCCTTAGAGTTGGTTACTACTGGCCCACCCTCTTTCAAGATGTCCATAAGATGATTATTGCCTGTCATAAATGCCAACTCTTTGAAGGAAAAAGAAAATTGCTTCCCTTAGCCTTGCAACCAATCATCGTTGAAGCTCCTTTTCAACAGTAGGGTCTAGACTTCATTGGGGAAATCCATCCCCCCTCATCTGCCCAACATAGATGGATTCTCACTGCAACAAACTACTTTACCAAATGGATAGAAGCCATCCCTTCTAGGCAAGCCAATGACTCTGTCATCATAAAATTCCTTGAAAATCATATCCTTTATAGATTTGGCTATCCTAGGAAGATAATCACTGATAAATCTACTGCATTTGGATCCAAAAATATGGTCGAGTTCTGTCATAAGTATTAGTTTACATTAGGCCATTCTACTGCTTATTACCCTCAAGGTAATGGGTTGGCAAAATCCTCAAATAAAAGTTTGGTGAATATAATAAAAAATTTGCTGGAAGACAATAAGAAATCATGGCACACAAAGCTAGTTCATGCACTATGGGCTGATATATTAACACTTAAGAAATCAATTGGAATGTCACCCTACCAGTTAGTTTATGGACAAGATGCAATTTTTCCAACCAGTCTAGGAGTGCCAGTCATGAAGCTAATCCAAGAAGTACAGTCTGAAGAAAATGATATGACAATAAGAATCAATCAGACTATACATCTTCAACAAACCAGAGAAGAATTCTACAAAAAAGCATTACACAAGCAAGAAAACATCAAGAAACTATTTGATAAAAGAACCAAGGCCAGTAATTTCAGCATTGGTGACAAAGTTTTAAAGTGGGATTCCAGGAGAGAAGATAAGGGAAACATGGAAAATTTGATAACTTATGGCTAGGCCCTTATCTCATTCATTCTGCTACTGGTAACAATGCTTATTTCTTGTAGGAATTGAATGGAACTGAACTCTTTGGAGGTCCTGTCAATGGCAGGATGCTCAAACATTATTTTTCTTGACTATACCAGTTTGAAGCTTTTTTACTTTTTCTCATTGTAAATATCATATCTATCATTGCATTCAAAGTTAGAAAAATATAAATACAAAAATAATAGAAAAGAGAAAAGAGGGCAGAGTGAAAACAAGAAAGGTACAACCCCATACCAAAAAAGAGAAATAAAGTCTAAAAGTGTGCAAGCTCAAATGCTACTCCTAAAACACACTTCTAGTTAGTAATACATCCTAATCATGACTAATTATATTTTCAATTTACTGCTGATAGGTTAGTGAATTAGATTTTCCAAATAGTTCAATCTTGGCTTATCAATAAGGTAGATTAGGATAGAAAACAAAGGTTCAAACAAATTCAAAATCTAAACCTATGAATTTCAAAATAAGAATGGCTCTAATCTGTTTAAATCTTGAGCCAAAGAAAGAAAATAAACTAGTTCCAATATGCTCAAAACTTGAACCAGGGAATAAAGAAGAAGCAGCTCAAACAAAATAAAAAACAGAATTGAAGGAATAATGAAGGATGTTCTTAAATTTTCAGATCTTAAGCCTTCACAATTTTGTTTTAATTTTTCTACAAATAATAGTCTATGTGCAGCTTGTTTTTATGCCATAGATCTGCAGCAAGTCAAACTACTTAATCTTGGCTTGGCTACTTTTAAATTTCTGTTTTAATAATTTAGAGAATAAAAGTCTGTTAGACAATCTAATCCTGACAGATTGTAGTTAGGTAGAGAAGCTTATGAGTTCAACTGCTTAATCTGAACTCATGGAGAAATAAGAGTAGAAATATATTAGTTTCCTGCTTTCAAAAGAATAAAATGCTGATGTTTAAGGTCTGCAAGTCCAAATGCACCTTTTTGAAGAAAAAATGTTAGGAAATTGGTTGTGTAGGTAGTTGTTTGGGGAAGAATTTTTCTACTGATATCAAATGTTCTAATCATCTTACAAGTAGCTGATCAAATAAGAGGAAAAGGTTATCAAGGTACAAAGCCATTGATCTACATCCAGAGAATGTTGTTCTGAGGTTCTTGACACCTCCAAGGAGCTGCCATCCCAAGTTGGAACCACCGTTAGTCACCTATAAAATTTTCCATATCAAATGGTGGCTAAATCTCTTTTTAGCCTTTAAGAAACAATTCATGACCAAATTGTTAGTTCTTAAAGTCTTATGAAGATCTTTTCCCGTTGAATTATTCTTCATTGTTTTTTCCCTCTTCATCCTAAAGAAACTACTGTTTTCCATGAGAAAGACTGCTTAAAACCCCATTTTCCATCATTTTCACCCCTCCTTCCACTCATAAAACAATTCCATTTTTCACCCTTTTTTCTCCATAAAATCCTCTAAAAACCCTTCATCTAACCTCTAAATCATTCCAAAAACCCCCCTTAACCTTATACCTCCCTCCTATTTGGTTTAAAAACCTCTCCTTTCATCTACTGAAACCCTTATTTGGCTTAAAAACACTGTTTTTAGGCCTAAAAAACACTCTGTTTGCATTATATGCATTTAAGTCCCCGAGGGCTTATGGCCTTTAAGCCCCGCAATCGGGCACTTAAAGGGCCTTAAACCATTTCCCAAACCCTTATTTCCTTGTATTTTTGTTTCCCGATGTTTAAATTTTTAAAAAAATATAGGCTGTTGATCTCTGCAGATCAACGGTCGTCAGGCCCCATTCATCCTTTCATTCACCTCGCCTTGCCTTTACTCTATTCATCCATCAGCCTCCTTATTAAATCTTGATCGTCCATTCATCTAATCGGACGATCAAGATTACACCTGATCTCACCATTGATCCGCCCGCTCCACGACAAAAATCCCACGTCATCAGGGGCCCCTCTCACCTTTTAAACCCCGCGACTTCTCCATCGCGTGCGATCCACACCGTTGGATCTGCTACCCCTCATCCGATGGCCAGAACTGTGCTTCGCAAAAAAAATTCACCCAGAGTTTAATCTCCAAAAAAATTGCGAAACCGGCGATTTTGTAAGGGACGCATGTCGCTCGATGAATCGAATCACATTTTTTTTGGCCAAACCACATACCACCCAAAATTTTTGTGAAAACCGCTGCTGGTTTTCCACCTCACCACTATTATCCTATGCAATGAATTTTCGGTTTTAAATCTTGGCCGTTGATTGTTAAGATCGAACGACTTATATTATAAACGCAACCCATTCGTTTGCCCCTCAAATTTTCTCCCGAAACATTTCATCGATTGATCCTGACCGTTGGATATTTTAATCCAACAGTTCTCACTATATTTCACCTCCATTCATCCGCCAGCCGTTCTACTCCCCCAAATGCTCCGTTGTGAGTTCTCCATTGTCGATCTCTGAAGATCAAACGGCCCTGACTTAATCTTACCACCATGCACTTTTCACCATCCTCCCAAATGATTTTGTCAAACGATCTCCACCGTTGATCGTTCTAAATCAACGGTTCCTATTCACCATCGCGCCCAAACTCCATTTGCACCAATTTTCGCTCCCACCAAGGGGTTTCCTCCCTTTTTTCTGCGATTTCCTCCATTATGCACAACTCCATCCCCTCCATTTAACCTCTGAAGCAGTCTTAACCCAATTCCGCAGGATTTTATAATAAATTTTTGGTGCTTTTGCAGGGTTTTAATGGTGATTGATCTGTGTTTTTCCACAATCACGGATAGGTGACAAAATGGCTTGGAGTGACCATTCTGAGCCTTAATCCAATGAAGAAAAAGAACCAGCAGGGTTTCGCACTCTCAAATACATCATCTGGAGCACGATCCATGGTTTAACATAAACCCTCTGTTGGAAATATGATGCAGGATGTTGTCCTTGATGGCAACCCACTGAATGAAGATGAAGACATGTGACTGTTGACATGTGTTGTCCTTGATGGCAATCCACCTGATGAAGTTATGCTTGACTTGATGGACTTGGTAAATGATGTAAATCTGATGTGATATGTTGTTGAGTGGTGTCCTTGAAAGACAACCCACTTGATGAAGATGATGAAAACTTACTTGATGAAGTTGTGCTTAAGAGAATGTGTTCATGATGAAGAAAATATGATGTTTCTACAGTATGTACAGAAGGCTATGAAGAAAGGATTTCAGAATGTACTCAAAGTATGATGAAAAAGAGTATGTCTCTTGGTATACGCGGATTGGCCTAGGGTAAGTCACGTATGCACGCGGAAAAGAACGTGCCAAGTCGCGTATGGGCTAAAGCGCTCAAAAGGTGCAAAACCAAGGGTAACCACCATGGTATTAACCCATGGTATTGGGTAATGATCCGCCTAATTGACCCCGTCCAGGTAGTTTTGGGCTCATGGTATTGTTTTGGCCCATGGTATTGAAAAAGGGGCTCATGGTATTGAAAAAGGAAAACCTATATAAGAAGAAGAATTTCATTGTGCAAATGAGGGGTGTGGGTGCAAGATGTCTGAGCTTGAATGAATACTTCTCACTGAAGTATATCTGAATGGAAAGGGTTACACTTGAATGATAAATGTGAATGTATGATGCACCAATGATGAAGAAGGGGATCTAGATCTGAATTGCTCTTGTATTTGCTAGATCTGATTATGGAAGGCTTAGATCTGTGATGAGGCGAGCATCTAGGCGAACATCTGTCCGAAGCAAAAGGGTAGATCTGAACTGAATATCGGATCTGATGAAGTACGCTGCTCTGTAATGATTGAAGATCTATACGCTACTTCACCGCGGAGGAAACGCGTATATACGCGGCTTCAGCGAAGAGAAAGCGCGTATGCGCAATAAAATATACACTGAGGTATACGCTGGTTTGTGTGGACGGAAGCGCGTATATACGCGACATCAGTGAAGTAAAAGCGCGTATGCAAACTAGGGTTTGTTGAAGCAAGGGGTATGAAATATACGATCGATATGACGTGTTTTTGTGTCTAATGCGTGATGGATATGTATACATTTGATGATGTATGGTTGTGCTTAAAAGTATGGAAAGAGGGTTAGATGCGGAAATATGATGGTGTGGCACACAGGGTGTGTTCATGAGAGTGGTTGGATCCGGTGTGAAAATTGATGAAACGTGGTCAAAGGTGGTGCGGAGTTGTAGCCTTGGTCGGGGGGTTAACTCCCCTTGGAAGGTGGTAAAAAACGAGATCGGTCGCTGGCTCCCTTCCGAAGAGGTGAAAGTCGAGTCGAGGGGTCGTGGCTCCCCTCCGGAGAGGTGAGTGGCAATGGCCTTGGTGGGTCACCATCTTGGTCAAGTCTGCCTTGACACATATGTTGTAAGATGTTTTCTCTATATTAAAATATTGAAGGTAGACAGCTGCAATGGTGGTTTTCTCCCGACTTGGGTTTCCACCTAAAAATCCTGGTGTTCATGTGTGATGCTTTGTGTGATGATTTATTCTGTTCTTACTGCACATGTTTACTACTTATTGAATATCTGATGAATAAATGAAGGAATGATTTAAATGAAGAATTAATGACATAAATAGATATCTGTGTATACGCGAGTTTCGTAAAGGGTATCCGCGTATATACGCAAGTCTGGTTCAGGAAAATAGCGTATGCATTTTAGAAGCAGGAAAAAGTGAAAGTTTTGAATATGCAGTAAATACTGATTCACCCCCCCCTCTCAGTATTTTTCCCAACACCCTCCAACTACATAAAGCCACCTGTGTAAAACAAGCCAAACAAAGTGTATGAGTGAAAAATCAAAGATAAATGGATTAATGCCCTAAAGCCTGAAGATCAAGGTTTTTAATCCACAGGTTTAAAGGATAAAGACAGTGTTAAGGAAAAAAGACCCGAGAACAAAGATCAAAGGCCTAATTAAGCCTAAAACATAGACAAAAGCAGATTAAAAGTGTTTTAAGGTAAAACAGAGGAAAATATCAGTAAAGGAGGCCTCCACTGCCACATCAAAGGCTAAAATATCCTCTTCAGCTACCAGAGTGCCACCTGCAGCCTCAATAAATCAAAATAAGGCATACTTATTGCCTAGTCAGTGATATTTTTACTAAATACAACCATAGTTATTGCCAACCTGCTTAAAAGAGTTTTAAAGTAAAAAAAAACTGCCAAGTGGCTAAAAACTTAATGAAAACCAATTAATTCATGGAAATATTAGAAATCTTCTCTGTTGAGTTCCTCAAAGGCAGAGAGGCATTAATTTGTATTAATTGAGCCTAGAGATCATGTCTTTCATCCCACCTCCTCATTTCTTCTATAAATACTTCTGAAGAAGATGAGAAGTTGTTGGTTGGTTATTGGATTTCTAATGTAATAGTTGCAATATCGAATACTTGTTGAATGTAAATAAATTCCTGAAGTTCTGAAGCTCTGTTAAGTTATTTTAGAAGTTAGGCTGAGAAGAGATGATGTTTCTGTAATGAAACATTGGACTTGAAGTATGTAACTGGATTGACATCAATATACAAGCTGATTTTTGGGATCCTGGTCTATATCATTGGTAAAGTACCTCTTACTGTTATTGTTTTCCTTTTATTTATGCCAATTTTTTCACTTTTCTCTGATAAAGAATAGCAAGCATAGAGTTAGGATTTACTGTTAAAAGCACCCTACTCTGACTGATAAGATTTATCTTAATGTTTTCCTCCAATTGTGTATTTAAGAATGACTTAAGTGTAAACATTATCAAGGAATGTTGTTTAGTCCATGTCTTGATGTGAAAAACTTGAAAGGAAGTTCTTGAATGATATTTTCATTTCATGCTAAGTAGAGTTAAAACTAGAAAAGTTTATGGTTTTCCCTGTCTTCTAGTTCTTTCTCCAAAGGTTGTTTGAAGGTTTCCCTAAGAGTATGCTGAAATCAGGCCTAGATTTTAATGCATCTAACTTGATCTTAAGCTGCACTTTGTTTTCTTATCTGTTTTCATCCCTTCTGAAAGTATTCTAGTGTGATTACTGGATTGTTGTCTAATAAGCTAGCTTTAATACAAGCTTGTCCAAAGAAGTTTATGGTTAGCCCCGTCTTTGGTTGGTTTTAAAAAATTTCTTAAAAAGGATTTTCTTGTATGGAAAGTTGATAAATCCTTGTTCAAATTATTGGATTTTTCCACCTTCTCAACATTTAATGTTCCATTCCATCATTTAATCTAAAATATATTTTGATATAGATGACTTTCCCCTTGGAACACTCTTGAAATTGTTGTACAATTAAACCCTTTTGTGACTCCATTGCCCAATGGTTTAAAGCTGCATCATACTTATCCTATCTGTTGAACACTTCTCAATATACTTGCATCTTCACCTTTTGGAACTCTTTCATTTTGTGATATTCCATCCAATTAAAGATCATACCTGACCAACCAAACAAACAAAAACCCTTGTTCTTAATAACTAGCCTAATATCATACTAAAATACTTAAAGATAAATCAATATTTGCACTTATAGAGAGATCCCTCTCTGGATTCAGGACGGCTAGATCCTAGAATCCCAAAGTGGTTTTTGATGTAGTCTCTACAACATTTATTCTTGCCACTCTACTAAATTACAGAGGCCTAACACATTCATTAACTAGGAAGCAACACTTTAGTGTGTCCTTTTGTTACTAGACCCACCCTACGGCTAGAGGGATCGTCTCTGTCTGCAGAGAGGATTTACATGCATAACAGTCAGATATAGATATTTTTCCTTGGGCCTTGCATGGTCTCAAAGGTCAAGATAACATTTACTCTGTAATAAATACAAATCTGAAACCTTAGCTTAGGATCACCTCCTCATTTTGCAGATAAATACTGCATGTATGGTTCATTGTTATCTGTTGGTTGGTTGGTTGGTTGGTTAGCTAGTGTGTTGGCTGCCTGATTAGACGATTGACTACCAGGATGGATTTGATCAAACTTTGAGCTGCAGAGATCATTGTACTGGAGTATTGTAACTACTTTGGACATCAATAATACAAGCACGTTCACAGGATTCATGAACTATGTTAATGGTGATGTTATCCTTCTTTGTCAATGTTTCCCTTCTGTTTTCCATATTTTCCATCATTTCTATGATAAAAGAATAGAAAATTTAGATTAAGATATGATGTCTTGGCACCCTAATTTTATCTTCTTTCTTTCATATTAATGTTCCTTGTACAAGGTCTGATTAGAGAATTCTTAATTGCTCTCTAGTTCCACCTAGCTTGTTGCCTTGAAAATGATTAAGTAGAGTCCAACCAAAGAAGTCTATGGTAAGCCATGTCCTTTGGTTTTGCTTGAAATTTTATTTTCTAGGTCTTTCTTTGAAGTTTACTTAGTAGAATTCCAGCCAAAGAAGTCTATGGTATGCCCTATCCTTTGGTTTTTCTTAAACTGTTTCTTCGAAGATCTTTTCAGTTTGATTAAATAATTCTTGATTTCTCTTTAGTTTCACTGACTATTATCTTGAATGTTTTCTTTATCTAAAAGTAATTCTAGGATTGATGGATTGTTGTCTTAAGGTTTGCTTAATAGAGTCTGGCCAAAGAATTCTATGGTTTTCCCTGTCCTTTGGTTATTCTTAAACAGTTACCCAAAAGGCTTTTCTTGTTGAAGTATAATTAAAGGATTCTTAACTGACCTTTAGCTTTACTGTTTTCACAACTTACTGTCACTTCCTATTTCATCTAATCTAAAGAGATCCACTTGATATAGTTAGCTTGCCCTATGAAAACCCTTGCATAGTTGATGAACAATTAAATCCTTTTATGACTCCATAGCCCAATGGATTAATGTTGCCCATGGTTTATTTGTCCCACTTAAACACTCAATCAATTAATCAAACCCAACCATTTAATCAATCAACCAAAAAAAAAAAGTCCTAGAACTTCATAAATAGCCTAAAATTAGAAAACATAAGCATAAAGACACATCATTTTCGTCATAAACATAGAGAGAGCCCTCTCTAAGTCCAGGAAGGCTAGGTCCATGGGGTCCAAAGTGGTTTGATGTGGCTTCCTGCAGAGTTGTTCTTGCCAATCTTGCAAATCATGGGGAGCCAATAACTCTCACAAATACAAACTACATTCAATTAGCCTACCTGTCGGATATTTTGATGGAGCAGCACAACATCAGTTATGTGGCTACGGTGTTTGGTTGAGGGTGGATCGAAATACACAATACAAATTTTTTCTGGAACTGTGGGGGAGGTACTAATAGCAAAGAGGAAATAGTCACCCTATGGGGACTATTATGGATCTCTAGACTACTCTATATTGATAACATCAACATCTACGGTGACTCTAAAGTTATTATCGATCACATGAACAATAAAAATTGTTTTAATCCCCCACTGTTGACACATTAGCTTGAGCACATTAGAATACTTCGGGAAACTTTTCATAGCATATATTTAACTCACGTTTGCAGGGAATAGAATCAGATAGCGAACAGTTTATCAAAGCAGGGCCTGGGATGCAATGAAGGAAAGATGCATTACATCCTGTTAGAGGTAGATTGTATTATGGCACACGGGACCATCTAGCTAAACTGATCTTTCAAATCATAAATTTTTTGAAACTTTTTTGGATCTTCTATCTCTACAGTCTTTTTCTTATTATATTTCTGTATATCTATTCCTATCTCTCTTTAATTCGTGGCTTTATAAAACTGGCACATCTATCCTCAATGATCACGTTCCACCGCTATATTATATTTTTTTTATTTTCTTTGTGATATCCAGGGATTGAACCTTATGGTTCGGATCCTTTTTATCATTCTGTAGGTTGAAGGACAGTGAGGCATCATGACAGGGGACACTATGGTTTGGTACACATGCTCTGGTATTGCATTTTGCCATTAAAATATGGGAGATCATTTGACATAGGTTGCAGCCTCTGATGATGCATATGCATTTGGAATTTGTCTTATGATTGCATTTTGTATGGACGATACCAACTATTGGTGATGGGTACCATGTCCTCTATGGAAAGTTATATTATGTTCTTATGTATGAATGTGGTATGCTCCTATATGAATTTGGTTACAATTTAAAGAACTGATTATGACATATGCACTGGCACATTATATAAGCCATGTTTTTTTCTTAATAAAAAAAAACATTGCTATTTTCAAAATTTATTCCAAAGCGTCTATTCCCAATTGGTTTACTACTATATGTTAGTTTTTGAGTTATGGAAATCAGGTGCACTACTCTAGGTTATTTTTTGAGCTATGGAAAGTCAGGACCAAAGTTGGTACCAATGTCAATGCACTCTTTACAATTTAATTATCAATCAATCAAAGCTAAGATTTAAGCTTTCTTATACATAAATGAAGTAATGTGTATGGATGCATTCATTTATTGTTACTATGTTCAAATTATTAGCTTAAGGTACTCGAGGCTAATGCTCAACAATAGAACCAACCCACTTAATCAGGTGAAACATATTTTGTATCAAAAATTCCAATTGATACCTATAGGTAGATCTCCTCTTGTAACTTGTTAAGAGTTTTTAAGCTTTGGCCATTTCAATTCATTTATGCAAGGTATTGTTTATTATTTCTTTGTGTATTTTATGCAACTTATTGTTTATTGTTTCTTTCTGTATGAATGGCTAAAGTTGGGTATGTGTTATATTATTTGCACGACTAGCTCCAAACATGATTCGTATGCACCGAGTGTAGTGAGGGATCAAAGCAGGGGTGGGATCTCCCCTGTCTAGAGAGGGTCACTGCGGGGACAGATCTCCCAATTAAAAAAAAAAATTGGTTGTTTTTTGTGTCCATTTTTAGTATTTTTTGGCACGCTATATTTTCTTTTAGCAGTTTTTTGGTGCATAGTGGTTTATCCCATGGTTTTATAATTCATGTTAAGGAAAAATGGTTGTAATTTAATCCAAGTTAATGCATTAGGGATTTTTGGATGTTGTAGTATCACATGTACTGCATTGTAAACAATGAAAATGATTAATGATAAAAATTGAAAGTGCAACTCTATGCAGTTAGCTAGCTTTCTCAATTTGAGTTTCCTAGGTAAATATATTTATAATATTTTATTATCATTGTTTTAATTTTATATTTATTAAGAATATGTGTATACATAACAATACTATATAATGTTTAAAATTTACAAGCTATAAGGTAGATTTTAGGTGTGAAGTTGCTTGAATCATTATCTAATTAACACAATGCCTATTATTTTAATTTTTCCAACTTTAATAAAAGTGATTTTTTACCAAAACTTTCCTAGCATTTTCATACCTGATTAATCAAATGAAAGAACAATTATGTTGGTTATTCAGTTAGACAACAAACATCACAATGAGACGCTCTCCTTCAATACAACATTAACCTAGTTTTGAATTGGAAGAGAAAATTTGAATTTAAATAAACACTTGGTTTGAACTATGGTACCCAAACATCAGTGTTACCTACACCAAGTTTCACCCAACACATTTTTCACAATACTCCAATAGCAAAATAAGTGTTAACTCTGACATTAAAAAAAATATAAACGCTTTAGAAGCATATCGCTCTAGTATTAAACAAGGCTACAAACTAGTGCATGGTCCCTGCCAAGTTAAGTAATAAATAAAATATGTATTTGCTACCTAAATTGCATATCGAATTTTATTTTCTCTTTTTTGAAAGTGTATGGCAATGAATATTCATATCATACAACTATTTTAACCTATATAAATAATTAAGAAATTCAGCCTAAGAAATAACTCAGGTTGTACATAATTTTTTATGCTCTAAAATACATGGTGAAAAACATAACGGTTTTAACCTTCACTAGCTAGCTAATAGAATGGGCTAGATATTTGACGTGATTTGAAGAAACATCTAGACTCCTATTATTCACCAGGAAAATCGTGCATTTGAGAAAGAACTGTAATTTCCATGAACAAAAATATAATAATAATAACCATTGCTTTATAGAAGTGTCGTTAATAATTCAAGGAGGAAGGAGCAGGAGGGGTAATTTTTTGCCCTGATGAAAAAATAGAGATAAATACACATGGGGATTGTGAATTTCCACCAATAATCAGGCAGAAGCACTTGCTCTCTAGCTCAGTCTAAAGCAAGTCATAGACAAAGGTATACATTAGTTAATTGTTCAGGGCAACTCGATGTTAAACATTCAAAAATTCCATAAAGATAAAGAGCATCGTGAACATGATTGGATTTCCATGCACTTAGGGATTAGAGAGAAAATTACTAAGTTTGACACCATTTTTTCTCACCATATTGTTGGGCCGTTAATATGCCATTATTATTATCACTTGTGAACGCTTATTCCACCCATTTCTACCATTTTTCATCACGTCATTTATTATAATTTATTATTTAAATCCATTTTATAAATGATTTATGCTCTTATGGATGAATATTATTTATCTTCCTTTATTTCTAATAAATTGATAATTATGAATTATTTTATCAATGATAGTTTTAATAAATCATTTGTAACATTATTCACCATTTTTAGCCTCCAAGATAATTTTCAGATTGAAGATTTGATCATTAAAAGTGCCAACTCAGAAATTCGCTGGAATAAGAAGTGACTATTTTGCGGTTGAGATTCTGAGCAAATGAAGAAGAATCTGGAAAATCCGGAACATGGGTTTTGTCCAGAACGGACCCAATTAACTTTTTTAAAGAATGGTTTGCCCAAATTCGGCTTGTACTAAGAGAAACTCAGGGTTCTTTGAGCACGATTTTCTCAGATTTGTTGTTGCGGCCGTCCTCCAAATCTGAGCTGCAAAGCCAAATTCGCCTTGTTCTTGTTGATCAAATGGTTAGAAGCAAACCAATTTTGTAATAGAATCATGTTGTAATTATCTCTATTGTAACCACTTTCTGCTCTCTTTGTATTTAAATCAGAACAGAGATCAGAGAGGGGGAAGGACTTTGAGGATGATTCGGGATGGATTCGAATGATGGAATTGAGGATTCAGACTTAGAGATTCAAGAATGAAGATGGATTATTCATGATAGGATAGGGATTGTTGTATCGCTATCAGAATCTTCAAAGCTTTGCCGTTGTAATGATTTCACAATTTGAGGATGAATAAATAAAGGGTTGTTGTTCATTCAATTGATTCGAAGTAGCCCACAAAGATCCGCCGAAGCGGCTAAGGGTCTGGTGGAGTATGCTACCGTTGTATCATATCTTTCCAATTTCCGCCGTGTGATGGTTTGATTTAGTTCATTTTCTTTGAATCGTAATGCTTTACAGTTTCATGTTCTTTACTTCGTTGTTTAGTTTGGTTGATTAATTGCAAGAGTTTGCTTTTAAAAGAGCTTTCCTAGTTTACTTTCAATGGCAGCTTTCCATTTCCTGTTATTTGCATTATCTTTGCTTTGGTGTGAAGAACGATCTGAAACTGTAGTGGGCATTGGCATTTGCTGTCTAGTCCCCAGATTAATGATCTGCTCCTTGGTTACTTTTGGTTACATCAGTTTCCAAAGGGATGAGTTATTGTTACTGGACCCTTGACTGATACATTGCTTATTTTTCCGAATGCATGATTTAAGTCTTAAAATGCTTTGTTGTAAGTAGATTTTATTTTCAGCTTTCATTTACTTTTGGATTTTAAGCACTATAATGCAAAACATTACTCTTGAGTAAATAGCCGCCTCAGACTGAGTACACTCTTGAAACAAAAAGTCGTCCCTGGGTTGACAATTAATGTGAGGTAATTAGGAGTTACAAAGACACTTTTTTATCGCTCCACATTTTGGCGCCGTTGCCGGGGAGAGTGTAGCCATTTCTAAAGAGTAGTGTGAATCTGATGAGTGCCTGCTAGGGAAGAGTTGGATCTTAAAAACGGAAGGTAAGAACCTACGTGCGGAGCATGTAAAAGCCCTGCTCCACTATCCGCTTTCCTAACAGATTTTTTGTTGCTTTGTTGGGTAGAAATAGATGTTTGAATTTTTGTGTGAATAATTAGGAAAAAATAGAAATTTTGAAAAATGGATCACATGATCTCATGCAAGTGGTGATGTAAGCACCACCCATTTCACTAACCGATTGACAGGAACATTTGAAGAAAGAGCCTCGAAGAAACACATGAAAAACATCTTATATTATGGTAAGAAATGGCTCACGTTTCTACTTTTGAATTTCCTATCAAAGATCTAGGAGGAGTGATACAAATGCACATAATTCCCCCATCTTTACCAAATTTTCATGGTTTAGCAAATGAAGATCCAGATACATTCTTATTTGAGTTCGAAATACTATGTAGAGGATATGATTATTGTACTAATGATCAAAGATTGAAAGTGTTTCCTCTTACTCTAAAAGGAGCAGCTCTCCGATGGTTCATGAGCCTAGGTGGGAATCGCATCCAATCATGGGAGGACATGAAGAACATATTCTTGAAGAAGTACCAAGACTATTGCAAATCCAATGAAGATATTTTCGGTATGATACAAGGGGAAGATGAAAGTTTGGAGGACTATGTAGATCGATTTCATTATAACCTTCAAAAATCAACGCATAAGCATTTGGAAAAAGAGATCTTAAAAACACTCATTCTTAAAGGAATCAAAGATGAATTTTTAGAACTCTTAAATCTGATAGGAAAAGGTGATGTTTTTCAGTTATCATATGATGATGTTTGTGAGTTGTGCATAAGGTATTCAAGAGGAATCTCCAAGGCTGGTAAGAATTCTAGAGATGTTTGTTCTTTATTTTCCAAATCTGCTACAAGAATAGGAGACATAAGAGCTGAAATCAATGATTTATTTGAAAATTTTAAAGTTGATTTTATTAGCTCTCTAAGCTCAAAATTGGACGTTTTGCAGGTTCATAAAAATGAAGAATTTGATGAAGTGTTTTTCCCTCATGACCAAAAGGAGCAACCCATAGATGGTTACTCTTCCTTATCTAGGATGGAAGTATCATATCAAAGAGGTGAGGAAGCTGCAACAAGGTCAAAACCATGGAAATCATGGCCTACAGGTATGGTTCAAAACACTTCTTCTCCATTCTCTTACTTGCATAATCCATTATGGAATACTCATGTTCTAGGGCAGCCATGTCAATTTCAATATAACCACCAATCTTATCTACAAGTTTGGCATGGTTCACCTTATGATCGCATGACTACTCTCCCTCATCTTGTAGCACAAGCACATTCTCCATATTCTCCACCAGCTCTTTCACAACATTCTGCTTGCATATCAAATTTATCCACTCAACCCAACCAACCACATCATCACAATGCTCCATTCCATACACAATTTCATGCTCAACTAATTCCACACCCTCACCACAATAAACTAGTACAACATACTTACAGTGTTGAACTGCCAAATTTACCCACCCTTCCCACCCATTCTATCTCACATGCGCCATTAGAGAAAACTTACAATGAGATTCAGAATGTTTCAAATTCAAAAATTGTAGAAGTTATGGAAGAAAATGAGCTTACTTCTAGTTTGCATCAACAAACCATTTTAAAAGCTCAAGAACCTCATGGTATGATGGGAAATCAAGAAAGTAATGGATATATTGAAGATTGGTTTCACTCCATCACGTGTTTGCATCATCACTCCATACTTCAACAATTTTTGACAACATCTTTTCAAGAGAAGTTGGCTTCTCATACCCTAATTTTTATCAACATGCATTTTTCAAATTTGGGTATGTATATATTGGAAGCCTTATTTCTAAAATGGTTGCACTGGAAATACTCTTATACATAAACATATTCGATTCTCAAAGAAGAGTAGGATAGTGGAGAAAATAAAATAAAATAAAATAAGGACATAAATAAATGCATTTTGTTTTTTTTATAAAAATAGTTGTTTTTTTGTTGCAACACGCTATCGAAATCAACATCGGTGATAAATATTTCAATTTATTTGTGTATGTAGATGAATTATATTGCAAATAACAATTCTATAAACACTTATATTCATTTTTTATCACCAATTTGAAAAAATGCTTGAATATCATTTTTTTGGCTTGCGGGCTTGATGAACTTTCTGGGAAAACAGTCGGGACAGTCATGTTTTGAGGGACCAAAAATGAATATTTTTAAAACCTGTTTCTACCCTAGGTAGCCCTTGATGTCTACTTTCTAACCCACTTTGAATCAGTCAATTTGGATTTGAAACGAAAAAGTTAGAACCAAAACATTGACCGGATGTCTAGCGGGCAGCTCAGGAACAGAGTTGGGACAGTCCGTTTTTGGAGGCCTAAATGACCATATTTTTAAAACCTGTTTCTATGGTAGATTCCCCTATGAATCTAGTTTCCAATGCAATTGGAATCACTCATTTTCGATATCGTATGGGGAAGTTATGATCAAAATACTGACTGTCTATCATAAATCAGCACCCTTAAAACTCTGTTTTTCCGGATGTTCCTTACAGTGTTTGACCTATCAATTCTTATTTTCTTCAAAACCTGTTTCTATTGGAGATAAATAAATGAATCTACTTTCATTTCCAATTTGAATCATTTGAATCCGACATCAAACGAAGAATCTATGCTTGAAATATCAATCGTTGGTCTAGATTGGGTAATTGAAAATGACTATGTTATGCAAGCTGTTCTAACTAAAATTGACATATCATATCATTGAATTTCTAAAACCTGTTGCTACTGGAGATAAACCTTTGAATTAGCTCTCATTTGGCTTTGGAATCACTCAATTTCGATGAAAAACAAAGAAGTTGTGATTAAAACACAGCAGGTTAGCATGATTGGCCACTGCTCTCCCGCAGGTGACAGATAAATTTTACTTTGTTATTTTCTCAATGGATTTGTTCTACAGAGTAACTACTTGTTGTTTTTTTTGCATAATTCTTGGATTAGGGGAGCCCGATCACCTCTCTTTCTTCATGATTTAATGTTTTATTGCAGGTAGACACTCGTTTTTTGCAGGTCCTAGGAGAAAAAGAAGGTCAATTTATGGACGAGTGATTCTTGAAACAAATTTTAATAAAACAAAGGAATTTCATCCAACTCATTACCCAACGGATTCATAATAGAACAAATGAAGAATTGATTTCAATTTGAAGATTCATGTCTTATCCCTGCCGCCAAAACATTTTTCAAAGAGATCATTTTTTTGACATAACATCATAGCTGTTGTAACTTAATTTAGTTATTTACATATTGTTTTTAAATAAAATGTTGTTTCTTTTCTAATTTCTCTTATATTTTGTGTTTCAGGTGTTGCTTCATTCAAAGTGTAACTCATCCTCAGCATCAATGCTGTGAATAGCGAATTTTTTTTTTTTGCATGTTTGCATTTTATGATCGACATTTGCATTTTCACACTTTTTTTGTGTGTATTTTTGTTTTTTTTTTGTGCATTTCCTTTAAGGAACACCACTTTTTGAGTGTTTTTGCTGTTCATTCAAAAGAGCAACACTTTGGGATTATTTTCGAGAGCAACCCTTCCTTCCTCTTGTGGGACTATTCCTAGTTCATCTCAACCACATTTTATTGATTCCCCTTCATGGCATGAAGTACACTATTTTTACGAGGACAAGAATTATGGATTCTATTGAAGCGAGTTAATATCCTTCACGTTATGATCTTTAACAGGACAGCTCCTTGATGATAGATTATTTTTAAAAAGGGACACAATTATTTATATACTACTTTACTGCATTGTTTTCTGTTGAACATGATATTGATTGATCATCTTAATACCATGCCGGTTCCACCCTTCCTGGTTATAATCTTCTCTGTCTATAATAAATGAGATTATGGGTATATTTTTTTCTATTGACATGTTCAACTTCTTCCACCATCCCTGCTCTTAAGGAGTACTGAGCCTCCCTCTTTTTATCATAAAAATGTGTAATAATAACAAAATTTTGTTCGCAGATGGAGGATAGGGGGTCTCATTACGAGCTAGCCTACCATGTTCATAAGGCTGTAACAAAGTGACATTCCCATTATGGCCACCACACCAGGGTTATGATCCATTGGATAGCCCAATTATCCTTGGAACAGGAGGTCTCATCACGAGCCGGCCTGACCACTTTTGCTACATCCCAATGAATGGCAGTGTGGTTATCTGGTTACCACGCCAGCACATTGATCTCTTCTGTAGAACAACAATGTAACTCTCTAGTTATAAATTGAGGATTCTGGCTCATATGGGTTAAAAAGCAACTCTGCCGAGGCTATGGACGCCTGCTGGCAGCAGCGGCTCTGCTTATGGTATTGAAGTTATATCTTATCGTCAATTATTATTATAATACCCTTTTCTCTTTTTTTTTCTTTTTATCAAAGAAGTTATTTCCTTAACTTTTTCCCTGTTTTGAACCTTTATGCATGAGATATTGTTTTATGATCAATCGCATCATTTTCAGCTAGCGTACTATCAGTAAAGCATCTTTTTGGCATATTGCTGTCATTTTTCTCTTTTTCGTAACTTATCATCAATCCAAAGCGTCCTATCTCTTATTCATAACTATCTTTACACACTCTGCTCTCATTATAACCATAACTCCCGCTATCCTATCATTGATATGTGTACTCTGCTTCATTCACTACTATATTGTTCATTCCCTTGCCTTGCCATCAGCACAACACCTCTCATATGCTTTATGGTCATGATTCCTTTTCCAATTGGAGGGGGGAATGTATGCATTATGGGATTGCATGCGATATGATTACTGCACTCTGCCATCACTTGTTGATTTCCCAAAATATTAGTATTGCATGTATACATAAGTTTTTCTGATTGAAATTTTTTCATGCATCTTATCTATTGCTTACACTATGGATTCAAGAACATTGTATGCCAAATAGTGCTTTGTTTGTAGGAAAACAACAAGTATGGGCAGAATTCTATTCATAGCATGACCACACTATTGCACTTAATAGAAGAGGCTCGCGCACGTGAACAATTCTTCAGACATGATGTGCTTACCTGGATTCCACCTTTTGCATCACTTTCAGCACCAACTCTGCCTACATCAGCTTCAACAACTGCCAGTCCATATATGTCATTCCATATTTTTGGAGGTAAAACTTGAGGTAAAATCGCATAATTTTCTGATTTATTACGAATTTAGGAGAATTTCAAAAAAATCCATTTTGAGCATCATTTATCATCCTTCAGTCCACATCTATACCACTCCCTATTTTTCAGCGGCGTATCATTTTCGAGTATGGGGGAGTGTTCCTTTCATTCATTTATTTCTTATGACTATGCCATTCATATTATTTATTATCCATTGCTATTCTTATTCATTCTCAACACCTCCCTTATTCCATGTTGTTTTACACCAAGCATAGAATTCAACAGCTGGTAGCAACCACCTCTATTTGTTTTCTAGCATCGCATGAGGGCATGCTAATTTTTCAGAGAGGGGGAGGAATTGCTACGCATGATGGATGTTTTCTATTTTCTTTCTCATTTAAGGCACACAATTTCAGTGTAGAAATTGATTTCCATAATATTTTTAAAAACTATGAACTCAATTCTTGTGATTTTTGGAAAACACAGACGTATCATTAATACAAACCCAGACAATTTCAAGATAAATTGGTTCATAAAATTTCGGAAATCATGCACTCTCAGCTACAGTCATTTTGTTTATATCTCATGATCCCTGCATCAAAACAGTCCGATTTTTGGATCATAAAGGCATTCATATATTATAAATTTACTTGCCAAATTTCATCAAAAGCTGGTTTGTAGTTTTTGAGAAAATGGTTAATGAAGTTTGCTGTTACTTATATCATATTTTGTTGCAACTTCATACATATAGTTGAATGTCAATGTAAAAATTGTTATGCCTTCATCAAGATTGCTAAAATTGAATATTCATTAATTAAGGAAGAATTCATTTGTTCTATCCATTTCATGAGCTGAGATGAACATATTTTTTATTGCTTGGTTAACACATGGGTTTTTGTCTTTGGGTTGTATGAGGACATGCAATATATTCAGTTTTCGTTGCATGAGGACATGCAACATATTGAGTGTGGGGGTATGTTGGGCCGTTAATATGCCATTATTATTATCACTTGTGAACGCTTATTCCACCCATTTCTACCATTCTTCATCACGTCATTTATTATAATTTATTATTTAAATCCATTTTATAAATGATTTATGCTCTTATGGATGAATATTATTTATCTTCCTTTATTTCTAATAAATTGATAATTATGAATTATTTTATCAATGATAGTTTTAATAAATCATTTGTAACATTATTCACCATTTTTAGCCTCCAAGATAATTTTTAGATTGAAGATTTGATCATTAAAAGTGCCAACTCAGAAATTCACTGGAATAAGAAGTGACGATTTTGCGGTTGAGATTCTGAGCAAATGAAGAAGAATCTGGAAACTCCGGAACATGGGTTTTGTCCAGAACGGACCCAATTAACTTTAGCAAAGAACGGTTTGCCCAAATTCGGCTTGTACTAAGAGAAACGCAGGGTTCTTTGAGCACGATTTTCTCAGATTTGTTGTTGCGGCCGTCCTCCAAATCTCAGCTGCAAAGCCAAATTCTCCTTGTTCTTGTTGATCAAATGGTTAGAAGCAAACCAATTTTGTAATAGAATCATGTTGTAATTATCTCTATTGTAACCACTCTCTGCTCTCTTTGTATTTAAATCAGAAATGAGATCAGAGAAGAAGGAGGACTTTGAGGATGATTCGAGATGGATTCGAATGATGGAATTGAGGATTCAGACTTAGAGATTCAAGAATGAAGATGGATTATTCATGATAGGATAGGGATTGTTGCATTGCCATTGTAATCTTCAAAGCTTTTGCTGTTGTAATGATTTCACAATTTGAGGATGAATAAATAAAAGGGTTGTTGTTCATTCACCTGATCTGAAGTAGCCCAGCAGCATCC
This sequence comes from Pinus albicaulis, assembly GCA_034641835.2. Taxonomy (NCBI): domain Eukaryota; kingdom Viridiplantae; phylum Streptophyta; class Pinopsida; order Pinales; family Pinaceae; genus Pinus; species Pinus albicaulis. Next base: position 1,977,305,724 of record CM076578.1, read on the forward strand.
GCTGGCGGCTAAGGGCCCAGCCTCTGGTGGAGTATGCTGCCGTTGTATCATATCTTTCCAATTTCCGCCGTGTGATGGTTTGATTTAGTTCCTATTTCTTTGAATCGTAATGCTTTACAGTTTCATGTTCTTTACTTCGTTGTTTAGTTTGGTTGATTAATTGCAAGAGTTTGCTTTTAAAGAGCTTTCCTAGTTTACTTTCAATGGCAGCTTTCCATTTCCTGTTATTTGCATTATCTTTGCTTTGGTGTGAAGAACGATCTGAAACTGTAGTGGGCATTGGCATTTGCTGTCTAGTCCCCAGATTAATGATCCGTTCCTTGGTTACTTTTGGTTACATCAGTTTCCAAAATATAAGAAGATAAAATAATGGATTTTTTGATGAGAAGGAAAACATTGGTGCTTGCGTAGAACAAGGTGATTTATTACTTAATCAAGTTGATAAAACATATCATTATATCCCATGATATTCATCAATTTTGATAAAGACATAATAAGAATCATTAAACAATGGAGGCACATTGGATTGACAGGGATTTAAGGGATTTAAGGCATTAATAATTCGGTAACAAATTCAAAGAAAGTAACTAAGTGGCAGCCCTTGGGAGCATACTTAATGGTAGACAACATGTCCAAATATATAATGGTGAAGGGACATGTCATAGAAAAGGACACATGCAAATATTATCCTCACATAAAATATAACATCCCTCATATTAGTCCTTTATTCCTTAGTAGACAGAGAAAATGCAAAAATATTGATTATTATAATATGGAAAGGTTGCAGGACAAAAATAAAATCATAGAGAAAATGAACTGCAAAGGAATTCAATGCTTATGAAGGAAATTCGAGCTTGGTATGGGAAACAAGCACTGTTATAAATGCCCGGCAGTTGGAGAGGATCTTCATCGCATCTCTATTTCAATTTTTTTGAGGTCGAGATTGGCATCCTTAGTTGAGGTCAATGCAGCAGGTTTGGGAATAGTTCAGGAAGTGGCGTCAATGGAAGACAATCCTTCCAATCATGGTGGTGTTGGGGCCCAAATTTTGGAGGAGGAGAAATCTCACTTCTCACTCCTAATGAGAGAAGTCCAAATTATGATGGAGGACATTTATAGGCTTCAACTTACAATAGTGAATTTGGCAACGAAGGTTGACCTCTCTCTGCAAAGGTGGAAAAAATCAAGGTAACGATGGAAGAAAAAGCTGTTGGGGTTCTTAAGGAAGTCTTTGGTATATAGGACCCCCCTTCTCCTGAAGCAAAAAATCCAAGCGAGCCTGAGGAGCCGGTAACTGAAGAGATTATAGTGCACACAAAAGTAGAAAATAGCATTGTAATGGTAGGTGGAGAATCTCCAAGAAATTAGATTGCTGTCAGCATTAATTTTAATTTTGATTAATGTTATGTAAATCAGTGCTCTATAATGGCCCGTATTGGAGACTATATAAGCATAATTTAGTTAAAAGTATAATATATAGGCATGGTAGCGATAGAATTCATTTTGAAAGTTTTAGTTTCCAAAATTTGATGAAAAATATGTAAATATAAGGGTGTTGGCCTGTTCTCCAATTTGATAATATAAAGCTACTTGTTTCCTAAAAAAAAAAAGATAAGTACCTGTTGGCTCCCCGTGATTTGCAAGATTGGAAAAAACAACTCTTCAGGGAACCACATCAAACCACTTTGGAGTCCAAGAACCTAGGCTTCCTGGACTCAGAGAGGGCTCTCTCTATGTTTGTGTTTGTAAATGATATATATTTATGCTTTTGTTTTCTAATTTTAGGCTAGTTATGAAGTTCTAGGACTGTCTGTTTTGTTTGGTTGATTGATTGATTGGGTGATTAAGTGATTGAGTGTTTCAGTTGAATAGATAGACTATAGGTAGCATTAATCCATTGGGCTATGGAGTCATAAAAGGATTTAATTGTTCATAAACTCTGCAAGGGTTTTCATATGGAAAGCTAACAATATCAAGTGGATCTCTTTAGATTAGATGAAATATAAAGTGACAGTAAGTTGTGAAAACAGTAAAACTAAAGGTCAGTTAAGAATCCTTTCATTCTACTTCAACAAGAAAAGCCTTTTAGGTAACTGTTTAAGAATAACCAAAGGACAGGGCAAACCGTATACTTCTTTGGCCATACTCTACTAAGAAAACCTTAAGACAACAATCCAACAATCCTAGAATTACTTTCAGACAAAGAAAACATTTAAAGTAACAATCAGTGGAACTAAAGAGCAATTAAGAATTCTTTAATCAAACTGAAAAGATCTTCAAAGAAACAATTTAAGAAAAACCAAAGGACATGGCATACTATAAACTTCTTTAGCTAGACTCTACTAAGTAAACTTCAAAGAAAGACCTGGAAAATAGCATTTCAAGAAAAACCAAAGGACAGGGCATACCATAGACTTCTTTGGCTGGACTCTACTTAATCATTTTCAAGGCAACAAGCTAGGTGGAACTAGAGAGCAATTAAGAATTCTCTAACCATATCTTGCAGAAGAAAAAATTAAGATGAAATAAAGTAGACATAATTAAGGTGCCAAGGTAGTATATCTTAATCTAAATTTTATGTTCTTTTATCAGAGAAATGATGGAAAATATGGAAAACAGAAGGGAAACATTGACAAAGAAGGATAACATCACCATTAACATAGTTCATGAATCTTGTGAGCGTGCTTGTATTATTGATGTCCAAAGTAGTTACAATACTCCAGTGCAATGATCTCTGCAGCTCAAAGTTTGATCAAATCTAGCCTAACAGTCAATCCTCTATTCAGGCACCCAACACACTAGCCAACCAACCAACCAACCAACACATAACAATGAAGCATACATGCAATATTTATCTACAAAATGAGGAGGTGACCCTAATCTAGGGCTTCAGACTTGTATTTATTTTAGAGTTAATGTCATCTTGACCTTTGAGACCATGCAAGGCCCAAGGCAAAAAATATGTGACTAACTCACTACAATAATAACTTCTAACTTAACTTCTGAGCTAATTTTTAGGATATTTCTGATTTTAAGGCTTTTTCAATAATTGTGAGTAGCTGGGAAATATCTCTAAATGTTTCAATAACTGTGGTTGCCTTTATTTGAATAAAATAAGGTTGTAGGTGTCCAAAGTGTTTATGAGAAGTATTTGTTGTTTTGCTTTAGCTTTCAGATCTATATTTTGTGTTAATATACCTTTGATTTATCCTTAAACCCTATTTTCTTCTATTTAATTGCTCTGATATGATTTCTATCTTTGACCTTTGATTTAGAATTTTAATCTTCTTTTAACCTTTACTATCAAGGTCTCTAATTGTGTTTATGTATTTTCCCTTTATCTCTACGCATCTATGATGAACACTCTTATTTTCCTTTACTCTGTCTCCTAGGGAATCCTTGTTGTCTTTAGAGGGTTTTCATAATCATCAATGGTCATGATCCATTGATGTTTATGTTGATATTTTGCTCTCGGTCCTTTTGAGCATATAAAACCTATTGGATCGTCATCCAGAGCATTTAATTAAAACTTTTTTGGACTCTGGAATGTCATTTTATACTCAAACACAAGCTACCTACACATTAAAATCAATAAATTAATTTAAAACCTGCGCAGGAGGGGTTTCTGCATTTACTTGGGTTTTTCGCGCCTTTAGAGAGTTTGCAGAGGCTTCATGGTGGCTACGGGGCTTTTATTCCAAAGGCACAGGACTTTGGAAAATTTGAATGGAGGCGGCAGTATTGGCTTATGGCGAGAGGCGATAAGGTGGTTTTCACACAGAGTGAGGGCGGTGAGGCAGTATTATCTGCGGGGATGCAATTCCATAGGAAGGATGACGAGTGGTGGGAGGTAAAACTGGCCATTTCGCGAGGTTTGGGGTTGTTAACCCCCACAAAGTTGAATGTGCGATATGCAACGTGGCTTGTTGGATCACAAGGGAGGAGATATAATGGAGGTCGAGGATCGACGAAGCGGAGGGCAAGTCTAGACGGTGGGCCCCAAGGGTTGCATGGCAGACGTTTAAAGATATGGTGGTGCCAAGGTATATAATCAAAGCGGCGGGGTTTATTTACAAAGGTGGGGGCTTAATAAGAAAGGAGCCCGGGGTAAATAAATAAGAAAAGGTGCTTATTATTAAGGTTGGGACGAAGGCCATATGGGAACAGGGGTGTTAATATATAGCGGGAGAGTTTAAAAACCTTAAGGTGGGGGTTGGGTTTATTAAAACATAGGTTTTAATATAAAAAGGATGTGGGGTAATAGTTATAAAGGGGTGTCAGGCTCTTTTAATTTAAACATAGTTTTAATTAAAATAAATGGGTCCGAAATAATATAAATTTTATTTAAAACAATGTAAAAGGACTTTTTACATTGTTTTAATGCAATAAGGGAAAATGATTAAGGTGAGGGAGTTTAGTGGAAAAAATGGGGTGTTAGGTGTGGGAAGAAAGGTGAATATGAGGGGATTAGGTCCAAACACAAGTTTTCAGGGTAGGAGGGTATTTTGAGAAGGAAAAATGAGAGATAGTGAATTAGGAAACGTGAGGATAATGAAGGCAGTGAGATTTCTGAGAATAGCTGATAGTCAAGGAATGTTATTTTCAGCAGATTGTAGAAAATCCATAGTCACCTAGTGATACTGTGAATACAGGAGGATAACAGTGGCTCCAAATGGGGAGGGCAACTCCTTTAGGAGGTGTCAATAACCTCAAAGTTCAGATCTCTAGAATTTGTATACCAGTGCTTTGTTTGCACTTGGCAGATTTTTCATTCTGCAATTGCTGATCTGCTGCTATCCTTTGTAATTGTGACCTTTAGAAACATGAAAATCATGCTTTGCTGCAACTCAATTCTACCTACCCATCATTTCTTTCTAGCATTTTTTCTTCATTTGGGTGCATTTAGACTGGCAAACCCTTGACATCATTTTTCTTTTGAAAGAAAAACTATCTATTTCTACCCTTATATCATCCAAAGGCACATATTAGACTGATGAGCTCTTTTATTATCTACCTAATCTACTTATCTGTCAAGATTAAACAGTTTGACATATTTTATTCTCTAATCTATCAACATGAAATTTAAAACATGAATGACTCAATATTAAACATTTTGGTCATCATGAATTGTGGCATTTTTAACAAGTTGCACACAATGTTTATTCTGCAAAAAGTAAAACTTGGAACTAAGGGATTTGGCTTTGAATTTCTCATTTATTATTCATCCCTTAATTTTCTCTTTGGTTTAGATTTAGACTTTGGAACCAATATCCTTTTCCTATCTATCTACTGATAAGCCAAGTTTACACAGTTCGGAAAATCTTCATTCACTATCCTATCAGCAAAAATTCAAAATTTTCTCAATCATGATTAGGCTGTATGATTGAACAAGACTTATTTTTCAAAATTAGTGGCATTTGGACTTGCACACTTTTAGAAACATTCTTTTTGGTATGGGGCTCTACCTTTTTCTTTTATTTTCCCTCTTTTCTCCTTTTTTTTCTTTTTCTTCTTTTTGTCAAAACAATCTGAAACTAAAACTAGAAAGTTGCTCATAGTACTGAGCTTATTTTCACCTATCTATCCTAATCTAACTTATATATGATATATACATTGGGTGAACTCTCCTTTCCAATGCAACCAATCAAGTAAATGATTGTATGAGTGATTTTTGTTCAGCTCTTTGAGTGTGCTGGAAAAATAAAAAGGCCACTCCCATCTTATCTTATTTTGAATAGCAGTGCTCGAAATATTCTTTATACTCTACAACAAATTGTTCATGGCATATTTTACTCCTTCTTTAGATGTCTCTAAGAAACCAGTAAAAGGATATTGGAATAATACCTGGCTCTGAGGATTTGAATAATTAGTTGTATCCAGGACCATTCCTTGCTCCACTTTTTTAAGCTTGGGATTATTTTTAGAAAGAATCTCTTCCCCTTCTTCATGATGATCTAATTTGGCAGCCTCATAATGTACTGTTATGTTGTCTTTAAGCAAACCTGATATGTCTTGATTGAGTGGACTAAATTATGTCTTAAAGACATCATTAGGGGCATTTCCTGGCAGTAGGTACTCTTGAGAAGGTAGTACATCATCAATATTAATCTGTTCTATAGTTTCTGTATGAGAAAATGTTTCAGTGGATAAGTCAACAGTATAACAAATAGAAGGATCTTATTTGCATAAAATTTTAGAGGTTGGATGTATGTTTAGAATCTTATTGATTTCTTCATTAGTTAAAGGGGGGGCATTTTTGTTTTTCCTTGTGTAGAACTATGATGATTCTATTCCTTTTGTGACTGATCACAAGGCTGAATGTCTTCTTGAGCCTCACAAAAAAGGGATGATGAATCATCACTTGTCTTTGCAGAGAGATCTTGTGGACCTTCCTTTATTTCCTGATTGATTTCATCCTCAACCAACTCCTTTTGGTTGTCATGATGGTTAACTTGAGTATGAAATGCATGGATTTCCTCTAATAGATCCTCAAGATGTCAATTTCCCAAATATTTATCAATGTTTACAAGGTATTGTATGAGATCTTCTGATTGATCACAACAATTTTCAACTAATGATAAAGTTGGAAAATCTTATTTATAATTCTCATAAAATACCTTGTGGAAATCCTTTAAAGAAAACAAACTACTAGGGTCTAGACCTTCATACCATTGCCTTGCTTCCCCTTATAATTTTTGCATGAAAATATTCATGAGGCAATCCTCATGCCATTCAACTTTTAACCTCCATGTGTGTATATGAAATTTAGTGAGATGTAACAAGGGGTCATCAAAATTTTCATCTTGAAACATAGGAAATTTTGAATCCCAATTTATCTTAGGCATTTTGTGTGGGAATCTAGGTATGTGATCTCTGCTCATTGGAGCATACCTACGTTGTATCCTTGAATCCATATTTGTGAGCTTGTCAGAGAAAAAGGAGTCACTGCATATTTACAACCAGTCTGGAGTCTTCTACCAGTGGATTCTTTAGGCTTATTGAGAGTTGTGGAGTCGCCTAGTGGAGAATTTTTAATTGTTTTGAGGTTGGCTATTGTCCACCATCAACAACCAGATACCATTCTTGGCTAACACTCGATTCATCTAAGTTTTAAAATGGTTTTTTGAGTTCTTGAGGAAATATTTAAGCTATTAATTGCCCAGATTCCCTAGTACGGTCGCCATTATGTTGGCTCCCCGTGATTTGCAAGATTGGCAAGAACAAATCTGTAGGGAACCACATCAAACCACTTTGGAGTCCAAGGACCTAGGCTTCCTAGACCTAGAGAGGGCTCTCTCTATTTTTGTGTTTGTAAATGATATATCTTTATGCTTTTTATTTATTTATTTTAGGCTAGTTATGAAGTTCTAGGACTGTTTGTTTTGTTTGGTTAATTGATTGATTGGGTGATTAAGTGATTGAGTGTTTCAGTTGAATAGATAGAATGTGGGCAACATTAATCCATTGGGCTATGGAGTCATAAAAGGATTTAATTTTTCATCAACTCTACAAGGGTTTTCATAGGGAAAGCTAACTATTTCAAGTGGATATATTTAGATTAGATGAAATATGAAGTGATAGTAAGTTGTGAAAACAATAAAACTAAATGTCAGTTAAGAATCCTTTAATTCTACTTCAACAAGAAAAGCCTTTTAGGTAATTGTTTAATAAGAACCAAAGGACAGGGCAAACCATAGACTTCTTTGTCCAGACTCTACTAATCAAACCTTAAGACAACAATCTAGCAATCCTAGAATTACTTTCAGACAAATAAAAAATTTAAGGTAACATTCAATGGAACTAAAGAGCAATTAAGAATTTTTTAATAAAACTGAAAAGATCTTCAAAGCAACATTTTAAGAAAAACCAAAGTGTTAGTATGAATCCTTTGTCGAAGTGTACGAAAAAGGAACACTTTAGCTACGCATAACTAATAGCCCTAACAACAAAAATGGATGCCAATATCTTCAGATCTGCGATTAGTTGAACATAAAAGAGCTGCAAAAACCAGATCTATGCATGGAAAGACATTAAGCAGAAAAAACAAGGGTTTGCTCCATATACCAATAGACAAGACAAGAACAATTTTTGAAAGAATTTTTATATTAATCGGGCACCTGGGAGGAAAACAAGAAGGCGTATCCAATTCTCCTCAGTGGGATGGGTTCTTGGAAGTCCTCAGCACTTCAGATCTAAGATTTCTCTCTTGTTGGTGTAGAAAACCCACACAAAGAATGGAACTCAAAGGGAGCTCACACAGCAAATGGCAGAAAATGGTGACCAAGTGTATAGATCCAGAGTGATCTAATAGGCAACAAAAGGTGAAGAATGGTAGGAAAAACACTCCTATTTATAACAAAATATTGGGTCATTCTAGATCTTGGTGCATGGGTTAACCAGATCTAGATCCACTTTTTATGGAATATTTTATTATATTTGTTGGAGGGAAAAGGTATTTGACTTGGGTCAAATCCATTAATTAGTTAAAAATAAATAAATAAATGATTTATTTATCTTTTTAAGGAAGTGGTTAGAAGATAATCAAATAAATAAGGATTTATTTAATTATTTAAGGAAGTGGTTGAAAGATAATTAAATAAATAATGATTTATTTAATTATTTGTGGGTGATTTGGTCATATTTAACAAGGAATATTATCTAAATAAGATTTAAATATTTATTCCTAGAAAATAATAAGATAGATAAAGGTTTATCTAATTAATTTCTTTGTTTTTGGGTTAAACATGATTGGGAATAATAATTAAATTATGGTTTAATTAATTATTCCATGAGGAAAATTAAACAAAATAGGTTTGTTTAATATTTCCTTTTGGGGTTTCCTGTTTAGACCATAAAAAACCTAATAAATGTGGTTTATTAAGCTGTTTTACATAGTGAAAGTAATTTTACTTAGGGTAAAATTGGTCTTACATGGTGTACTTGGGTCCATCTAATGATAATAGGTTAGATGACCAAAAATGGTGTAACAGATTGCCCCCCAGCGTGCGAGTGTTAGGAGCAAATCGTATGACCGAAGTACGTTGTAAGAACTCAATCACTAGACAACAAAAGGGAAGTTAGAGAGAGAAATGCAAGGTAGATAGTGTGCTGAAGAACTAGACCCTGAGGAGACGAGACTCGCAGGTGCAACAAGTCTCTTTTTATGAGAGGGTACCTGTGCTGAAGGCGGCGGGGGAGGCATACCTATGCCCGCCGAGACAAAGTACAAAAGAATAGTGTGTCCAGTAAACAAGGGACCGAACCATAAAGTATAGTCGGCATAATCATGTGCCAGATAAAAATACAATGAGGAATCCCATATACATGTTGTGCCTGGGATAACAGCCAGGACTTGTACAATAATATCTAAGTACATGAGATACAAATACAACCCAAATGCCCCCTGTAAATGGGGAAGGGCTCACAAAATCTGACTGATACATGCAAATCAAAGAGGCGCCGCAAGTGGCTAAGGCCAACATCATCAAATATCTGGAGCTGCATCGAAGGCTGCAAGGAGGAGGTCATCCGGGCATGTGGGGGGCTACCTGCAGGGCCACCCCCTCATGAGGGTTGAGACATCTCACACACACCCGGGAATCATCAAGAGCTGCTGCTGTATCACTGAACTATCAAGCATACGGATCTCGGTCATGCTGAATGTAGCTGGAGTGGAGAAACAACCAAGTCAAAGGGAAACGAGAGATCCCTTTGCCTGATCCGAGGCACCGAACAAGAGTGGAAGCTGGAACCAAGGTACACCGCCCTCTAGACCTGGCTTCTGGAAGGAATGAGCTGATGTCGACAGAAGGAGGTCCGCCATAGGTGAGGCAATGAGACATCCTCAACTAAGGCACGAGAGAAAATAGTGGAGCGACGGACAGACTAACACTAATGATGATAGGGAAATGGAAAGGACTGAGTAGCGAATGGACGACTTCCCTTGTTAGAGCATAAAGGGCATGAATGACCTGGCAGCGACTGACACAATATCATAAGGGATAGGGGAAAATGGGACTGAAGGTCATAAAGTGCGACACAAGAGAGAGACCAAGCAATGAAGGATGGAGGGCTATAGCGGGGTACCAAGGGACTCGGGATAGACTCCATGAATGGGATGATGACTCAACTTGGATGCTCTAAACAAGGGCGACTCGATGGTGCTGCCACACAGTAAAGGCCCAGTGGGGGACCATAAAAACATGAGTACAAGATGGGAACTCATGACGAAAATCGACACAAACAAAGACAAGTAAGGAGGCGAAGTGGTGCCCCGAGTACAAGTGTCATAAGTGAGGAAATTCGATTTTAATGAGAGGGGAAGTGACCCTTCTTGGACAAAATGTGTCCTAGTGAAGTATTAGATCATAAAAAACTAACAGATACCCATTTGAGGGCTCGGTGAGAGCTTTCCAACGGTGCAGATGGTTTATCAAACGGGGCTACGGTGTGGTCGCAGCAGTCGAAAGAAGAAACAAGGGTTCTCTTTTAATAAGGCAGTTTTCCCTCCAAATTCACTCATTTGCTATTGTTGCTATGGTGAATGTAGAGAGGAGAGAAGGCCCTAAATCTTGCGGCGAGCGTAGCGGACAAACCGACCATTGGAATCGAGATCCGTCAGTTGCAGGTAAGAGGCCTAACCTTACTCTTTCATTTTGATGGATTGAAAGTTCAGTTTAGGGCCCAAAATCCCAGAAACAGACCCTCCTTCATCTCTACGGTCGGGTCGCACTTTTTGGGCCAAAAAGTGTGACCTGGGACACAGGTTTTAGGGCAAAAACTACGACCTGGTCCTGAACTGGGCAGAAAACTGCGACCTGGGAGATGAGGGGGTTTTGGTGCTGTTTTATGGCTGGGAGTTGGGTTTTTGTGTTTGGTTATGGTATTCCCGATCTGTATGCTGACAAAGATGATGTTTTTGTGCAGGTATGGCAGATTTACGGGTTAACTGGAGAGAGAGAGACCTGGGTACATTACGGGCAGAGATCCAGGCGGATTAGGGTGTCCGTCATGTGTTGGCCAGGTTTGGGGTTCTAAAGTTTTTGGAGAACCCGTTGATGAGAGCAGGAGAGCCCTTGTTGGCCCGGATTATCAGTTATTGGGATCCAGAGCATGAGTTCTTTGTAGTGAAGGGGCACAGGATCGAACTGACAGTCCAGGATGTGTATTTCTTGACGGGTCTCCCACCACTGGGGATGGTGGGAAACACGCAGCCAGTATTACCGCGGGGGCGGCATATCATGGAGTTTGTGGAACGACATTGTCAATCGGGTCTCCAAGTCAAGGGGACTCGGATACCGATCGGGGATCTAGAGAGGCTAGAAACCCGTGCAGTGGCCGCAGCTGTGCTGCGTATCCTGGGCAACCAGGTGTTCCATCACATCACCGGGGGGCAGATGATGTTGGTAGAGAGTGTGTTGAGTGGGACCTACTATGGGTGGGCCCAAATGATGTTGGTGTCGTTAAAATGACAGTTGTCGCTCTGCAAGCGGCAAGTGAACCACGATTGCTCGTATGGTACTTTATTGTGTGCCTTCTTCTTTGAGAAGATCCCGACCTTGCGACCTCATGTACAGCTTCCAGATGGGGGCCCGAGAGAGCCCAGGATGCGCCGATGGGGGCGGCTACTGTGCAGAGGAGGAGGAGGGGAGGTCGAGTGAGTGTTTCGACCTGAGTTATTTGCCCATTGGGATCAGATGCCGTTATACATAGATGACTATCCCTATAGTGGGATGAGTTATTGTGGAGATCCGTACCTACCACTTCTGCCTGGTCGAGTCTGGGGGCCCGATGGTAAGTGACAGATTGCTATTCTTGTATGGGCATGTTACAGTTTTGTGAATAGTAGCTAGGGTACTGATTCATGTACTGTCGGTATGCAGATATAGTGCCGGTAAAACCGGCCAGATATATGGGGCGACCGGCAGCAGCTGGAGCTGCAAGTCCGAGTGGGTCGAGAGCAGCGCAAAATGAGGATGCAGCCGCCCTTCTGGAGGACATCCGCCGTAGATGCGAAAGGTTGTTGACCGGAGTATCAGAGCGCGGGTGGCAGGACTTATATGACCAGTACATAAAGCCATGTATCGGTCTACCCTCGGAATGGAGAGGGGTCATGCGGCGCATGGCGATGGCCGGTCAGGGGATACGTGATCTACAAGCTGCAGGGGTAGAGCCATTGGCTCAGGATCCGCCAGATAGTGATTAGGTGTGGGGAATGTGGTGTCCCCTAGTGTGTATGTAGGGGCAGGTGGTGCCCCCAGTTTTGAGTTTTTTGTAACATGCTATGGGCATGTCATATGTATCAGAGTAGATGGACTCTAAACACATGTTTTTGCGACAAATATTATGGATATGCATCATTTTTAATGATTATTAATGTTATTGTCTTGTATGAAATGCGTGTGATAAATGCCAATATAGAACATGGTTTGCAATACTATCTACATAGTGATTCTGTTCTCGAGGTACATGGTTGAAAGTTATGGTTTCAAATGCACGTATCAAGAGTTTCACTCGTAAATAGCGTCTAAACAGCACAAGTTCATGCACATGATAAACACCATTTAGTTGCATGACAAGAAGTAGGTAATCCAAACGAACGTGCAGATGGAGGATGCGATGGAAGAGGGCATCGACTAAGAGACCACGCACTGCATCATATTCGGCCTGATTGTTGGTGGCAGAACCAATGCAGACCCCGTTAGAAAGAACAAGGGCATGCAAGGGGGTGAAGATGGCCCAACCTGCCGAGGCAAGATTCCGGGAGTAACGACTTGCACCATCGGCGTAACCGATAAAGGGTGTGGACGGGGGGTCCTGCGGAATGGTGTTACAAGACAACAAATGAGGGGAGGAGAGGCAATGATGACAGCGTGAGTGCATAGAAGACATCGGGCGGCAACTTTGGGAGGGAGTGCAAGGATCAGGATGACTATGACTCATATACAAACTAGAGGGTGGTATATGAGGGCTATCGGAAGTATGGTGAGGACTCGAGCTGCGGAGGTCAACAGAGACACGGGTGGAGTGATCTCGTGTGTGGGTAGAAAAGGGGTGGTCAGGTGACACAACAAGGGAGGATGCAAGGGGGCTAGGCTCCAAGTGTCTCGCAGAGGAGGATAGGTAAAGAATGGTTACAGTAGACTCCGTCATCTGAACATCAGGGGGGGGAATGTCGATGGGAGCGGGGGGATCCTCAAGCTGACCTGAAGCATACTGCGCGAGGATGGGAGAGGTGGATTGATTTTGTTCAACCCCATACTCTCGGACCACCTCTAAAGAGGCGCGGTAATGCGTCAGGTGAGGACAATGGTGGGAGTAATGGCCATGAACACCGCACAAAGCATAGGGTTTGTTGGTGCGGAGAGTCTTAGGGTTCTTCGTTACAGACGAAGAAGGAATGGAGGCTTCGGGAACCGTAGACTCGGGGAATGCGACTTTAACCATGGGTTGAATACGGGGCACTTGGGACAAGCATGGGTGGCATGACCGGTGACATCACACAAGGCACAAGGCTTTGCGGGGGGAGGAGGGGCCGAGTCAGTCGTGGTGGTCTTATCTTTGGGTGCCCCCTTGCAGGCTTTTCCTTTCTTCCCGGGAGCCATCACGACAGGAGAAGGGTCCTGTGGAGATGCTGGGGGCACAGTGGCAACGGAGGAAGCGAGGGGGACCGGTTGAACCAGTGTCAAAGCCATGTAGGGTTTGGGGTGACCAGGAGGGGTGGTGGCTGGGGGATCAAGGTACCAGACTGGTATGCCCAAGGTCAAGTTAGGGAGAGAGAGGGTGGCCATGACGGGGACAAAATATACTCCGGGAGGGGGAGCCAGGAAAGGGATTTGCCCAGCAGGGTAATGACCAGGAGGGACGGCTCTGAGATGGTTAAGGCCAAGAGGAACTGATCCAGGAGGATAAAGGGGTTCAGGGGTACCAGTTGTAGGGGGAGGGCCAGAAGGAGGAGGTCCGGCTAGCTGAGATGAATGGCTAGGAGCGGGTTGCGGAGGGCAAGGGGGAGGTTGCTGACTAGCCGAGGCAGGTTGCTTATGGGCAGCCTGAGACGATTGCATCATGCAAACATTCGATAAGCTAGGATCAGTGATGGGAGGAGGAGGGAGATTAGGAAAATTTCCAAGCAGGAAGGAATCTTTGTAAACACCGGGGGAGACACTGGTCAAGGAATCGACGGTTTTCTTGTTGGCTACAGAAGAGATGGTCGTCTCAGGTGAGGTCTGAGATTTTGGCTCATGATATGTCAACTGGTCAATGGTGACTATCTTTCCATTATGGGGGAAAGATATCTTGCGAAAGACCGCGGATGGGACAACAGACATAGCATAGGTGTAGCTTCGCCCCAATAGAATGTTGTAGTCTAGCGGGGTGTCTATGACTTCAACGTCAACGCAAATAGTCTTACCGGCGAGGGTGATAGGACAATTACAGAAAAGGCCAATGGGGTGGGAGGCGTGGCCGTCCCACGCTCGAAGGGTGATCGTGGAAGGGGCCAGCTGAGGGGATCTGAGTTGCTTCCAAATCGAAGCGAACATCACACAGGTGGATTCCCCCTCATCAATTATGCACCGCGAAATGTTGGCGTTCCAGATTTTGACTGGGATTTGGAAGGCGACGGAAGCAGGAAGAGGGGGATGGTCCGATTGAGTGGCGTCGAAAACAATCATTCGGTCATCAACATGATCTACAGCGCCCACGACAGATAGTAGAGCCTTCTTTTGGGAAGGGCACGACTGGAGGAGTTCCAGTGTAGAAATGGCAGCAGGAGATTGCACAAAATCATCTACTATACTATACGAATGGGCAGCTCGACCGAAAGCAGCGTTTCGACGTAGGGGTCCCTTAAGAATCTTGGTATGGACCTCAACTTTGGGTTGAGGGATATGTAAGGGGCCACTGGATGTCGAGAGAGGCTCTGTAGAACCTGAAGAAGGAGGCTCGGGGGCAGACTGAGCAGGAGGCTTGGGGTACTGGAAAGACCGAGTTTGAAGGTGAAGGTCGACGGTCGGGGAAGGATCAGAGTGCATCATAAGGATCTGGTAGTCAGAGGAACCAGAAAGGGAAGGGGGAGTGGCGACCTGGCTGTCAGGCGGTTGGGTAGCCACGAATCCTTGCTGAGGGAAAGGATAAGTAAACACAACCGGTTGGGTAGTGGCCACATTAGGAGGAACATGAGGGGAGGCGTGTTATCCGCGCAATGTGGCTTGAGACTCCCACATCTGCCGCATCTGGGGTAAGAGGGGACAATCATGGGTGTAATGACCATAAACACTGCAACACGAACAAGGCTTATTTGTGCGAGCGTTCCGTCCAATTGGGGTCGGTGTGCTCGTTGCCGGTTGCGTGTTAGGGTCCACACCGCATTAGGTCTGCGGTACTGTGTGCGTATTGGTTTTGATTGCTTCTCCGCCTTTCGAGAACAAAGGGGGATTAGTCACACCGTGCAAATACTCGCTTCCGGAGGGGGCCATAAGTACCGTTGCGGGTGTCTTGGTGGAGGCAAGGGAGATGCAGCGCACATGTTGGAGGAGCCGGTGCACTAGGTCATGATAAGGGTAATAAGGTCAAAATACTGGGAGGTAAGCAAGAGGTTGGGCAAAAGGAGGAGGCATGCCGTATCCTGGATACATGTTGCCGGGAGGGGGAAGATTGCTTGAGGTGCTGGCCCCTCCCTGAGGGAGACCATGGCTCATAGGAGGGTGAGCAGATGGGTGGGAAAGAGATCCAACAATACCGTCGGCGGAATGAGATGCCCCCGGGGCGTTAGCGCCACCGGACCTGGGGATGTCAGGAAGAACGGTATAAACATAACCAGATTGAGCGTAGATCAGGTCATATTTTAAAGCTATTTGGAGGGCGGCTTCTTCAGATTGAGGAAAGTGAGAGGCGACATCTTTTCCGATGGGAGATGGGAGGGTGCGAAGGAACCAATCCATGTAAACCCGATCTTCAAAGGGAGGGGCTCGACATAAGCTCCGTCTTCGTCGCCATTCCTGAACATGGGCAGAAAGGCGTGTGGAAGAGGATTGCTTAAATGAAGTCAAGAGCTCCGTACCAGTGTCGTATCGGAGAGGGAGCTGGAAATAAGATAAAAAGGCTTGGGCAAGGGTCGCAAAGGTGGTATGGGAAGAGGTGGCTTGTTCAACATACCATTTAGAAGCTTCACCGTAAGCGTGCGTTGAAACAAACGGTAACACTCGATGGAGTCACTTCCGTAATGGAATTGGAGGAACACCACATGTGGAAAGATCGGACATGATTGGTTGGATCTTCTCCAGCAAGGCCTTCGAACTTAGGGATGTCAGAGGGGAGCTTGGTTAGCATAGCAGGCCAACCAACATCGTGGCAGATAGGGTCATTGATCAACTGATTGAAATCGGGGAGGTTGAGGCCTACAATGTACGGCAGCAAGGGTATGGCCGAGGTAGTTCCCGTGGCGGTTCCGCTAGTAGTAGTTCCGGCATTAGGGCCTAGAGCACCGCTAGCGTTAGGCCCTGGACTAGACATAGTGAAGGTGACAGGGGGAGAACCAAGAGGAGAAGGAGAACCCAATAAATCAGAAAAGGAGTCAGAGTGCGGACTCGGAGGAGCACTGGCTCGACGATGGCGGGACGGAGCATGTCGATCGATCGGAAACTGAGGGTGAAGGCCAAGAAGTCTCCGAGAAAGGCGCCTTGGGGGCACAATGATGACGGGAAGAAGGAAACCGACGAGGGGAAAAAGGGATAGAATCAAGTGAGGTCAAGGGCAGAAAATGTGCAGTGACAATTGATTTTAGAGTCTTTGCCAGGCGGTGTTAACCAGGTGCTTCTTCACTTAGGGTCAGTGTGTGGTGTGCGTTAATTTTAATTTTTAAACCCTTTCCGTTTTGAGAGCAAGAAAAAAGTGTGCTTCGTAACTGAAAATAAATCTGCAGAGAACAGTATATAATGCTGAAATAACAGAAAATTAACAGCTACTTGTGCATCTATCTAACCCAAGAAGGCGGGTCTCTCAAAACTAATCGAAAAAAAAGGGAAAAAATCTAGGCAAAACACATGGAAAAGAGGCAAATAGATCTAAGGTCAAAAGGGACAGGGATCTAAAGGATAAATCTACTGAAAAGAGGTGCAGATCACAGCCAAGAGACAGAGGAAAGGTGGCTAGAAAAAGGAAGGAAATCAGCAAAAAACAGCAAGGACAGGGAGGAGGTCCTAAAGAAAGGTCCAAACAAAACAACAAGAGGTGATTTGAAAGGAAAAGAGGCTAGTTTAAAGGGATCTGAAAAGGAGGTATCAGATCTGGACAAGGGGGGGTTGAAACTCAGAAAAACAGAGGCTGAAATAGCTAAAAACTCTTCCACAAAAAGTGGAGGGTACTGAAGCCCTAGGGGGCTAGGTTTCCACTTAGATGAGCTAAAACAGAGCAAAACCAAGTCAAAGCGGGCTGAAATAGAGGCTGGAAAACCCTGACAGAGGTCAAAGCAGAAATCGAAAATTGCGAAAAGAGCCGAAAAGGGGCGGTCGCGCTCGACTTAGCCAAGGTTGGTCGCAGAAAGAGAAAGAAAAGGCGGACCTCGGGAGGTCCAGGTCGCAAAGTTTTGGGTCGGTGTGCGACCTCCTGCTCCGTTGTCTCTGCCGCATTTTCGAAAAGTTGTCGTCTCGCCAAGTACTGCAAGCCGCCACTGCGCAATAGGGCCCGAAACACACGGAAGTTAGAAATTTTAATGTTTTAGGGTTTTATGTGAGAAAAACAACATAAAAATAGGAAAAATAAACAGCTGAAAAGAAACCCTAGGGTCTGAAGTAGCTGGATATGCAGGAATATGAAAAACGACAGCGGTCGTAATTTAAAACCCGTATGGAGTCGCCATTTGTTAGTATGAATTCTTTGTCGAAGTGTACGAAAAAGGACCACTTTAGCTATGCATAACTAATAGCCCTAACATCAAAAGTGGCTGCCAATATCTTCAGATCTGCAGTTAGTTGATCAAGAAAAGAGCTGCAAAAAACCAGATCTATGCATAGAAAGACATTAAGCAGTAAAAAAAAAGGTTTGCTCCATATATCCAATAGACAAGACAAGAACAATTTTTGGAATAATTTTTTATATTCATTGGCAATTCGGGAGGAAAACAATAAGGCGTATCCAATTCTCCTCAGTGGGATGGGTTCTTGGAAGTCCTCAGCACTTCAGATCTAAGATTTCTCTCTCTTGTTGGTGTAGAAAACCCACACAAAGAATAGAACTCAAAGGGAGCTCACACAGCAATAGGTAGAAAAGAGTGACCAAGTGTATAGATCCATAGTGATCTAATAGGCAACAAAAGGTGAAGAATGGTAGGAAAAACCCTCCTATTTATAACAAAATATTGGGTCATTCTAGATCTTAGTGCATGGGTTAACCATATCTAGATCCACTTTTTATGGAATATTTTATTATATTTGTTGGAGGGAAAAGGTATTTGACTTGGGTCAACTCCCTTAATTTGTCAAAAATAAATAAATAAATGATTTATTTATCTTTTTAAGGAAGCGGTTAGAAGATAATCAAATAAATAAGGATTTATTTAATTATTTAAGGAAGTATGAAATATAATTAAATAAATAATGATTTATTTAATTATTCAGGTGATTTGGTTACATTTAACAAGGAATATTATCTAAATAAGATTTAAATAACTATTCCTAGAAAATAATAAGATAGATAAAGGTTTATCTAATTAATTTCTTTGTTTTGGGTCAAACATGACTAGGAATAATAATTAAATTATGGTTTAATTAATTATTCCGTGAGGAAAATCAAACAAATATAGATTTGTTTAATATTTCCTTTTGGGGTTTCCTGTTTAGACCATAAACAACCTAATAAATGTGGTTTATTAAGTTAATTTACATAGTGAAAGCAATTTTACTTAGGGTAAAATTGGTCTTACATGGTGTACTTGGGTCCATCTAATGATAATAGGTTAGATGACCAAAAAATGGTGTAACACAAAGGGCGGGGCATACCATAGAATTCTTTGGCTAGACTCTACTAAGTAAAATTCAAAGAAAGACCTGGAAAATAACATTTCAAGCAAAACCAAAGGACAGGGCATACCATAGAATTCTTTGGCTAGACTCTACTAAGTAAATTTCAAGGAAACAAGATAGGTGGAAATAGAGAGAAATTAAGAATTCTCTAACTAGACCTTGCAGAAGAAAACATTAAGGTGAAAGAAAGCAGACAGAATTAAGGTGCCATGGTAGCATATCTTAATCTAAATTTTTTGTTCTTTTATCAGAGAAATGATGGACAATATGGAAAACAGAAGGGAAACATTGACAAAGAAGGATAACATCACCATTAACATAGTTCATGAATCCTATGAACATGCTTGTATTATTGATGTCCAAAATAGTTACAATACTCCAGTACAATGATCTCTGCAACTCAAAGTTTGATCAAATCTAGCCTAGCAGTCAATCCTCTAATCAGGAAGCCAACACACTAGCCAACCAACCAACCAACCAACACATAACAATGAAGCATACATGCAGTATTTATCCACAAAATGAGGAGGTGATCCTAATCTTGGGTTTCAGACTTGTATTTATTATAGATTTAATGTCATCTTGACCTTTGAGACCATGCAAGGCCCAAGGAAAAATATCTGTGACTGACTGATTGCAATAATAACTTCTAACTTAAATACAAAGCTAATTTTTAGGATTTTTCTGACTTTAAGGCTTTTTAAATAACTTTTTCAATAAATGTGAGTAGATGGGAAATATCTCTGACTGTTTCAATAACTGTGGTTGCCTTTATTTGCATAAAATAAGGTTGTAGGTGTCCAAAGTGTTTATGAGAACTAATTTTTGTTTTTCTTTAGCATTCAGATCTATTTTCTGTGTCAATCTGCCTTTGATTTATCCTGAAACCATGTTTTCTTATGTTTAATTTTTCTGATTTTCTTTCTGTCTCTGACCTTTGATTTAGACTTTTAATCTTGTTTTAACCTTTACTATCAAGGTCTCTGACTGTGTTTATGTATTTTCCCTTTATCTCTATGCATCTATGGTGAACACTCTTCTTTTCCTTTACTCTGTCTCCTGGGGAATCCTTGTTGTCTTTAGATGGTTTGCATAATCATCAATGGTCATGATCCATTGATGTTTATGCTGATATTCTACTCTTAGTCCTTTTGAGTATACAAAATTTGTTGGATCGTGATCTAGAGAAATTATTTAAACCATTTTTGGACTTCGGAATGCCATTTCATACTCAAACATCGGCTACCTGCACATTGAAATTAATAAATTAATTTAAAACCTGTGCAGGAGAGGTTTTTGTGTTTATGTGGATTTTTTGGGCCTTTAGAGAGTTTGCATAGGCTTCATGGTGGCTGCGGGGGTTTTATTCCAAAGGCATAGGCCTTTGGAACATTTGAATGGAGGCGGCGGTATTGGTTTATGGCAGGAGGTAGTAAGGTGGTTTTCGCATGGAGTGAGGGAAGTATTACCCTCGGGGATGCGATTCCATAGGAAGGATGACGCGTGGCAGGAGGTACAAGTGGTAAAACTGCCCATTTCGCGAGGTTTGGGATTGTTAACCCCTGCGCAATTGAATGTGCGATATGCGACATGGGTCGTTGGATCGCGAGGGAGGAGATCTAACGACAGTGGGCCCCGAGGATTGCGTGGCAGAGATTTAAAGATATGGTGGGGCCAGGGTATATAATCAAAGAGACGGGGTTTATTTACAAAGGCGGGGGCTTAATAAGAAAGGAGCCCGAGGTAAATAAATAAGCAAAGGAACTTATTATTAAGGTTGGGGTGAAGGCCATATGGGAGCGAGGGTGTTAATATATAGCGAGAGGGTTTTAAAACTTTAAGGCGGGGGTTGGGTTTATTAAAACACAGGTTTTAATATAAAAAGGATGTGGGGTAATAGGTACAAAGGGGTGTTGGGTTCTTTTAATTTAAACAAAGTTTTAATTAAAAGAAATGGGTCTTGAATAATATAACTTTTATTTAAAATGGAATAAGGGAAAATGATGAAGGTGAGGGAGTTTAGTGGAAAAAATGGGGTGTTAGGGGTGGGAAGAATGGTGAATATGAGGGGATTAGGTCCAAACACAATTTTTCAGGGTAGGAGGGTATTTTGAGAAAGCAAAATGAGAGATAGTGAATTAGGAAAAGTGAGGATAATGAAGGCAGTGAGATTTTTGAGAATAGCTGATAGTCAAGGAATGTTATTTTCAGAAGATTGTAGAAAAGCCATAGTCACCTAGTGATACTGTGAATACAGGAGGATAACAGTACCATTAATAATTCAATGAACTACATGATTACTGCCAAATTATTATTCTAGAGATCCAACTTCACAAGGGTCGAAGCCAATTCTATATACTTTGGCACATTCAATTGAGGGATTCTTAGGTCAAGTCTGGTAGCTACTTTAGATATGGTATAGGTGACATTCTTCTCGGTATCCTCCAGGAGTGATTTAAAATGGTCAAACCCTAGCATGTGGTCACCATCAGCCAAGTATGTTGTATCAATGGTTTTTGCATCTCTTAGAAGGTTTCCTGGGTTTGGTGTAGGTGGGAGATTTATTTAATTATTTAATATAATTTTTGGGAGGTTTTTCTTGCTTCAACTCCTTTAGTGATTCATCGTAGACTACATTTGAATAAAATCAATGTCATATTCTACTTATATGTGTCAATTCATTGAAAATAAATTGAAAGTACTATTGTCTTGATGTGATAAAATATTGAAATGATTAGTGTATGGAAAATAAATCAAAATGATTAATCCATTAAAAAAAGGAATTCAAAGGATCAATCAACTGACTTTGATATATGTAGGATGTGGAATTTGAAATTGAAATGATCAATCCCTTGAATTTGAGATATGTAGGGAGTGGAAATTTAAAACTAGTCATAAAGTAAAATATTTTTAAATGACTAATTTCTTGATGCGATAGAAAAAATAACGAAACGCCTAATGTATGGAAAAGAAATAAAAATTATTAATCCATTAAAAACGAAGTTGAAAGGATCAATACACTGAATTTGAGATATGAAAGGAGTGGAATTTGAAATTAAAATGATCAATCCCCTGAATTTGAGATATGTGGGGAGTGAAATTTGAAAACTAGTCATAAAGTTGATCGTGATCGTGATATTTTAAATAAATAAATACAAAGAAAAAAAAATAATCAAATAAAAATTGATATTCAATTTTTTTTAAGTACAATAAAAAATATTCATTTTTTTGTTAAATCCTAACTCTATAAAACTTAAATTCCTGAAATCCCTATTCCAAAATGGAAGAGATTTATCTACGTTATTATAGATATCTTCTGGTAGAATGGATAACTATAATATCTTCATGGTTATTTAACTTATATCTTACATGGACTATTGAATAAAACAAATGTAAAACATGCAAGTCATTCAACAATAAATCTTCTAAGTGGAAAGCACCCTGAGATGGAAGGAGACGCAAGGGATCTGCATTTTTATCTATCTGCTTGGTATTTCATGATTATTGACAAGTTTCATTTCTAGCCTAATGCTCGTTGGGTATCAATATTATAATGCACGCTTATGAGTTCTAGGAGGCAATTGTACACAGGGAAAAATAAACTCCACAATAGGAAAAACTTGTATTAATAAGATGATAAATGCAATTATTTACACATACCAAATATTGGTACAAGACAATTATGTCTGGACAACTTACTAAATGAAATATAGAAAATAATTACTCTAATAATGTAATATGAAAATCCCGAAGGATTAGTTAACATTCTCCCCTTAATCCAAAAGGACATATGACATGCCAAGTAACATTCTGAACTTTTCAAACTTTCACATCCCAGTGCCTTTGTAATTATGTCTGTGATCTACTCTAAAGTAGGACAATGTGTCAGATGAATAAGTTTGGCCTCCACAAAATGTCAAATCAAATGAAATTTGGTATTAATATTCTTTCTTTGATCATGAAACTTGGGATTCTTGGCTATCTGAATTTTAGAAGAGTCGTCAATAAGTAGTGGAGTTGAAGTATTTTGTTTCTCCTACAAGTATTCATGTATTTTTCGAAGCCAAATGATTTATTTTATGTCTTGAGTTGTTGCAACATAATCGGTTTCGTTGGTAGAATCAACAGGAACATATTGTTTTCTTGATCTCCAACTAATATTTGTTGATCCAATATTCATCAAATAACCAGAAGTAGATACCCCATTCTCTTTATATTAATCAAAATCTAAATCTAAATAGCCAATGTGATGGAAATCTATAACTCTGGAATATTTTATGTCACATGTTCAAGTGCCTTTCATACTTGAGCACTTGCTTTGCTACATTCTAATGACCTTCACATGGATGATGGATGAACCCGGAAAGTATCCTTACAAAAAAATCTATGTCAAGTTGAGTAGTAATTAGAAAATTCAAAATTCCAACAAGTTGCATGTACTTTGTTGGATCTTCAAACATACTTCCTTCAGTGGAAGTAAGCTTCAAATTTTGCTCCATAGGAGTAGCACTAGGGTTACAATCCTGCATCCCAAATCTATCCAATAATTGTCCAATATACTTCTTCTGAGAAATAAAAATATATTTGGGTTTTTATCAATTTCAATCCCTAAATCATTAATGCAATAAACCCAGATCTGTCATGTCAAAAATTTTCAATAATTTTCTTTTAATGGATGCTATATAATCATCATTATTTCTAGTGATCATCAAATTATCTACATAGAAAGCCAAATATACAATCGGTTTTCCAATATTCTTAACAAAAAGAGTTGCATCATCCAGATCAAAAAACTTATAATTCAACTTGAAAAGGTCTTCAGTTAATTTTTCATAACATGTGTGAGATGTATGTTTTATTCCATACAAATTCTTCACCAACTTACATACCTTTTTCTCCTTTCCTTTGATAGCAAAACCTTTTGGCTAAAACATATAAACATCCTCCTTCAAATTACCATTCAAAAAAGTTGTTTTTACATCCATATGGTGTATCTTCCATCTATTTTGAGCTACAAGAGAAAACAAGGTTCTAACTGTTCCCCATTTTGTTGTACGAGCAAATGCCTATGTGTAGTCAACAACTTCCTTCTTAGGGTAGCCTTTTGCTACAAGTCTTGCCTTGTACTTATTAAGTGAACCATCCACCTTATACTTGATCTTATACACCCATTTTCAACCAATAGTTTTGACACCATTAGGAGGATCCACTAACCTCCAAGTTCCATTCTTAATAAGTGCATCATACTAATTTTTCATTGCACCCTTCCATTCATCACAATTAGCAACTTATTCAAAACAACAAGGTTCACTAATTATAGAATGATTAAATTCACAATCATGAGAAATGTTACCTAAATTACTTTAGAATAAATTATTAATTCAAATTCATCATACTTGCTTGGAAATCTCCAAACATATTTGGATCTTCGTAAAGGTTGTTGAAGTGGTTGTGATAGTTTCTCATATCGAAAAACAGGCTAAAGAAAAGGTTCTTTAAGAGAAATTTCTGACTTTGCAGAAACAACATTATCATCCAAATTTCTTCAGCAGTAACATTCTCATCATTTTCATGATTCAAATATGGAAAACCATAGACTTATCCTCAATGGGAACCCTTTAGTATGCAGGACATCATTATCATATTCAAAATAGAACTTTTTCGATGCAAATTTCTCCAAATGAGTCAGTTGCTTGTCAACAGTGGAATTATCTTTATCTGATTCAAGAAAATTACCATCTCTGGAAAGAATGAACTTCTTATTTTCTTCATCATACAACATGTATGCTTTGGAAGTATTATAATAACCCAATAATATACATTTTCGAATCCTTGCACCTAATTTATTTCGTTGCTGCTTAGGAATTAAATCATAACATTTATATCCAAAAAATCCAAAATGTTGAACAATTGGGAGTCTATTATACCAAAGTTCATAAGGAGTTTTTTCATTGACAACAAAATAATGAAAATGCTTTCTAATATATGTTGCACAAATCACTGCTTCTCCCAAAACATCAACTTCACATTTTTAAAGAACATCATAGATCTAACCATATGAAGAAAAGCTTTATTCATACGTTTTGCAACACCATTCTATTGTGGATTATAAGGTGTGGTAGTATGATGTGTGATTCCATTTTCCTTCAAATATTTTTCAAAATAATGAGAAGTATATTCATCACCATTAAGAATGGCTATATTATGTTGAGTTTCATTTTTTATCATCAAATGAATTTTTTTTTTAAATTCAAACACTTGTGACTTATATTTCAACAAACACACCCAACACATTCTATAGTAGTCATAAATACATGTTAGAATATATTTATTTCCCTTGGCAGTTTCAACATTAATAGGTCCATATAAATCTGAATGTATGAGACCTAATTTTCTAGAAGCTCTAAAAGAACTATGAAAAGGTTGCTTACAATTTTTTCCCAAAATACAAGCATCACATGAAGTCATCTTTTGTGGAATTATAGGAAACCCTTTGATAAATTTCTATCTCATAATTTTAATTTTTTCATATTTAATGTGACCAAAATGTGCATGCCATAATAAACTGGAAGATAGAGTATCACTTTGGTGTGCTAAAAGAGCATAACTATCATGAGAATTCATTACATTAGATGTTGTTCCATTCAGTTTTAAAAGTGTACCTTTTTCAACACTGGTGATAATGACTACATGATCAGATGCTCTACGTATCTCAATGATTCCATCGAAGATATGTATGGAGTGCCCTTGTTGTCAAATATGTATAATAGACATTAGATTCTTTGAAATTCTAGAATATAAAGGACATCCTGCAGAACATAATCTGCAAGCTCTGGTATCTTCAAACGAATGGATCAAAATCCCAAAGGATTAACTTGAGATTTTTCAGCAAAATATACTACTCCATCAACTTGGTCACTGAATGTTTCAAAAAAATATCTCCTAAAAGTCATATGGCATGTAGCTCTTGAATCCAAAATCCTATTGTCTTGCCATGAAGAAAATGTGGTACTAAAAAGATCATTAATATTAAAATTGCAATGAAAAACAATTTAATGTGCAGACTTTGATGATTTTCCCTTACCTTGTGGTGGATGATATTTCTTTTCATTCAATTGTTCTCTCCTTTCACTGACTTTATCCAAAATAATTCTACAATTAGAAACAGTGTGACCAATTTTACCACATCTAAAATAGTTGATAGTTGGTTTACCATTAAAATTTCTTTGTTGTCTATCATTATGTTGTCTTCCCCCCTCATTATCCCCCACCCCCTGCCCCCCCCTCTGTAATTTTTTCTACTGTGACCTGTAGTACTTTTATCACTTCTAGAAGTTTCACCATGAGACTTTTGATCTTTTTGTGCATGACATAAAGTTTCTACATTAAAATTGGGTGGAACCTTTTTATTCCCAAAGGCCTTTTCTCTTTTAGCTATTTTGTTCACTATTTTATCAAATGAAATGTCTTTTAACTTCCCACTAGCTTGAAGAGATTCTAAGTAGTGTGAATAGACAAGGTGTAGAAATTTAATAAAAGCAATAAGTTGTAAATATACTTCAATAACAGTTGCTTTTATATCAAGAAAATAACTTTTTATTTTAGAAGACATTTGCCTTTCATCTCCAAATTGAATAATCTCAACAAAAATTGAATAATTTAAAGTTTTGAATGTGAATAATAAAGTTTTTTCAACTTCTGTAATGCTTCAAATGTTGTATCACAAGAAATGATATATTGGATTACCTCCTCTGTCACTGATGTGGTAATTAATGCATATGCTTTGTTGTCTTTTGTCTCCCAACGTGCACATTTATTTTCACTTTTAGGCAGCTTCGACGCAATTTATTTTCCGTCATTATATTTTTTTCCTTAACAGACTCCACACAAATTGTTTAAAATAAGGTTACATTTAAGCTTGTGAAACCATTCTTGATCATTCTCTTTTTCCATTAAGGACAAATCTGATTATGGAAACTATTGAACTCATGATGATAGTAATATTTTACAGTCAAAAGTTTAAAAAAATCAATCTCAGTACATTTTCTTTAACTTTATGAGTCGTGATGCCCCTTTTTCACCACACTAAGGTTCTAAAGAAATATTTTTCATGCTACACTAGTTGTCGCTACTCTAGTTAGTGTTAGAGTCCTGTAATTTACAATATCACAAGGTGACTAAATATTTCTTACTTGCAAGTTTTCATATTGTACATAGATTTAAATATTCAAAGCATTTCAAAAAATAGAAAAAGAAATAAAAAGAAGAAAGAAAAGAGGGTGTAAAAAAGGAAAAGAAAACCCCACAAAAAAATGAATAGCTCCGAAAGTGCTACAAATAAAAATGCCACTACTCTTTAAAAATTTGTGTTCAACCATACAATTTAAGTATGATTTTATAATTTTGATTTTTTATTGATAGGTTAGAAAATGAGGATTTGCCAAACTGTTTAATCTTGGCATATCAGTAGACTAGGTAGAAACGAAGTTGGTTCAACAGTTTCATCTGAACCAATGGGAGAAATAAGGGATAGAGGTTAGGCTATAAACTCAAAGGAAAATGATTTAGGGTTTGCAAGTCTAAATTCACCCTACAAAAGAAGAAAAAATGTTAGATTTGTAGTTTGGGTAGATAGATATGTTGAGAAGAAAGAATGGAGGAAATTATGCAATTTTCCTATAAAATGTAGTCTAAAAGTTTCAATTCTTCTATGGTCAAAGGAGAAAAATTAAAGGAAATGGGATGTGTTCTAAAGTTCAAGAAGTGAGTTGTATTTAAAAAAGTCTCTATGGCATATTTTATGCCATGGTTTATTTTATCATGAGTCCCACACTTTCTATTAACCCCTATCCTAACCCCCGAAACATTAGAACCCTATAATCCTAAGTATTGAACTTTACCCCTGCCATGCATATATTCCCGACCCCAACATCACATCACATGTCATGTTTGCGTTAAATCCCCTCTATCTTCCCCACATCTCCGCACACCACCTCATCATCTGACATTCATCATAACTTTTCGGCCCCCCCTCAGACTCTGAACATTAACGTCGGGGGGGGGGGTAACGAAATGGATGGTATCCCATACTATCACCGAGGCTACGTGTCGCACTAAGCATATTTCATACCCCCCCCCACCCCACCCCCCCCCAATTGCCACATATTTTTGGGACCCCCCTCTGAAATTTGTTTCTGCTACAGGATAAACCACCACACCTTCTGACCGTTTAAAAGATAGTTACCCCGTTCCGTTGTGCCACTTATTTTCCTACTTGTCCCCTCCATCCAATAAAATTCACTCCCGCCACGAATCCATTATGCATTCAATTGGCCGGGTCATTATCCAACAGGCCCACACCAATCCAACGTTCACCCAATCACATGTTAAAAAACCAATACAGTACCAGAGGCAAAGTTTACCTTTGCTATTGAGTTCAATTGATACAAAGACCGATTTGCATGAAATTAACAACGAAGATCAGGGACGGAAAATTCAACTCATCAACAGACAATTCTTAGTTCTATGCAACCTAGATCAATGGCTCCCTATTATTTTTCCCCTCCCCGTTCTAATCTACGGGTTCTCCCTTTCTGAGTTCCCATTTCTTTTAACTCCCATTATTTCTCTGCACAGTGAAATTTGTTACAGTTTACAGAATGCCTCCAAATCCAAACCAACAACCATTCAATCATATGGTCTATCCACAGGTGGACCTGGGTCACTTGGCTATGGCAGATAGAGATTTCAAAATCCACGAGATAGAGTTGGACTTCGACCTATTTTATGCCTACTGCTGGCTCGAGGATAAATTACTTGATGAAGTGGATGACATAGGCATGTGGGAGACTAAATTTCCTTACTATATTTTCCCCAACACCCATAGCTTCCCAGAGTTCATCCGAAAGTTCCAATCCTGCTATGACATCAACCAGAGAGCTATAGTGACCCCAACAGGAGAGATATTGTTTTCCATCAATGCCCAAGACATTCAGTAGATGATGTAGGCCCCCATTGTTGAGAACACCATTCCTTTCTATTATGAATCCCTTAGAGATTTATATCAGAATCTTGAATTTTCCAGCATAGCCAAAAATTTGCAACTCTTCATGGCAACTGATGCCCCAATGCCTACAAAGAACCCTCCATATCCTTCTTCTATTTTCCCTGAAAGGGCCCAACATATAGTTACTGTCTTGTCATATCTGTTGGGGGATCACATAGACCAATGGGTCAATGAGGCTATGATAGGATTTTTATCCATTCTTTCATTGGATTCCAAACCATCGGTCATGTTTAATTTTTCCCAATTTCTTGTTGAAGCCATCCATGACCAATTTTTGAAGTTTCAGACATAGGAGGTGTTCAAATACACCTCCCTTTTGGTTTATATGTTTGTTTATTTTTAGTCCAACACGTTCCAGTTTGAAATGACAAAAATCAATGAAGATTCTAAGCCTTAATCTATCATCTTCTGGACCACTCTACTACTAAAAGAATAGAAAATTTATACATACAAATATTTTGTGGATTTATTTGTGCATCCAACCATCAACACACACAACAGTGCAGCAGAGCCAAGGGTGAATGAAGAAATCAGGAAAAATATGGATCTGACAGATCAAGTAAAGACAATAGATTGGTACTTGTACCAAAATTGTACAGAGATCTGAGTCCATGGGTGTGAGTTAGCCCCCTACAAGCTGCCAAATTCCCTCTCCATGAGGATCTTTGCACTGGAGTATATAAGGAAAATGATACATGCAGATGAGCTTCACTTTGTCTCTGCAAAGAAGAAGTCTCAATTCAAAATCAAGGCACAAATTGGGCATTTCATTTGTAACAATAGAATAGCAGGAGAGGAGGCCGATAAGATACTAAAGGAGATGGGTTTTAGCCACAGTTTCATTTGTTCTTATGACCCTACAAGAATCATCTCTGAGAATAGGGTGGAAATAAGTTCAACACCTTATTTCCACACACATAGGCCTGCAATTGAACATATTCAAATCAAGCAAAATGGGTGACCAACACCCTGCAAGAAGATGAAGAGAAGGTGATTTCCACTTTGTTGGAGTTCCTATGTTTTGGCAGGTTTGGCTCTACCAAAAGATAAGACAACATCAGAACCACTTTGTGACCTCAGGATCTAGCCCTCCTGGGTCTAGAGAGGGATCTCTCTATAAAGGCAAAGGTATATGTCTTTGAAGTTCAGTTTTAAGGTTTTAGGCTAGTCATAAGGCACAAGGTTTGTTTTGTTTTGTTTGTTTGGTTGTTGGGACATATGAAGGAAGGGTTCAATACAAGACAAAGGATGAGAAAAGAGTATTTTAGGCAAAGGAGAGATACTTCAGGGAACACTCGAGACCATTGGGCAATGGAGTCATGAAAGGGTCTACTTTCTATTTAGTATTCAAGGCTTTCAATTGGGCTAGTCATCTAAAATAGTGGATCTTTAAAGATGATAGTGTGGTATGAAATGGTAAGGAATGAAGGTGAATGGCAAGGAAACCTCCAAGGTGACCACTTAGGAATCAGATCTAGGGACAAGGCATGCCATTAAACACCTATGATCCACCCCCTAAAAGGTTAACTCTTCAGACAACAAGAAACATTCAAGATTTAGACACAAAGGAGAAGGCCTGAGATCAGAGAAAGCCTTTGAACTTTCAATGCTTCGACATTCAACTTAAGGGAACTCAGAAAGGGTCGATTGATTGAAAAATACCCTAGTGAGATAGAATTAGCATTCTAAACTCCTAGTATCCCAATTATTTCATTTAAAACCCAGCAAAAACATCTAATAACATATTCATAAATTCATACATCAGCTAGTAGTGAAAAAACAACTACTACACTGGTTAAATTATCTTGAATTAGTTCTTAGATAGCACAATCAGCAGAAAACATCAAAGGTAAGAAGAGTTGGAGAATTAGGGTACGATGAAAGGGTATATCCTAAGCCAAGTTTTTGATTCTTACCAGAGAAATGAAATGCAATGAATTACAAAGGAAAATATAGACAAAGGCAGAAAACATCACCGCTGCGTTAAATTAGGATCCAAAGAAATGTGCTTGTCATATTAAAGAGCAACGCCAATCATGTACAACATTGTCCAATAGCTTGATATTCAGTCTAAAAACATCTTCCTTAGCCTATCTTACAACTTTACATAGAGAACTATATCTCAAGAGAAACAGTTTACACTTCACAGTTATCCGATCAATGATCAACAACCTTTACAATATGTTCTTCAGGGGTTCTTATAGGAGAATAAATGATAGCAGGAGTAGATGTGAATTAAATTGACTCATCAAGTGTAATATCCTATTTCGGGGATATCTCTAAAACACGGAAAAATCCAACCAGAGATGGACTAGGAGGGCGTTTACCAGATATGTCGCCTCTGAAAAGAGGACAAAATCTGGAGGCTACCTGGCCCTTTCCAGAATCTGTATAAGAGTATAAAATAAACACACCAAGTGGTATAGAACTAGAATGCTCAAATATATATAAAAATAACAGTGCAGCAGACATATAATAACATAGAAAGAATGTACGACAACTCATCCAGAAATATAGAGAGGAAATGCTAAGCCATTTTATTGAATTGAGAAATATAATGAAGTACAATAGGTGATCAGAGTGATGGCACCTAAACTTGCTCAAGGCAAGTGAAGAAATACTCTCAGAATACACCAGAAATGGCTGCTCTCTGAATTGCGTCCCGGCTGCTGGAAAATTGCCGTGTAACTGCTACCACTGAAATGAAATAATAACTAGGGGCTGCTCCCCTTGCCAGAATGAGATGAAAATCTGAAATCCTCCTCTACTCACCGATCTTGACAAAACCCAGAAACCATATCACAAATGGCCAACCTCCGAAAAACACCCCCTTGGGGAATTACGCTGGCCTCCAAGGCTCTACGCAGAGGCTAAATGGGAATAGCTGAAATACCGCCTCAAACTCCACCAAAATCCTCCCAAAGGAAAAGGCTAATCCTCTGCTCAAAATCTCGGCTCAAATCTCTTGCAAAAACCCCGATCTGGAACTCCTCCTAGATGGAATGCGTCCTCCCTCTCAGTGACTACACAGTCTCTATGAATGCATGGCTTTGCAACAAAACCAAACACCAAAATTCTCCCACAAAATGCTAAAGAAATAACCTTTCCCGAGCAGGCACTCGAAGTCCCCTGGGGCTAAGGGAAAGATCTCCGACCGGAGACACTCAATGCACTAAACAGTGCTGCAGATAGGCTAAACAACCAGCGTGCTCAAGAAGTCGAAATGACCAACTCAATATCATCAACAACGAATGAATGAAATAAGAAGGCTCCTCCCTCTTTTATAACGGTGGCCTTCCTCCAAAACCCTAAGGCCTATCTCCTCAACGTAGCCTCTCTCTCTCTTGCCACGTCCTCATCCTCATCTGCGTAGTAGCTTCTAGAGTATACGTGGGCCCTCTCTCTACGTGGTGCTTGGCCCCTCTTGGCTCCCCTTTAAGTAACAATGTTGTGCTACCAGGGAGGGTGTTTTATTCCACTTAAATGAGTTAGACCCTCTTTACTCACTTTTTATTTATTAATGAACTATAGATGGAAAAATTGAAAAAATTGAATATTCCAATTAGCTATTGCTAATTATGAATATTACAGTCTCCCCCGGCAAAAGGTTGCTTATCCTCAAGCAACTGAAGTGATGGATGCTGCAAAATCTTCTCACTCTCCCAAGTGGCATCCTCATCCGACAAATTCTTCCACCTCACCAAGAATTCCCGGACTGTCCTGCTCCATAGCTGCCTCTCGCTGGTATCAATAATAGCCTCTGGTTGCAACACCAAATTCCCCTCATCATCCATGGGTGGTAGCTCATCTGTTACTGTCACCTGCTGCCCCAGTTCCTTCTTCAGGCATGATACGTGAAAAATGTTGTGGATCTTGCTGCCTTGGGGCAGCTCCAACTCATACGCAACCTGTCCAATCCTGCGTATCACCCTGTATGGCCCGTAAAAGCGAGGCTTGAGCTTCTCAGCTCCCTTCTGCTTCAGCGATGACTATCCGTATGGATGTAATCGTAGGTATACCAAGTCCCCTACCTCAAATTGTCTCTCCACCCGACCTTTGCCGGCATACATCTTCTGCTGGTTTTGTGCTGTAGCCATATTATCCTTGAGAGCTCGAAGAATGTCCCGACTCTCTTGGATCTAAATCTTGGCTCTATGAGCCTTGCTAGCACCAAAAATCACATCAACAAAAGATAAGGAATCATACCCATATAAAGCATAAAATGGTGACATACCAATGGACATGTGATGTGTCGTGTTATAGCAGTACTCCCCCAGATGCAACCACTTCAGCCCTGCTCGTCGTTGCCCACTGACATAGTTACGCAAGTAGCCCTCCAGCCACTTGTTAACTATCTTCATCTATCCATCTGTCTGTGGGTGATAACTGGTACTCGGTGTCAACTATGTCCCCACTAACCGGAAAATCTCCTGCCAAAATCTGCCCATGAAGCGGCTGTCGCTGTCACTGATGATGGTCTTAGGAAGACCATGTAGCTTGAAAACCTCTCTGAAGAATAGCTCGGCCACCTGTGCTACTGTGTAATGCACGGATATGGCGAAAAAGTGTGCATACTTTGTCAGCCAATCAACGACGATAAAGATACAATCCTTGCCCTTCACCATGGGCAACCCTGTGATGAAGTCCATCGAGATACTCTCCCATTTCCCCTCTGGAATGGGAAGAGGCT
The DNA here is from genome assembly GCA_034641835.2 of Pinus albicaulis. Lineage (NCBI taxonomy): Eukaryota > Viridiplantae > Streptophyta > Pinopsida > Pinales > Pinaceae > Pinus > Pinus albicaulis. The sequence goes on from CM076578.1 coordinate 1,977,339,499, forward strand.
GCAACAATCCTGTGGGATGGCTCATCTCCCCCTTGTTCCTCTGACAAACATCGCACTCCCTGATGTGCTTGAGTATGTCCTCCTTGAGGCCCTTCCATGAGAACCTCTCTCTAATGGCCCTGTAGGTTTTGGTAAACCCCTGATGGCTCGCCAATGGTGAATCATGTGATATCTAGAGTATCTTCTTCTTAAGCTGAGATCCCTCAGTCAAGAATATCCTGTCCCTGTTGTAGATGATCTCATCGACCACCCTATACCTTTCATCCACCACCTATCCATCCAAAACCTCACATGCAAATCTATCCTTGGAGTACTCCACAAATAGTCGAGCCTTCCAATCTGTATCTAAGCTCATAAGAGATAACATGGCTGGTCTACGTGAAAGGGCATCTGCTACCACATTATTCTTACCCTTGACATACTCAATGTCAAAGTCATATGCTTGGATCTTACTGATCCACTTCTGCTGCCTCTCCTGTAGCTGCTTCTGCTCCAAAAAGAACCTGAGGTTGTTGTTATCAGTCCTCACCCTGAACCTGTTCCCTACCAAATACTGCCAAAATTTGGCCAAGGCATGCATAATGGCCAACATCTCCTTGTATATATATAATACAACCTCTCGTGCGAAAGGAACTTCCGGCTCTCAAAGGCTATAGGGTGTCCTCCCTACATCAATACTGTGCCGATCCCCTCTCCTGACGCATCACACTCCAAAACAAATGGCTGCGTAAAATCCATCAATGCAAGCACTGGGCAGCTACTCATCGCCTCCTTGAGCCTATCAAAGGCTCGTTGCGCTATATCTGACCCACTTAATGCCCCCTTCTTCGTCAAATCCATAAAGGGTGCAGCAAGCTATGAGAAACTCTTGACGAACTTCCTGTAATAAGTACATATGCCAATGAATCCTCGAAGTTCTGTCATGTTTCTCAGCTCCATCCAATATCTGATGGCCCTGATCTTCTCCTCATGGAATCTCACTCCATCCACTCCAATAATGTGCCCCAAATACAACATCTTTGTCATCCCAAACTCACACTTGGAGAGCTTAGCATAGAACTGTTGCTCTTCTAAGATATGAAGTACTGCCTCTATTTGCTAGAGATGCTCCTCCCAAGTCCTACTATATATGAGTATATCATCAAAAAATACCAATACAAAATTCCTTAGATGACTGTGGAAGAAATGGTTCATGCAATATTGAAAAGTAGCTGGGGCATTGGTTAGCCCGAAAGGCATAACCAAAAACTCAAAGTGCCCATAATGACACTTGAAGGCGGTCTTGGGAATGTCCTGTTCCCTCACACGAATATGATGGTACCCCGATCTCAAATCAATCTTCGAGAAGAACTTAGCTCCTCTCAGCTCATCCATCAACTCATCGATCATGGGTATAAGGTGCCTATTCTTCAAGGTCTTCTTGTTCAGGGCCCTGTAGTCAATGCACATCCTCAAGGTGTCGTCCTTCTTCTTCACCAATACCACGGAAGAAGAAAATGGACTCGTGCTTGGTCTGATGTGCCCAAGAGCCAAAAAATCCTGAATGGCCCGCTCAATCTCATCCCGATAGGCTTTGGGATGCCTATAGGGGGTAGTAATCACTGCGTGTATACCCTTCTCAAGCTCAATGGTGTGGTTGAAACCTTGGTCCGGTGGTCGTCCTGGTGGTATATCCCCAAACACTACCTCATATCTGTCAAGGATGGCCTGTATATTGAGATGAACTGCCTGACCTGTAGTCCCTGCCTCTGATGCTCGTAGCTCAACCGCCCACTCTATGTCTACCTTCCGAAAATCTGACTCCATCCGGTGTGCCGAAACAGTCTGAGGTGGGTAAGTGTGCATCCCGCGGATCTTCTCATGCTTCCCTATTATCTTATCATCCCACTCCATCTCCAAGGCCTCCCAATCTGTGGTGACCTTCCCCAAAGTAATCAACCACTGAACGCCCAATACCACATTGGTATCTAGTATGTTTACCACGAAAAAGTGGTCCATCACGGTATAGGTACCCATCGTCACCGCCAACTATGGAACATACCGCGCACACTGCATCGTTTGGGCTCCTGGGACCAAAACTAAAAATCCTTCAAAGCTCTCGATCGGTATACCTCTCCGCTCAACCATCTATGCATCAATGAAGTTGTGGGTTGCCCCACTTTCAACCAAAACTGACACTCGCTGGCCACGTACTGTCCCTCGTACGTGCAACGTCAAATACTTGCGAACTCCTCACAAGGCTGCAAGGGTCCCTCCTGTGGGTGCAAAATCTGCACCTCCTGTCCCTGGAGGTGGAGGTGGAAACTAATCCTAGGTTGTCTGACTATCTCTTGCCTCCTCATCATCCTCCTCATTCTCTTCCCCGCTATCATCGGAGAAGACCTAAATGAAGTGTGCTTTGCCAGCAGCACACCTATGCCCTGGTACCCACAGTTCCTGACAAGTGAAGCACAGCCGCTTCTTCCTCGGCTCCCTCCTGGCATCATCATCTATCTGCGCTTGTCCTGGATTCCCCTTTGGAGGTGGGATCCTCACATCCTTTCCCTTGGGCTGGAAACCCTGTCTCTGGGGATAAGGTGTACTGGTCCTGGGCACTGCATCCTATAAATCTCGCATCCTGCTAATAGCATCCTGGAGTGTAGCCGGTCTAGTAGATCTCACTAAACCCCGAAGTGGCTCTGCTAACTTCTCCGCAAACATATAGATCATCCGTGTTGCAGATAGATCTGGCACCATCACTGAAACCCTCAAGAAATCTGCAATGTATTTCTTTGGGCTCCCAGTCTGCTTGAGCCTCGTCAGCTCAACAAAGTGCTGCTCTGGATCCCTCCGGTCAAATCGCTCCATCAATCTCCTGGTAAACTCGACATACGTCGTCACTGTAGAGTGTCCGAGTGTGACCATCCCATGGAACCACCAGTCCTAGGCCTCACCATCCAAATGTAATGTCGCCACCTTGATGGCACCCGTCTCCGACATCTGGTTAAGCTGGAAATAGATGTCCAACTTCTCTACCCAAGACTTTGCCGAACTGTTTGATGACCTATCAAATGTAGGCAAATTTAATCTGCTAGATGTGCGGTGGCTAGCTCCATCATGATAATTCTGGTGCCCTCTATGATGGTCGTGGGGTCTACTGTCCTGCTGGAGCTGAAAAAAATCTCGGAATGAGAAAGCATCCCTGAACTCCTGCCCATATGCCTGATACTCTGCAAAATACTCGTCCATGTGTCCGGGCTCTGCCTCCTGCTGGGCTCCTGCCCCTGTGTCTACTCCCAAGAAAGTGGGCATGGTAGAGCGTGTAGGTGCACGTGAAGCCTTTGGCTGAGTAGTATCACGCTGAGCAACACCATGCTCTGGAAAATGGTGGGATGTACTTGATCCCTCACCTACCTGGAATACCCGTGGGGTCTCACGCTGTCTAGCCTCTACAGCGGTGAACCTCTGACCCATCACCTCATTCTGCCTCTCTAAATCCTGCACCGATTTGAGGAGTGCCTCCCCAAACTGTTTGGCCTCAGTGTCATCTGCCATCGGCTCTCTTTGCTCTGAATCTAACATAGGCTCCTCCTACTCTACGTCTGTCATAGGCTCCTCCTACTCTGTGTCCACCACCTGAACACAGTTGTTGAGCCCTAGAATTGCCTTCTCTTTTACAAACCTCCACTTCATTTCATCATTATTTTATCACTTCATAAGCCTAAAATCAATGAAGAATGATTAGGATTGCTTAAAGGTTACATGAAATTGATTAACATATTGTATTTTCATATTTTTTCTATTTTAACAATTTTCTGCAAAATAGCTACAGAATACGGGCATTCCGTAGCTGACCGCGCATTCTGTAGCTGATCCCGAATTCCGCAGCTATTTTACAGTTTGAGTGGGTTCCAGGTGTCGTCTCAAGAAAAACCGCATATGGGCATATTCCACATCATGTCTACATGGTTCGTTGCTCACCATGAAGGAAGAAACGAATTCTGTGTATGGTTTTGATACGTGGGAACATATTTAAGAAAGTAGACTTCTAGTAGGACTGTCTCAGTCCAGATGTCCATTTCCTTTTCACGCAGCCACTTTAAGAGTCCTAGTATGATTTCGATAAGAAAAGACAATAATCCTTGAATTGTTGCAAGTTTTGTTATGAACATTTGTTATATAAACACTTGGGAAACCGAGAGCTAGGCTGGAGATTTTTGTTCTAGATTTTGCTGAGACTCTGTGATACATTTCTGAAGACGCAGATTGCTCTGTTCAAGTTATTTCTCTTTTAATGAAGCAGACAGTGTTGTTTTGAAAGCGTTGATTTGATTTAGAGTTAGATTCCGTCAGGTGGTAGAGGGCCCCTGCCTCTTGCATGGATTTATTTGCGTAATTTAGATAAGTATTCTAGCTGCCTTTACGTTTTTAAAGTTGAGTTCGTAGTTGCTTTCATTAGCTACTGTAGTTATACTCATTCCAAAAACTCTTCCAAAAGAAGCAGCTCTTCCAAAAGATTATAATGATGAATGGGAATTGAATATAGTATTGTAGGATTTAATTGTAATCTCTTTTGTTCAATATCACAGTTATACTTATGCTAAATACTCTTCCACAAGAAGAAACTCTTCCAAGAAATCTTTATAATGTTTTAAGCATGATTGTGATCCTGAACGCTTCATTTGTGTGTTTGCACTAAGTACCATAGCTGTCCTTGCTCTTAAACGCTTGTCCAACATATCATAATGATGAGTGGGAGATAGCCATGATATCTTAGTTTTTAATTGCTTTCAGTCTTTCTATTTGCATAGCATAAGTTAGGATACTCCGGAGTAATTGCACTTAATTCATGTTCAGTTGTTTTGCTTTAAGTTTGATAATGACTTGTAGTTTGACACTGTTTTAGATTAGTGACATTTTAAGTTCAGTTTTAGTTCAACTCATTGCATTTGCACTTCACATTCAGACTGTCATTCACTGCACATTAGATTACTTCAGTTGTTAAACTTAACAAAACAGCCTTCATTATTCACAAACCTCTTCTTGTTCTAAAATCTATAATTGCTTCATAACTACATGAACAGAAGATAATATCATTTTAAGGCCTGAAGTACCTCTGCAATTTCCTTATCACTTCATAAACAGAGCTCTCCCTCAAAAGACTACTTTGAAAAGAAATCAATAACTCTTGAGTAAGGTTTTGTGACATTCAATTAAATTGCAGAATAGAGTTAGGAACTAGTCCTAGAATAGAAGATCTTATGATGGTATAAATGTTTTATTCCAAATTTGCTTCAACAAATCTCTAATCAAAGATGAAATGTTGCATCATTATAATTTAGTTGTTTAAATTGTTTAGTTAGGAGGATTTGCATATTTAGTTGATCATTTCTCAAGTTGAGTTTATGTTTTGAATCATTTGTTTAAAAGTCATTATCAAGCTTTGCTTTTGCTTAGTCATAGTTTAGATTTGATTCTGCTTTAGTGTTTGCAATTGCATTTGACATTTGTCATCAACCAATTAGGCTTCACTCTATTTTTAATCATTAGTTCCTTTCCATTAGCTTTCTAGTCATCTTTCTTATGAACATAAAACCACCAAAAGACCAAAAACATCATAAATCATTACAAAAGACTAAAAACATCACAAAACACTAAATACAACGAAGTGGGAAGAGGTTACTTAGGCACATATGGTTCACTTCACTTCAACAGTTTACCAACCCTGGTTGACAATTAAATGAGCTCAATTTAGGAGACTAGATTGAGACCAAACATTTTGGCGCCGTTGCCGGGGAAGTGTAACTAGGTATCCTGATTTCCTACATCCACAAAAACAAAACAAAAAACTTCAATCACCTACCAGACCCACCATATCATGTGGTGCAGTAAGAACCACACATCCACATCATGAATTCATATTTTTGCAGGTAGAAGAAGAGGTGATAAAGCAGGTTGAAGAAATGGATGGAGATGATGACAATGAGGAAGATCCTTTTGGATTTCCCATTCAAGAAACTGATATCAATATTCAAATGAAGAACATCCATCCACCTGTACTTCCTAACTTCAAAGTTATGAGATCAGAAGACCCGGAAACCTTTCTTTCTAAATTTGAAATAATTTGTAGATCTTATGGCTACTCATTTCACATGCAAAAATTGAATTTGTTTCCGGCAACATTGAAGGATAGAGCTCTTAGATGGTTCATGACTTTAGGAAAAAATTCTATAAGGACATGGGATGATATGAAAAGAGTATTTTTGGAAAAATATAAAGGTTATTGCATGCACCATGACCTTAGAAATGAAGTCTTTAACATGAACCAAAAAGAGGATGAAAGCCTAGAAGATTTAGTCGAGAGATTTACTTATAATATCAAAAGATCTAAATTGCATAATTTAGGATCAGATGCATTAAAAACTCTCCTACTAAATGCTATAAAGGATGAATGGATTGATCTTCTTAATCTTGTGGGAAAAGGAGATGTCTATCGATTGTCGTTTCAAGAAATTTGTGAACTATGCAAGAACATATCAAGAGGAAAAGAAAAGTGTGTAAGGTCCCCTCAAGATCCATTTATGGCAAAAGTAAGTAAGTCAGCATCAGGATTGGTAAGTCAAACTGAACCTAACAATTTGATAAACATTCTTGGTAATTTAAATGAACAAACTGACATGCTAAGAGTGCAAAACAAGCAAAAAGTTGCTTCATTTATATTTTTCCCTAAATGTAGAAAGAAACATGCTTTGCATGAATGTCCATGTGATAACATTAAAATGTGTAAAATTTGTGCAGGGTCACATACTACTGAAGATTGCCCATCATTACCAGGGTTGAAGGAAATTTACCAGAAGGATAATGGAGCAAATCAAGCACAAGAGCAACTTTGTTATGTAGCTCCAAGAGGGCTATGGCAGCCTCATCAACCCAATATGATGCAATATCCTTATGCACAATTTCAAGGTTATGCACAACAACCTCAAAGTAATTGGAGAACACCCTTGCCTTGGAAACCTTGGCCATCTCAGTCCCAACCTCAAAACCAATCTTGGCAACAAAGTTGACAAAGGCCCTATAAAGGAAATCCACCATATCCTCAATCTTTCCCTCTTTATCCTCAATACCATGATCAATGTTATCCATACCATTTACCTCCACTACAACATCAATATCACCCTCATTTTACCTCAATTCAACCTTTTCCATTACCATCCACACAAACACCCCAAAGATTCCCCACTCCACTACCTCCACAACCATTTCATATCCCCAACAATAAAACACCTCAATCAACTTACAAATCTGAGGTATTGCAAAATGATTCACCAGTTGTCATTGAAGAACAACAACCAGCAGAAGAAGACTCAGATAAGGTCCAAGAATCAGGGATGTCTATTGATAAAGAGGAGATATTGGAACTAGAGATTGAAAAGTCTCATGCATGCCTATCACTAGATTCTATGAATGAAGATCATATCTCTGAAGACTTGCATTTCATGATAGAGGAAAGCCAAGGAAGACAAGATTACATTGAATCTTGGTTCAATTCAGTCATTGGATTCCAATGTTCAATTATTCAATATCTTTTGACATCATCTAAATCAAGACAGTTGGCATCTCATATACAGGTACATATCAAAGAGTGTCTTTCAAATCTGCATATGAGTTTATCTATCATCTTGTTACAAACATGGTTCCATTGGAAGTAATCATATACTTGAACAAGATTTTCTTTTTCAAGTAGAGTAGGACATAAAAAATAAAAATAAAAAAGGTAAAGAGAAAAATAAGTCCTATTGTGAAAACCAGCTTACTGGCACAATTGGACATGAGCTTTGTTTGAAAACCAGGCAACTGGCGGGCAAAGTTCACAATAAGTTCTGCAATTTCATGATGGTTTCAATATTTCATGGTTCTTCAAATCATTCTTGGTTCTATGCTGGAGTTGGATGATGTGGAATTCCTTAAGGTCCACCTTCCAACAGATCTTGTCCCATCGACCTCAACACTTTATCTGGGATCAAGATTAGAGATTATTTGAAGTGCCTTGGAGCTTGCATTCATCAATGGCAAGCCTCCTCGTTGATAACAATGGGAATAAAACAATGTCTCTTGATTGTCAAATCTTGCAGGCGACTCGACTTCGACACATTCATTCGTCCCTGTCAAGATGCACTGAGGTACCTTGACACTCATTTACATTATCGGTGAGTTGTCTCACATTGGTTAACGATTTTCATTATTGATCGGTAATCCAATGATTTCTTCCCATGCTCGACTTCGACACATTTATTCGCATGGTAAGAATTGTACCATGAATGTTGGCTATGATGAAGACTAATGGTTTTATGGAATCAACAACAACTTGCAGCAGTACATTTTATTAGTTTCTTGTAGCAGCATGTTCATCTTCTTGTCAATTCAACCACAGCTGCGGAAAGTGGCAGTTTCTGCAGCTATTGCTGAAGCAGCCTGTTTTCGTCTTTTTGCAACTTTTTCTAGAAGGTAGTTTTGGCGCAAATATTGCAAGAGATTGGAGCAGAAATAAAAAATTATGAGCTTATGGGTTTTCTCAGAATATGATAAATTGAGTATAACGCGGACATAATTTGGAAAAAAGCAATTTTCAAGGGCATTTCAGAAGGGTTTTTCAGGCAGATTTTCAATTTTCAGCATTATGGACAGAATAGGACAGATTTGAGTATTTTTGCAGAGCAGCACCTTTCTTCATCAAAATGAAATTCTGGAAGCATGTGGCAGTAGAGAAGGTAAAAATACATAGTTTCCCTTTGGAATCACTCAATTTGGCCTTAAAATGAGTTCGTGGCGTACTTTTTTGTTGCAACATTGGGCAAAATGAAGGGTGAAACAAGGCAGAAATTGATTTTGTCATAACTTTCAAACCGTGCATCCGTTGGTCCTAAAATGTTTATGGTAAATGCATTGAGGTAGGGTGAATAAACACAGAAAATTTCAAAAAAATTTAGTATGTATTCTTCAAGAATTTGGCCACTTTCACCTACAGCCATTTCTCATTTTCCGGGAGATCCGTGTAACCAATGGCAAATATTTTTCGTCAGAAGATGCATAATAATATTGGTGACAACCTCAGAAAATTTTAGGGAAGTCTGATGTACCATTTGAGAGAAATTCCAAAATTCATTTCATTCTACAATTCCACTCCATCTCACTCCATTTTCACTCCATCTCACGCCATTTTCATTTCATTTCACAAGTCCATTCCACTTTCACTCCATCTCACGCCATTTTCATTTCATTTCACAAGTCCACTCCACTTTCACTCCATTACATTTCACATCCATCTTCCATACTCATACATCATTTCTTTTTACAGATTGCATGTTGCAGCCACATCTTATTCAGCAATTCTGACTCAATTGTACAGCCTACAAAGAGATGATGATTACAGAAAATTGAAGGATTCTGTTTTGAAGACCAACATGCTCAAAGAGGACCAAAGGAACAACATCAAGCATAGCAATTAACAAGGTCAAAATTCTGAGGTAAATTGTGAACATTATTTTAATAGCAAAAAGTTAAAACATGAAATAGATACAATGTGTATAATCATGTGTTTCCTAAAACAACCTATCATTCGAATTGATTAACATATCTTGGCCATATCCCTTATCCTACATTCCATATCTCACCACAAGGTCATCATAAATTCTCTATCAGATCCATAGCCACTTCATTTTCCCTTATAGCTTAATCACCTCCATCCATTCACTTCCATTACACTTTGCAGCCAATCCATCTTTAAGTGCAGAAAGGTAATTCTAAGGGTGAAGCATCATTCTTCAACTAATCCATCTTCAGACACAGAGATACAGTTTCAAAATAAAGTATTAGACTCTGTAGTCAATCTAGCTTCAAGCATAGAAAAGTGATTCTGAAAGGAAGATAATCTGCGCAAAGGAGGAATGTGGCTAATTGTCAGGACACAATCAGTTGAAGTCAAGTATTTGGAAGGATATCCACAAGTCAAGGAGCTACTACAATAAGAAGGGAGGCTAAATTTTATAGAGAAATTTGATGGCTTCCATAAGGAGATTACAAAATCTTTTGCCAAAACTTTTGATGGAGCAGAAGAAGAAAAACTGACATGGTTATTGAAAATAAACTTGACACTCCACTACAAGAGGAAGATGAAGAACTAATTTCTGAAATGTTAACAGAGATTAGAAAATAGATTAAGGGCAAAAGAAGCAGAAAGATAAATTTGGATGTTTTAACAGAGGTTTCAGAGCACATGGAACAAGTTTTGATGAAATTGCATGAGGACATGCAATAGTCTTGCAGTGGGGGTATGTTGAGCCCTAGAATTGCCTTCTCTTTTACAAACCTCCACTTTATTTCATCATTATTTTATCACTTCATAAGCCTAAAATCAATGAAGAATGATTAGGATTGCTTAAAGGTTACATGAAATTGATTAACATATTGTATTTTCATGATTTTTGCTATTTTAACAATTTTCTGCAAAATAGCTACAGAATACAGGCATTCCGTAGCTGACCGCGTATTCCGTAGCTGATCTCGCATTCCGCAGCTGTTTTACAGTTTGAGTGGGTTACAGGTGTCGTCTCAAGAAAAACCGCATATGGGCATATTCCACGTCATGTCTACATGGTTCGTTGCTCACCATGAAGGAAGAAAAGAATTCTATGTATGGTTTTGATACGTGGGAACATATTTAAGAAAGTAGACTTCTAGTAGGACTGTCTCAGTCCAGATGTCCATTTCCTTTTCACACAGCCATTTTAAGAGTCCTAGTATGATTTCGATAAGGAAAGACAATAATCCTTGAATTGTTGCAAGTTCTGTTATGAACATTTGTTATATAAACACTTGGGAAACCGAGAGCTAGGCGGGAGATTTTTGTTCTAGATTTTGCTGAGACTCTGTGCTAAATTTCTGAAGACGCAGATTGCTCTGTTCAAGTTATTTCTCTTTTAATGAAGCAGACAGTGTTGTTTTGAAAGCGTTGATTTGATTTGGAGTTAGATTCCGTCAGGTGGTAGAGGGCCCCTGCCTCTTGCACGGATTTATTTGCGTAATTTAGATAAGTATTCTAGCTGCCTTTACGTTTTTAAATTTGAGTTCGTAGTTGCTTTCATTAGCTACTGTAGTTATACTCATTCTAAAAAATCTTCCAAAAGAAGAAGCTCTTCCAAAAGATTATAATGATGAATGGGAATTGACTATAGTATTGTAGGATTTAATTGTAATCTCTTTTGTTCAATATCACAGTTATACTTATGCTAAATACTCTTCCACAAGAAGAAACTCTTCCAAGAAATCTTTATAATGTTTTAAGCATGATTGTGATCCTGAACGCTTCATTTGTGTCTTTGCACTAAGTACCATAGTTGTCCTTGCTCTTAAACGCTTGTCCAACATATCATAATGATGAGTGGGAGATAGCCATGATATCTTAGTTTTTAATTGCTTTCAGTCTTTCTGTTTGCATAGCATAAGTTAGGATACTCCGGAGTTTAATTGCACTTAATTCATGTTCAGTTGTTTTGCTTTAAGTTTGATAACGACTTGTAGTTTAACACTGTTTTAGATTAGTGACATTTTAAGTTCAGTTTTAGTTCAACTCATTGCATTTGCACTTCACATTCAGACTGTCATTCACTGCACATTATATTACTTCAGTTGTTAAACTTAACAAAACAGCCTTCATTATTCACAAACCTCTTCTTGTTCTAAAATCTATAATTGCTTCATAACTACATGAACAGAAGACAATATCATTTTAAGGCCTAAAGTACCTCTGCAATTTCCTTATCACTTCATAAACAGAGCCCTCCCTCAAAAGACTACTTTGAAAATAAATCAATAACTCTTGAGTAAGGTTTTGTGACATTCAATTAAATTGCAGAATAGAGTTAGGAACTAGTCCTAGAATAGAAGATATTATGATGGTATAAATGTTTTATTCCAAATTTGCTTCAACAAATCTCTAATCAAGGATGAAATGTTGCATCATTATAAGTTAGTTGTTTAAACTGTTTAGTTAGGAGGATTTGCATATTTAGTTGATCATTTCTCAAGTTGAGTTTATGTTTTGAATCATTTGTTTAAAAGTCATTATCAAGCTTTGCTTTTTCTTAGTCATAGTTTAGATTTGATTCTGCTTTAGTGTTTGCAATTGCATTTGACATTTGTCATCAACCAATTAGGCTTCACTCTGTTTTTAATCATTAGTTCCTTTCCATTAGCTTTCTAGTCATCTTTCTTATGAACATAAAACCACCAAAAGACCAAAAACATCATAAATCATTACAAAAGACTAAAAACATCACAAAACACTAAATACAACGAAGTAGGAAGAGTCTACTTAGGCACATATGGTGCACTTCACTTCAACATTTTACCAACCCTGGTTGACAATTAAATGAGCTCAATTTAGGAGACTAGATTGAGACCAAACAACAGTCTCCCTCTTTGTAGGTGTTCTCCAACCTACGCTCACGATCTTTGTACTTCCTGCCTCTATAACAAATATATGGCCTCTTCCCCGGTGTCATAGACAACTAGCTCCACAGGCTGAGCCAGAACTATGCTCTGATACCACTATCAGATCCCGTTTCAGGGATATCTCTAAAACACAACAAACTCCAACCAGAGATGGACTGGGAGGGTGTTTACCAGATATGCCACCTCTGAAAAGAGGACGAAATCTAGAGCCTACCTGGCCCTTTCCAGACTCTGTCTAAGAGTATAAAATAAACACACCAAGTGGAATAGAACTAGAATGCTCAAATATATATAAAAATAACAATGCAACAGACATATAATAACATAGAAAGAATGTACAGAAACTCTTCCAGAAATATAGAGAGGAAATGCTAAGCCATTTTATTGAACTGAGAAATATAATGAAGTACAATAGGTGATCAGAGTGATGGCACCTAAACTTGCTCAAGGCAAGTGAAGAAATACTCTTAGAATACACCAGAAATGGCTACTCTCTGAACTGCGTCCCAGCTGCTGGAAAACTGTCGTGTAGCTGCTACCACTGAAATGAACTGATAACTAGGGGCTGGTCCCCTTGCCAAAATGAGCTGAAAATCTGGAATCCTCCTCTACTCACCGATCCCAACAAAACCCAGAAACCATATCAGAAATGGCCGACCTCCGAAAAACACCCCCTTGGGGAATTTCGATGGCCTCCAAGGCTCTGCGCAGAGGGTAAATAGGAATAGCTGAAATACTGCCTCAAACTCCACCAAAATCCTCCCAAAGGAAAAGGCTAATCCTCTGCTCAAAATCTCAGCTCAAATCTCCTGCAATAACCCTGATCCGGAACTCCTCCTAGATGGACTACGTCCTCCCTCTCAATGATTGCGCAGTCTCTATGAATGCACGGCTCCGCAACAAAACCAAACACCAAAATTCTCCCACAAAATTCTGAATAAATAACCTTTCCCGAGCAGACACTCGAAGTCCCCCGGGGCTAAGGGCGAGATCTCCGACCAGAGACACTCAATGCACTAAACAGTGATGCAGACAGGCTAAATAGCCAGCATGCTCAAGAAGTCAAAATGACCAACTCAATATCATCAACAACGAATGAATGAAATAAGAAGGCTCCTCCCTCTTTTATAATGTTGGCCTTTTTCCAAAACCCTAGGGCCTATCTCCTCAACGTAGCCTCTCTCTCTTGCCACGTGCTCATCCTCATCTGTGTAGTAGCTTCTAGAGTATACGTGGGCCCCCTCTCTACGTGGTGCTTGGCCCCCCTTGGCTCCCCTTTAAGTCACAAAGTTGTGCTACTAGGGAGGGTGTTTTATTCCACTTAAGTGAGTTAGACCCTCTTTACTCACTTTTTATTTATTAATGAACTATAGATGGCAAAATTGAACAAAATCGAATATTCCAATTAGCTATCGCTAATTAGGAATATTACATCAAGACAGAGTGGAGGAAGAAGATCGAGCCCACTCTTCTTAATGGCTTTGCAACGCTGTAAGTACTCTGTAGTATGGTCTGGGAGTCTTTGTCAGGTCGACGTTTGACGTCAGATGTCTCTTTGAAGTCCTTGCTGGCTGTAAGGCACTCTGTGATAGCCTTCTGAAATAAGTGACAGGGATGGAAAGTCTGCAGGTCTCCATACTCCATAATCGCTACCCTGACAGTCTTCAAGAAGATTCTCTCAGTGGAATGGCCTTTCAGAGCTCGAGGAGGCATGGGGAATTTTGTCGGAAGGTGTACTCTCTGAGAATACGTTCTGCTGACATACACACAGATATGGCTTGTTTCATGTGCATTGGTCTTAAAACTGCGTCTTCTACCTTTGAACAAGGGATTAGGTGCTAAATATTCAATTAACAGGCCCAAATCCCTTAAATTTGCTTCTTATGTTTCACTGGGCCGCTGCTGTAATGGCCTCTCTGTGATCTTAGTCACAGTGGTTGAGACTGTGGAGCCAGAGCGAGTTTCTTCACTCTGTAATCCCTGCACAATGAAATTAACTAGTTATGAAATCCAGGGGGTGGCAAGAAGATTTGTTGTGGATGGAATGGTGGTGGAATGGTGAAAACGGGAAAAAATCTATATGGAATGGTGAGGAACATAGTTGATGAAGGCTTGGTGTAAAGATGAGTCGTGGACCGTGTTTGGTCTCAACCTAGTCTCCTAAATTGAGTTCATTTAATTTTCAACCAGGGTTGCTAAACTGCTGAAGTGAAGTGCACCGTATGTGCCTAGGTGTTTGTCTCTTAATGTGTTGTGTTTAGTTTTTTATAATGTTTTTGGTCTTTTGTGATGATTTATGATTTTTTTGGTCTTTTGGTAGTTTTATGTTCACAAGGAAAATGACTAGAAAGCTAGTGGAAAGAAGCTAATGATTGAAAACAGAGTGAAGCCTAATTGGTTGATGACAAGTGACAAATGTAAAGGCAAATACTGAAACAATAATCAAACCTAAACTATGACTAAGCAGAATACCAAGCTTGATAATGACTTTAAGGAAATGAATCAAACATAAACTTAACTTGTCCAAATCTTTCATCAAAGGTATTTTGGGAGAGTTTTGAGAAATGGTCAGCTAAGTATACAAATTCTTCTAACTAAACAACTAAACAATCAGCTTATAATGAGACAACATTTTATCCATGATTAAAGATTTGTGGAAACATGTTTGGAGAAAAATATTGTTGACATCATAAGATCTTCTACTCTAAGACTAGCTCCTAACTCTATTCTACAGTTGAGTTTGACACCTCTACACTTCACTCAAAGGTTATAGATTTTTTAGAATAGTCTTTTGAGGAAAGGTTTGTTTGTGAGATGATAAAGGAAGTTGCAAAAGTACCTCAGGCCTTGGAATGATACTGTCTTCTGTTCATATGGTTATGAATCAATTATAGATTTAGAACAAGAAAAGGTTTTGTAAATAATGAAGGCTGTTTGGTTAAGTTTAACAATTGAAGTAATCTAATATTCAGTGGATGACAACTAAATGTGGAGTGAAAATGCAATGAGTTAAGCTAAAACTAAACTTAAGATGCCACTAGTCTAAAATAGTGCTGAACTAACAAGCCATTATCAAACTCAAAACAAAATAACAGAGCATGAGTTAAATGAAATTAGACTTCGGAGTATCCTAACTAAGTTATCATGCATTAATCTATGGGATTATACAGTCTGTTTTGTCCATCATGATTGGTATTTTGGAAGAGATTCTTAGAACAATCCTAGCTGTACAATTCAGTGCAAATGCAAACATAAAGACTTAAAGCAATTTAAAAACTAAGATATCACAGCTGTCTCCTACCCATCATTATGATATTTTGGAAGAGCGTTTTAAGAGCACGATCAGCTATGTTACTTAGTGAAAAACAAACAACTAAAACATTCATTATCACAGCCATGCCTTAGACATCATAAGGATTTTTTGGAAGAGTTTCTTCTTTCGGAAGAGTTTGCATAGAATAAGTTCAATTGTGATAGCGAATCAAAAGAAATTACAATTAAATCCTACAACACTATAGTTATTTCCCATTCATTATCATGATCTTTTGGAAGATTTTCTTCTTTTGGAAGAGTTTTTAGAACAAGTATAACTATAGTGGCTAATGAAATTAACTATGAACTCAAACTTCAAAAACGTAAAGACAACTAAGATACTTATCTAAATTACGCAAGTAAAACCGTGCAGGAGACAGGGGCCCTCTACCACCAGACGAAATCTAACTCCAAATCAAATCAACGCTTTCAAAACAATACTATCTTCTTCATTAAAGGAGAAATAACTTGAACAGAGCAATCTGCGTCTTCAGAAATGTAGCACAAAATCTAAGCAAAATCTAGAGCAAAATATAGCCTATCTCTCGGTTTCCCAAGTGTTTTTATAACAAATTTACATAACAAGACTTGCAACAATTCGAAGATCATTGTCTTTCCTTATCGAAATCATACTAGGACTCTTAAAGTGGCAGCGTAAAAAGGAAAAGGACATCTGGAATAAGACAGTCCTATTAGAAATCTGCTTCCTTAAATGAGTTCCCACGTACCAAAACCATATCCAGAATTCGGTTTTTCCTTCATGGTGAGCAACGAACAATGTATACATGACGTGGAATATACCCATATGTGGTTTTTCTTGAGAGGCCACCTAGAACATGCCTGAACGTGAAGACAGCTGCAGAATTTCTGGTTAGCTACGGAATGTCTGCATTCTGCAGCTAGTTCCAGTCAAAATGCATTACAATGACAAAAATCACAAAACTTAGCAAGTTAGCCAAGTTAATCATTCTAAAAGTAATTTTAACTAAATTCATTGATCAATTGGGTCTGAGATAACAATGGACAAAGGAAAATGAGGTAAAGTAAGATGAAAGAAAGCAAAATCTTGAGGCTCAACATACCCCCACTACTGACTTCTTGCATGTCCTCATGCAATTTATTCCATAAACTCAGAGGCTTCTGCAAGAACATCTAATCCTCTCCTTCTTCTTTGCCTGGAAGCTAAAGATCTTCTGGGTTTTCTGATGACAAGTTTGAACCTTAAGTTGGTAAGTGCCCTGATTAGCTTCTTGTTCCTCTTTTTCAACTTTTCATTAGCCTTTTCCACTTTATCCATATGTAGAAATAAGGTTGAGTTCATATTGGTTTTGAGTTTGACTTGTTCCTTCAGAATATCATTCTCATTTTTTATGTGTCTATTAAGTATTTACAGCTCATACCTATCCCTTATTAACACATCTATTTCGGACAGTGGAGGACTAGGGGTTCTATCTCTACTCTCTGAAGCTTTCCTTTCCAAAGTTTCAACATAGTCATAAACTTCTTGTTGAGCAGGGTCAATTTCAGGGGTTCCTTCATTAAAATCCTCTTCAACATCTTCTTCAATAGATGTTTCCTCATCTTCTATATTTATCACCCCTGTTTGTTTGATCTGAGTTTTCCTTAGTTTCCCCTTGAGTCTATGGCTTCTTCTTGGCTGAGAAGATCCCTCTCCTTTTTCTGTGGCAGATTTTCTGATTACCTTCTCTTTCTTAAGTTGTCTCTTAATTTGAGTCAACTTCTCTGAGATTATTTCCTCACTACTTTACTGGATTGTTTTGTCAATTTCAATTTTAGAAGCTCTCCATTTTCTGCTTCTCCTTGTAAGTTGTTGTTCAGGTGAGGGCTCTTTTGGCTCTTCAAAATGATTTCTTATCAAGAAATTATCCCAAGTATCATTTGTTTTGGCTAAATGGTGTTCAATTAAAATCTTAACCAAGCCATGATGATATAGAGTTGTCTCTAAGAATTGAACCCTTCTTTGAACACAAGAAGCCATCTTTTTCAAACTTTGAAGCAAGAAATAGGGCAAATTTAACTCTTCCTCTAGAAAATGCATTATCAGTCTAATATGGTAAACATAAAATGTGCCATATCTACCTTCACATGTGATAAATTTTTGTAGAATAAGCAAGATATTTCTCCATTTATTTTTCAATGCAGAACTTGGAATTCCCTTCTTAAACACAGTGACATCCATACCTGGTGATTTTAGAATTTGCTTCCATGATTCATTATGGAATTCTCTGTTTTTGAACCATCTCTCTCCATTTCTAAGCAATCCCGTTGCTTCTGCAATGAAAACCTCAGTGACAGTGAATTTAACATCTCCCACTTCAACCTCAGCTCCTCTAAATGACCTTGCAAATGTTTTAGTGACTTCTTTGTGGAAGCCATTAAATTTCTCAAGAAATTGTAGCCATCCTACCTGTTGCAAAATTTCTTTACATTGAGGGTATCCTTCCAGGTATTTTGTACCCATTGGTTCGGTTCTTACAATAAGGC
This sequence comes from Pinus albicaulis, assembly GCA_034641835.2. Taxonomy (NCBI): domain Eukaryota; kingdom Viridiplantae; phylum Streptophyta; class Pinopsida; order Pinales; family Pinaceae; genus Pinus; species Pinus albicaulis. Next base: position 1,977,357,808 of record CM076578.1, read on the forward strand.
CCATAATTGCTTCTTCAATGTTCAGATTAATACTCTTTCTGCCCACGGAAACAATAACTTCCACCTTCGAATTGATATACCTCTGGTTCTCGGTGACAATGGCTTCAAACTTCGGACTGATATGCCTCTGGTTGACAGTGACAATGGCTTCAAATTCCACACTGATATATCTCTGTCTCTCGGTGATAATGGCTTCAAATTCCACACTGCTATACCTCTGTCTCTTGGTGACAAATGGCTTCAAATTCCACACTGCTATACCTCTGCGTTTACAGTGATAATGCTCAATCTCTGCTCACGGTGATAGTGCTTTAATCTCTGCTCACAGTGATAGTGGTTTGATATTCAAACTGATATACCCTTTTTCTCTGCTCACGGTGATATGGATATCTCTGTTTTGCGGAATGAAATGATGAAGGGCTGGCTACAGAATGGAGTGATGGAAGTAGTTACAGAATGAGTTAATGGAGTGAGGTGGAGAAAACGAATTAATGAGTGAAAAGACTGCGGAGATTTTTACAACGGAAAAGAAAATCATCATTGAATGATTTGTTTGAGTGACGTGAGGAAATCAAACACTTCAGCCTTTTTGACCGCTTAAATGATGGTCGGGTATAGAATTTGAAATGAGAGATTTTTATCCAAAGTTTGTGGAGGGTATATTGGTCATGATCAATAAAAATAATCAAAACAACTTTTCCGAATGATTCATAACTAAAACTACGCTAAACTTTATGATATGCCATTATAATCAAAACTTGTTACCTTTGCTTTTCATTTGATTTTTGTGGTCTTTGTCTTCTTTGTTCTCCTTTGGAAGAGTCTTCATAATCCTTCTTGGTTCTTCTTATTCATGGATACACTGGATCATTTTGTTGCAATTCAAATGTCTGCTGATTAGTGCCTTCAGGATTTGTAGCTGCGGAATGACTGTCTGGCTGCGGAAAGTATAATCAGCTGCAGAATGTACTTGTAGAGCATTTTAATCATGGAATGGAGTAGTTTGGAATATAAGTGAAATGTTATATGGCATGAATGAAGATGGATGATGAGACATGATATGTATGAAGTGGATGATGAAATGGAATGGATTCAGTTTATGAAATGGAGTGGAAGAACATAAGAACTGCCCTGCAATCCATGACATGTGTTATTCATTTGCAGCAAGACATCAAACTTTAAATTTTGACATGGAAATGAGGTGGATGGAGTATGGAATGAGATGAATGAAATATGGAATGAAGTAGAGTATGAATGAATGAATGAAATGGAGTACGGATGGATAAGTGAATGGAATGAAATGAAATGAGATGGATCATAAGTACAATGGATCTGAACTTATGATTTTGTAATAGCTGCTTGCAAAAACAAAATGGAAAAGTTAGAGTGTCAGAAAGACTCTGATTTTCACCCTATCTTTTCTGTATAAACATGCCAATCAATGATTGGTTTTCATGTTTATACTTTATTTTTATTTTTTTTAATTTTTTAATTTTTATTTTTAAAGAAATGCTTCAGAAAATTCAATAAAGTTGATGAAGAAGAAAGATTCTTCTTCATTAACTTCACATCACTGTTTTCCTGGAACTTCTTGACAAATTCTTCTCTTGAGAGTGGTTTGTGATACGGCTTCAATCTATGACCATTCACAAGAAAAGTGACCTCTTCTTCATCTATTGTCCTGATTTTTACTGCTCCATTGTCAAAAATTTCAACAATTTCATATGGCCCAGCCAATGTGTTTGAAATTTACCTTGAAAATCCTTGAATTTTGAATCAAACAAGAGAGCCCAGTCACCTTCTTTGAATTTCTTCTCTTTGATGTACTTGTCATGCCATCTAGCCCTTTGCTGTTGGACTAGACTTGTTTTTTGAACTGCATCTTGTCTGATCTCATCCAATTCATTAATTTGCTCAGTCTATGCTTTTGTGCCTCCGTTAGATCAAGTCCTAGCTGAACTGCCATCTTGAAGGTTTGAATTTGGAACTCTATGGGAAACAAAACTTGCTTTCCATAAACAAGCTCATAAGGAGTATGGCCTGTTGTGTTTCTCCATGTAGTTCTATAGGCCCACAAGGCTTCAGGAAGCCTATCTACCCAATCTCTTCTATGTAAATGAACAATCTTTGTTAGGATTCCTTCAATGACCTTATTAGTAGATTCCACTTGACCATTTGCTTGTGGATGATAATGAGTAGATTTTCTATGCCTGATTTTGCCTGATTTTGTACCTCTCCATCATTTTCTCCACTAGCCTTGATGTAAATTGAGCTCCTTGATCTGTAACAATTTCCCTTGGGACACCAAAACAAGTAAAAATATCCTCAAAAAGAAAAGTAACTACAGATGCTTCATTAGCAACAAGTAATGGCTTGGCTTCTACCCATTTGGTAACATAATCAGTGCAAACTAATATATATCTCTTTTGTCTTGATGGAGGACTAATAGGTCCTACAAAATCCAAAGCCCATTTTTCAAAAGGTTCAATATGTACCTGAGGTTGCAATGGCATCTCACCTAAAGGAGAAGGTTTCCCTACCCTTTGGCAACTGTCACACCTTTTGACATACTCTTTAGCATCTTTAAACAAGGATGGCCAATAATATCCTAAATTAAGGAGCTTATAGGCTGTCTTCTTATCAGCAAAGTGTCCGCCACAAGGTTCATCATGACATGCTTTGAAAATCTCAGGCATCTCATCTTCACGAACACACCTTCTAATGACCAAATTTGGACCTGTCTCGTACAACTCATTAGCAACCCATGAATATTTTGCACTGTCATAAATGATTTTTCTTTTATCTCTTGCATTCATTATTGAAGGAAATTTCCCTGAAACTAAATAATTAACAATATCAGCAAACCATGGATTTTGAGTAGAAATTGCAAAAAGATATTCATCAGGAAATTGATCTTCAACTGGAGTGTCATCTTTGATATTTTGGAGTCTAGATAGGAAATCAGCTACTGCGTTTTGTTTTCCAAGCCTATCTAGAATGGTAATGTTGAATTCTTGTAAGAGCAATAATCATCTTATGACTCTACCATTAGTAATTGATTTTTTCATTAAGTATCTAATTGCAGAATGATCAGTATGAACAAAAGTTTCATAGCCTATTATATAGTGTCTGAATTTGTTTATGGCATGAACAACAGCTAAAAACTCTTTTTCAGTTACAGTATAGTTTAACTCTGCAGGAGTCAAATTTTTACTGGTATAATAGATGGCATAGGGAATCAAATCTTTTTGTCCCAATACTACTCCTAGAGCTGTATCGGAAGCATCTGTTGAGATATGAAAAGGTAACTTCCAGTTAGGTCCCCTTAATATAGGTGCTTCAGAAATTTTGTTTTTCAGGGTTTCAAAGGCTAACTGGCAATCAGAAGTCCATTTGAATTCAAAATCTTTGGTAAGTAATTTGAAGAGTGGAGATGCTATCTTGGTGAAGTTTTCTATAAATCTCCGATAATATCCTGTAAATCCTAGAAAACTTCTAACATCTCTTTGACAACTTGGAATAGATAAGTTAGAGATGACTTCAACTTTTGACTCATCAACTCTAATCCCATCCCCTGAAATATGATGCCCTAAAACAATACCTTCAGTAAACATCATAAAAAATTTTTCATGACTAAGTGAAAGGTTTTCTTCTTGACATCTCTTTAAGACTTTTTCCAAGTTTTCTAAAGCTTCTTCAAAAGTGTTTCCATAAACTGTGAAATCATCCATGTATACCTCTACACAATCATGTATTAGATCTGAAAAAATTCCTAATACTGCCCTTTGGAATGTTGCAGGTGCATTTCATAATCCAAATGGCAATACTCGGTAAGCATAGGTACCCCAAGGACAGGTAAATGTGGTTTTGTCTTGATCTTCAAGTGCTACTTGGATTTGGTTGTAACCACTAAACCCATCTAAGAATGAGAAGTACTTTTTGCCAGCTAATGTATCTAACACTTGATCTATGAAAGGTAAGAGAAAATGGTCTTTAAGAGTAGCTTTGTTTAGTTCTCGGTAGTCAACACATACCCTCCATTTACCATTTTTCTTTGGCACAATTACCAAAGGAGAAACCCATTGACTATCTGAAATGGGATAGATGAAATTGACATTTAACAATTTTTGCAATTCTTCTTTAACAATCTCCCTAAGATTTGGATTCATCCGTCTTTGAGGTTGTCTGATTGGTTTGCAATTTTCCTCTATATAGATGTGATGAGTGCAAGTCTTGGGGCTTATCCCTTTCATGTCAGTGTATTCCCATGCATATGTAGAAGAGTTTCTCTGTAATACTTTGACTAACTTTTCTTGTTGAGATTTCTCTAGGTTCTTATTTATGTTCAAAGTTTTTCCTGGAAAGATCTCACTTGTAGAGCTGCCAAATTTATCCATAGAATGAAGAGACATCTACCTTGATGACAAAAACTCAATATTGGATCCCTCTTGAAATGATTCATGTTTGTGTTCTGGAGAGGATTCAAAGTTTTCTAGAATATTCAGAATTTGATTATCTTCACTAATTTCTGAAATTGTGAAGAGAGGTTGTAAATCTTCTTCATCCTCTATCCATTGAGTGTCATCTAAATTTGTAATTGTCCTAGCTGGAGGATATAAAGTAAATTTCTTAGTTGAACTACCATCAGAGATATACATATCACCGGATCTACAATTAATAAAAGCATCAGCTGTAGCCAACCAAGGTCTTCCTAATATAACAGGATGTCCTCCTAGATTATTCTTAGGAGTTAGGATCATGAAATCCACAGGGTACTCCCAAGAATCTAGGGACATTGGAATGTCTTCTATTACCCCATCTGGTTTGATCATAGATCTGTCTGCTAATTGTAATAGTGTGGGTGTAAAGAGAAGATTAGGAAGTTTCAGTTTATCCATGATTTGTCTACTCATGATATTTATTGCTGCTCCTAAATCAATGAGTGTGTTTTGGATTTCAATTCCATTAATGTGAATTTTAACAACTCGATTTCCTGGGTCAAGATACTTTGGAATAGCAATCTTGCACATCATAATGTCTGCTATTTGTCCTGCCAGTTGAATTTTCTTTGTTTCTCTTATTCTTTTTCTTGTTGTCTTCATGCTCAACTCCTTTATTGTTTTGGCTAAAATTGGAATTTCCTTGATGGCTTGTAATAATGGAATTTTAATGCAAACATTTCTCAGCTCATCTAGGAAATCATAATTAGGCACCATGATTTTTTTTTCCACACCTCTATCAATTTCTAATCTTTCTGGAAAGGGAGGTATAGAAGTATATGTTGATGGTTGCTCTAATACAGGAGTTGAAATTATTGGATCTTTTTTCTTTGATTTTTCAGTGTTTGGGTCTTGAAAGGATGTGTCTTCCTCAAGAGTTGTATTCACCCGTAGAGACTCTTCCTCAGAGTTATCTTGTTCTTTTATGATCACAGAAGGTTTCCTCTTTTCAAGTATTCTTCCAGACCTAAGTTGAACATCACTAAGGTCTAGAGGAGTAATTAAATAAGTTGGAAACTGTTGGCCTTCTATCATGTATGTATTCTGAGGATTTTTATTATTGGGGTTTGGTATGGGTTGAGCAGGCAATTGATTTGATTTTTGAGGAAATGGTAATGGGAGTGGTTGATTTTTATGGGGTTGGTTCTGATGATGTTGTTGAGGACTTTGTTGAAAATTTTGTTGAATATTTTGAGGAAAATTTTGTTGAGGATTTTGAGGATAAAAATGTGGGTATGGTGGATAGGATGGTGGATACTGATAGTATGGAGAGTATCTTCCATAGGGAATTTGTGTTCCTTGTGCCCAATATTGAGATTGATTTTGAAATTGGGGCCAAGTTTGCTGCCAAGAATTCCAAGGTGGAGGTTGATTATACATTTGATCATAGAATCCTTGTGTTTGAGGTCCCTGCCAAGGCCTTCTAGATACAAAATTGAGAGACTCTGTGGAATCTGTAGGAGTTTCCTCCTGAAAGACAGCTTTGAGACCAGGAAGAGAAGGACAATTCTTGGTCTCATGTTTTTCAGAACAAATGACACAGGTATCTACAACTTTTACATCCAAAGGACACTCTCTCAAGGCATGTTTCTTTCTACGTTTGGGAAAAAATATTGCCAAGGCATCAGATTCAACTTTTTGCTTGTTTTGTATCTTAAGGGTGTCTATTTGTTCACTAAGACTCCCTAAGATGTTAGATTTAAAATCATCAAGCATGTGTCCTATTTCTGATCTACTTACTGTCCCAGAAGCAGACTTACTTGCCCTTGCAAGAGCAGGATCTCTTGGACCTTTGACAGTTTTAGATTTCCCTCTTGAAAGGTTGATACATAACTCGGATATTTCAGGTAATGTGAGCTGTGATATATCCCCTTTTCCCATCATGTTAAGGATATCCAACCATTCATCCCTAATTTTTTTCAACAAAAGAGCTTTTAAGGTGTCTTGATCCAGGTTTTCCATTTTTTCTCTTTTGATGTTGTAATGAAATCTCTCCAACAAATCTTCCAAGTTTTCATCTTCTTTTGTAACATCTTAAACACTTCTTCCTTATGATTGACCGGCATACAATAATCCAAATACCTCTCTAGAAATGCTTGTTTCATGTCTTCCCATGTCCTAATAGAACTGTTGATCAGACTCATAAACCACTTCAATGCTGCTCCTTTCAAGGTTGAAGGGAATAATTTCAGTTTTTGAGCATCTTGTAAGTAGTCATAAGTTCTACACAGAACTTCGAATTCAAATATGAAGGTTTCAGGATCTTCAGTTTTAAGTCCATAGAAGTTTGGAAGGACAGAGGGTGAAATGTTTTTCATGGTTGTATTGGTTTCTTCATCAATTATAGGGAACCCAAAAGAGCTTCCTATTTCTCTTCTACCTCTTCCTCCATCTGCACCTCTACCTCCTTCTCCTCTACCTCTACCTCTACCTCCAAATAGTGTGTGTTCTCCATTAAAGACTCCTCCTCCTCCTTCTTCTACCATGGTTGACTATCCTGTGGAAGTGGAAAGGTTTGTGTCCCTAACAGGAGTCTTTAAATATTCTTCTATGGCAGGTTCAGTGGATGAAGTGGAAGGTTTCTCGAATGGAATAGCTGACCTTAGATCTTCTAGAAGTCCAAGATCAGTAAAGGATGGAATGTGGGTCTGAGTTGAAGGTGTACTAGCTCTGGATCTAGATGAAACAAGTGGTGTTCTAGAAATCAAACTTCTGCTTTTGCTGCTTATAAATCTTCCCCTTGAATCTCTCTCCCTACGCATATAATTGTTTTTGGATGCTAAGAAACAAAGTTTACCTAGTTTTCACTTCCTCGGCAACGGCGCCAAAATGTTTGGTCTCAACCTAGTCTCCTAAATTGAGTTCATTTAATTGTCAACCAGGGTTGGTAAACTGCTGAAGTGAAGTGCACCGTATGTGCCTAGGTGTTTGTCTCTTAATGTGTTGTGTTTAGTGTTTTATGATTTTTTTGGTATTTTGTGATGATTTATGATGTTTTTGGTCTTTTGGTAGTTTTATGTTCACAAGGAAAATGACTAGAAAACTAGTGGAAAGAAGCTAATGATTGAAAACAGAGTGAAGCCTAATTGGTTGATGAAAAGTGACAAATGTAAAGGCAAATATTGAAACAATAATCAAACCTAAACTATGACTAAGAAGAATACCAAGCTTGATAATGACTTTAAGGAAATGAATCAAAACATAAACTTAACTTGTCCAATTCTTTCATCAAAGGTATTTTGGGAGAGTTTTGAGAAATGGTCAGCTAAGTATACAAATTCTTCTAACTAAACAACTAAACAATCAGCTTATAATGAGACAACATTTTATCCATGATTAAATATTTGTGGAAACATTTTTGGAGAAAAATATTGTTGACATCATAAGATCTTCTACTCTAAGACTAGCTCCTAACTCTATTCTGCAGTTGAGTTTGACACCTCTACACTTCACTCAAAGGTTATAGATTTTTAGAATATTCTTTTGAGGAAAGGTTTGTTTGTGAGATGATAAAGGAAGTTGCAAAAGTACCTCAGGCCTTGGAATGATACTGTCTTCTGTTCATATGGTTATGAATCAATTATAGATTTAGAACAAGAAGAGGTTTTGTAAATAATGAAGGCTGTTTGGTTAAGTTTAACAACTGAAGTAATCTAATATGCAGTGGATGACAACAAAATGTGGAGTGAAAATGCAATGAGTTAAGCTAAAATTGAACTTAAGATGCCACTAGTCTAAAATAGTGCTGAACTAACAAGCCATTATCAAACTCAAAACAAAATAACAGAGCATGAGTTAAATGCAATTAGACTCCGGAGTGTCCTAACTAAGTTATCATGCATTAATCTATGGGATTATACAGTCTGTTTTTTCCATCATGATTGGTATTTTGGAAGAGCTTCTTAGAACAATCCTGGCTGTACAATTTAGTGCAAATGCAAACATAAAGACTGAAAGCAATTTAAAAACTAAGATATCACAGCTATCTCCTACCCATCATTATGATATTTTGGAAGAGCGTTTTAAGAGCACAGTCAGCTATGTTACTTAGTGAAAAACAAACAACTGAAACATTCATTATCACAGACATGCCTTAGACATCATAAGGATTTTTTGGAAGAGTTTCTTCTTTTAGAAGAGTTTGCATAGAATTAGTTCAACTGTGATAGTGAATCAAAATAAATTACAATTAAATCCTACAACACTATAGTTATTTCACATTCATTATCATGATCTTTTGGAAGAGTTTCTTCTTTTGGAAGAGTTTTTAGAACAAGTATAACTATAGTGGCTAATGAAATTAACTATGAACTCAAACTTCAAAAACGTAAAGACAACTAAGATACTTATCTAAATTATGCAAGTAAAACCGTGCAGGAGGCAGGGGCCCTCTACCACCAGACAGAATCTAACTCCAAATCAAATCAATGCTTTCAAAACAATACTGTCTTCTTCATTAAAGGAGAAATAACTTGAACAGAGCAATCTGCGTCTTCAGAAATGTAGCAGAAAATCTAAGCAAAATCTAGCCTATCTCTCGGTTTCCCAAGTGTTTTTATAACAAATTTACATAACAAGAATTGCAACAATTCGAGGATCATTGTCTTTCCTTATCGAAATCATACTAGGACTATTAAAGTGGCAGCGTAAAAAGGAAAAGGACATCTGGACTAAGACAGTCCTATTAGAAATCTGCTTCCTTAAATGAGTTCCCACATACCAAAACCATATCCAGAATTCGGTTTTTCCTTCATGGTGAGCAACGAACAATGTAGACATGACATGGAATATACCCATATGTGGTTTTTCTTGAGAGGCCACCTAGAACATGCCTGAACGTGAAGACAGCTGCAGAATTTCCGGTTAGCTACGGAATGTCTGCATTCTGCAGCTAGTTCCGGTCAAAATGCATTACAATGACAAAAATCACAAAACTTAGCAAGTTAGCCATGTTAATCATTCTAAAAGTAAATTTAACTAAATTCATTGATCAATTGGGTCTGGGATAACAATGGAAAAAGGAAAATGAGGTAAATTAAGATGAAAGAAAGCACAATCTTGAGGCTCAACAGACCGTCCGATCAGATATGGAAATAGTAATCAATGACCAGGATTCATGAACGGAGGTGTTAATAGTGATTTGGGCGAAGGAAATAAGGTTAGTGTAAAGCCCAAAGTTTAGTGCTTGGGAAGAATACAAAAGAAATGAAGAAAAATGAACGAAATCGAGGTCTATAATGTGGGACCCGGCATGGACGGAGGGTGATTAGCTTTGGACCATTGGATCTCAGGAGGAGATCAACGGTAGAGGTTGAATGATGAAGTCATCAGAAGGGGTCCGATGAAGGAATATGGTGGGAATGCACAATACAATGTAGGCCATAGATGTAGATCAAATGGACACCTGTGATTGGTTATGAAAGTCGTGGGAACAAAAGGCAAGAAAGCAGTTTCGGACGGGAAAACCACTGGTGTCACGTGGCTTCAAGGTAGTTTTGAAATTTCTCAGAAAAAACGCGATATATGTCACTGAGTGACACGTGGCCCTTTAAAACCACTTACATCGCGTAAATTTAAACCATTAACCCTTAGACACTAAAATCACGCGATATGGATCTCAGCCATTGGATAGACGGGCAAAGGATCGGATGGTGCAGGCTTCTGCGCGAAAAGGAAAGGTGCACGGTCGGTAATATGGGAGAAGGCCAAAGGTGGGATTGATCTGGACCATTGGATCTATAGGATGAACAGTCAGGATTAAAGGGGAAAGCGGGAGGCAAAAGGGGTAAGTAAATGGGAGGGGTGAACGAGAGCCATCAGATCAGGGAGAATGAATGGCGGTGATTAAATCGCATCGGAGAGGGCAGGGGGTCAAAACTCCGATGGTTTGAGTTGAAATTAGCACTGGACCATCGGATCAAGGTGTGATCAACAGTCGTGATCAAATCGGAGATCGCCAATTGAGGAGGACAAAAAGTGGGGACACTTGGGTCTGCGCGATGCGATTACGTGCCAGCCATCCGATCAAGAATCAGATCGACAGTCCACATTCAATCGGAGGGGTGAAAGGAGAGGAGTTACGGGCGTGATTCTATAAGTGCTAGCCTTTAGATCTATATAGATCAACGGCTCAGATCGCAACAGGAGCCGATAGAACAACATTTCAATCGCATTGGAATTTTTAAGAAACAAAGGGAAAGGGCGCACATTTGAATGTTCTGATTGCGATAAGCGCCCAGGGCCATAGCGCTTGGTCTCGAGTCCCGGTCGCATGGTGGGGAAGTGGTTAAGGGGGCTGGCCGAAAGGGGCTTAAGCCTCAAATGAAAATGGGGTGATTTTAAGCCAACAAGAGGTTTTTTTAAGGCTTAAAAGGGGTTTCGATAGAAGGAATAAAGGGATTTTAAGCCAAACAAAGGGTGTTTGTAAGGTTTAAAGGAGACTTAGGGAGATTTGGAGGGTTGATGAAGGAAATTGAGAGGGGAAAAAGGTGATGAAAATAGAGGCTTAATGAGGATGAAATAAAGGGAAATGGAGGCCTTTTGAGCAAAATTCCTCCACGGACAGAGAGGCCTTTTAACTGGAAACAACAATGAGGATTCATCAAAGGAAAAAAGGCACCAAGAGGCTTCAAGGTTGATGTGTTTTTAGAAGGAATGCATTCCTTGAAGGCTCAAAAACATTTTAGCCACCTGTTTTCTTGTCAAAAATTCATAGGTGGCTAACAGTGGCTCCACAAGGGGATGGCATCTTCTTGAAGGTGTCAAGAATTTAGAAAATGATCTTTGGTGTAGGCTAGAGGCTTGGTACTTGACACACCCATTTCTTTCCTTGGATCAGCTGCCACAAATCATGAAGACACTATATCAGCAGTAATATTCTCCCAAACAACTACCTACCCATACTATAGTCCTAACATTTTTTTCTTCTGGGTGCATTTAGACTTGGAGACCCTTTACATCATCAATTCTTTACAAACATGAAAATAAACCTATTCTACTGCTACCCTTATTACCCCATGAGACCAGATTAGATTTTTGGCCTCATAGTTTCTCTACCTAAACTAATGCCTGCTAGGATTAAACTATCTAGCAGACTTCTTCTCTACATTCTAAGACAGAAATTGAAAAATAGTCAAGCCAGGATTAGACGGTTTGGCTTGCTGTGGACCATGGCATAAAGACAAAACTGCTCATGGACTGAAAACTTTGTATAAATTCAAAAATACTGACTGACTGTTCACAGACTGAGCTTTATTGAGATTTCCTACCTACCCTACTCTAACTTAAAATATTTACAATTCTAGCTTACAAACATTCTCTTCCAATGCAACCAGTCCATCAAATGATCCCATGACTGGTCATTCTTTCTCATCTCCTTGAGCAGGCTGGATAGGCAGGGCCACTCCCATTCTCTTCGTTCCTTAACAATAGATTTTAAAAATTTTCTTGTTGTCTGCAACATGCTGCTCAAAAAGACCTTTGATCCTTCTTCAAATGTTTGCAAGAAATGAACATAAGGATCATGAAATGATACCTGGTTGTGAACATTTGGTAGGCAGGCTTCAACCAGGACTTCTTCCTCTTCCACTGGATCAAGAATAAGTCTCTCTTGAGGAATATAATCTCCCTCGTCTTCTTCATCATCTGAACTGGAGGACTCATCATATATGACAGTGCTGTCCTCTTGGAGCTCTGAGATGTTCTGATCTGGTGGGTTGAGCTCTGTAAAAAGATCCAAGTATTTTTTAGCAGGAGTTTGTTCCATTGCTTCCTCTTCTTCAAGAGAAGGATCCTTGACTTCATCATGCTCAAAAATCTCTTATTTTCTTTCTTCTTCATCCTATGATATGAAAGGTTTCTGGCTTCCAGTCTCATGGAAACTTTCACTGATGATCTGAGGTGAAGCAGGATGAAGATTCAAAGAATATTCATCTGTTATTATACATTCGTAACTCTCCCCATCAGTGTCATAAATGGCCCGACTTGGCTCATTACTCTCTGGGAGTTGCTGGAACTGATTTTCCTCCCACAAATCTACTAATGATGGCTCTGAAAAATCATCTTCTGTTTGGAAATGACCATCATCAGATAGATCAAAGATAGGAAAAACATGGAAGTGAGTAATGCTACCAATCAAACCCAGTGGATTCTTAGCAAGTCTTTCCTTATGTCGATCCGCAGAGGAATTTTTTGGATCTGTCCAATCAAACTCATCAGATGAATGAGAAAGAGTATCGGTTCTGTAAAAGATTTCAGAGGTGGACTGCTTGTTTAATATTCGGTCCATATTTTCTTCTGTCAATGGAGGGGTTTATTTTTTAACATAGACAGAAGAACAACAGTCCTCTGCTTCTTGTACCAGCTGATCTGGAGGTCGAATGTCTTCTTGAGCCTCTTCTATGATATCTTCCCTTGTGCTAGCAGGTAAAATTTGAGGAATTTCTGATGCTTCCTTATCTCTTTATGGTTCAAGAAATTCCTCATGATCAGGGTACCACTCTTCTAGTGGAATCTGAGATGAATTAACAGCCAGAGGGGGGGCCTCTATGCGTGTTGGTTCTTCTTCTGCCTCAGTTTCTGTGTCTTTCATGTGGTAACTGGTTTCCTCAATGCAACACTCCCTATTAGATTTTTCCATAAAGCCCTGATTTTCTCTAATTAGCATAGTACAAGACATGGGTAAGCAATCAGGCAGTTCTTGATCACTTTCCTCTTCATCTTCTATATATTCTTGAGCATCATACATGTCTTGCTAATTATCAAGGTCTGGAGTTTTCTCTTGCTATGGAAAATGCATGGGATACTCTAGATAATCAACATTTGCATTTAAATTAGCCTCATACATCTTCACTACTTCACCAAATCTGTTCACCAGTTTTATCGATTTATCCTCTAAAGCATCTAGCTTTGCTTCTCTGCCCAAATCTCAATCCATGTTTGTGAAAATAGGTCACTGTATCTTCTCAACCAGTTCAGAGTCTTCTACCAGTGGAGTCATTTGGTCTGTTTGAAGTTATGGAGTGTGGAGTCGCCAGGTGGATGAATTTGAACGTTTGAAGTAGCCTTCTATCCACCATCAGTAATAAAAACCAATCTAAAACTAGAGGTTTGAGTTGGTTCCCCAGTGGAGTCACCATTGTGTTGGAGTTCCTATGTTTTGGTAGGTTTGGCTCTACCAAAAGACAAGACAACATCAAAACCACTTTGGGACCTTAGGATCTAGCCCTCCTGGGTCCAGAGAGGGATCTCTCTATAAAGGAAAAATTATATGTCTTTGAAGTTCAGTTTTAAGGTTTTAGGCTAGTTATAAGGCACAAGGTTTGTTTTTTTTTGTTTGTTTGGTTATTGAGACATATGAAGGAAGGGTTCAATACAAGACAAAGGATGAGCAAAGAGGATTTTAGGCAAAGGAGAGATACTTCAGGGAACACTCGAGACCATTGGGCAATGGAGTCATGAAAAGGTTTACTTGCTATTCAGTATTCAAGGCTTTCAATTGGGCTAGTCATCTAAAACAGTGGATCTTTAAAGATGATAGTGTGGTATGAAATGGTAAGGAATGAAGGTGAATGACAAGGAAACCCCCAAGGTGACCACTTAAGAATTAGATCTAGGGACAGGGCATGCCATTAAACACCTATGATCCACCCCCTAAAAGGTTAACTCTTCAGACAACAAGAAACATTCAAGATTTAGACACAAAGGAGAAGGCCTGAGATCAGAGAAAGCCTTTGAACTTTCACTGCTTTGACATTCAACATAAGGGAACTTAGAAGGGTTCGATTGATTGAAAAAGACCCTAGTGAGATAGAATCAACATTCTAAACTCCCAGTATCCCAATTATTTCAATTAAAAACCAACAAGAACATCTAAGAACAGATTCATAAATTCATACATCAGCTAGTAGTGAAAAAACAGCTACTACATTGGTTAATTTATCTTGAATTAGTTCTTAGATGGCACAATCAGCAGAAAAAATAAAAGGTAAGAAGAGCAGGATAATTAGGGTACCATGCAAGGGTATATCCTAAGCCAGGTTTCTGATTCTTACCAGAGAAATGAAATGCAATGAATTACAAAGGAAAACAGAGACAGAGGCAGAAAACATCACCGCTGCTTTAAATCAAGATCCAAAGAAATGTGCTTGTCATATTAAAGAGCAACACCAGTCATGTACAACATTATCCAACAACTTGATATTAAGTCTAAAAAACATCTTCCTTAGCCTATCTTACAACTTTACACAGAGCTATATCTCAAGAGAAACAACTTACACTTCACAGTTATCATATCAATGATCAACAAGAACCTTTACAATATGTTCTTCAGGGGTTCTTATAGGAGAATAAATAATAGCAGGAGTAGATGTGAATTAAATTGACTCATTAAGACAGAGTGGAGGCAGAAGATCAAGCCCACTCTGCTTAATGGCTCTGCAACGCTGTAAGTACTTTGTAGTATGGTCTGGGAGTCTTTTTCAGGTCAACGTTTGACCTCAGATGTCTCTTTGAAGTCCTTGTTGGCTGTAAGGCACTCTGTCATAGCCTTCTGAAATAAGTGACAGGGATGGAAAGTCTGCAGGTCTCCATACTCCATAACTGCTGCCCTGGCAATCTTCAAGAAGCTTCTATCAGTGGAATGGCCTTTCAGAGCTCGAGGAGGTATGGGGACTTCTGTCAAAAGGTGTACTCTCTAAGAAAATACGTTCTGCTAACATACACACAGATATGGCTTGTTTCATGTGCATTGGTCTTAAAACTGTGTCTTCTACCTTTGAACAAGGGATTAGGTGCTAAATATTAAATTAACAGGCCCGAATCCCTTAAATTTGCTTCTACTGTTTCACTAGGCCACTGCTATAATGGCCTCTCTGTGCTCTTAGTCACAGTGGCTACGACTGTGGAGCCAAAGAGAATTTCTTCACTTTGTAATCCCTGCACAATGAAATTAACCAGTTATAAAATCCAGGGGGTGGGGGAAGATTTTCTATGGATGGAATGGTGGCGGAATGGTGAAAACGGGAGAAAATCTCTGTGGAATGGTGAGGAACAAAGCTGATGAAGGCTTGGTGTAAAGATGAGTCATGGACCGTCCGATCAGATATGGAAATGGTAATCAACGGCCAGGATTCATGAACGAAGGTGTTAATAGTGATTTGGGCAAAGGAAATAAGGTTATTGTAAAGCCCAAATTTTAATGCTTGGGAAGAATACGAAAGAAATGGAGAAAAATGAACGAAAGCAGGGTCTATAATGTGGGACCCGGCATGGACGAACGGTGATTAGCTTTGGACCGTTGGATCTCAGGAGGAGATTAACGGCAGAGGTTGAATGATGAAATCATCAGAAGGGGTCTGATGAAGGAATATGGTGGGAATGTGCGATACAATGTAGGCCATAGATCTGGATCAAATGGACGACTGTGATTGGTTATGAAAGTCATGGGAACAAAAGGGAGGAAGGCGGTTTCGGACGGGAAAACCACTAGTGTCGCGTGGCTTCAAGGTAGTTTTGAAATTTCTTAGAAAAAATGTGATATATGTCGCTGAGTGACACATGGCCCTTTAAAACTGCTTACGTCACTTAAATTTAAACTGTTAACCCTCGAACACTAAAATCATGCGATATGGATCTCAGCCGTTGGATGGAGGAGCAAAGGATTGGACGGTGCGAGCTTCTGCGTGAAAATGCAAGGTGCACGGTCGGTAAGATGGGAGAAGGCCAAAGCCAGGATTGATCTAGACCGACGGATCTATAGGAATAACGGTCAGGATTAAAGAGGAAAGCGGGACGCAAAAGGGGTAAGTAAATGAGCGAGGTGAACGAGAGCCGTCAGATCGGGGAGAACAAACGGCGGGGATTAAATCGCGTCGAAGAGGGTAGGGGGCCGAAACTATGATGGTTTGAGTTGCGATTAGAGCTGGACCATCGGATCAAGGTGTGATCAACAGTCGCGATCAGATCGAAGATCACCAATCGGGGAAGACAGAAAGTGGGGACGCTTAGGTCTGCGTGATGCGATAATGCACCAGCCATCCGATCTAGAATCAGATCGATGGCCCACATTCAATGGAGGGGTGAAAGGAGAGGAGTGACGAGTGTGATGTGATAAGCGCTGGTCATTATATCTATATAGATCAACGGCTCAGATCGTAGTGGGAGCCGATAGAACAACATTTCAATCGCATCGGAATTTTTAAGAAACAAAGGGAAAGGGCGCACATTTGAATGTTCCAATTGCGATAAGCGTCCAGGGCCGTAGCGCTTGGTCTTGGCTCCCGGTCGCATGGTGGGGAAGTGGTTAAGGGGGCTGGCCGAAAGGGGCTTAAGCCTCAAATGCAAATGGGGTGATTTTAAGCCAACAAGAGGGTTTTTTAAGGCTTAAAAGGGGTTTTGGTAGAAGGAATAAATGGATTTTAAGCCAAACAAAGGGTGTTTGTAAGGTTTAAAGGAGACTTACGGAGATTTTGAGGGTTAATGAAGGAAATTGAGAGGGGAAAAAGGTGATTAAAACATAGGCTTAATGAAGATGAAATAAAGGGAAATGGAGGCCTTTTGAGCAAAATTCCTTCACGTACAGAGAGGCTTTTTAACTGGAAACAAGAGTGAGGATTCATCAAAGGACAAAAGGCACCAGGAGGCTTCAAGGATGATGGTTTTCAGAAGGAATGCATTCCTTGAAGGCTCAAAAATATTTTAGCCACCTGTTTGCTTGTCAAAAATTCATAGGTGGCTAACACACCTCATGCATCCAAACCCCAACCCCAAAAGAAAGGAAGGATGCAGAAGATAAAGAAGACAAGGGAAAAGAGCAAGAGAAAGATATAGGGAGTAAGAGGCTAAGAGAGGATCAGTCACCTTCGGTGACTGATACCTCTAGCAAAGAATTCAAACTGAAATATAGGAAGAGGGCCATAATTCACATGGATTTCGATCAAGGAGGTGAATTAGAGAAGCAAACAGTGATTCACTGTTGGGAATATTGTCATTGATGGAAAAGGAGAAGAAAGGATCTGCACCTGAACTATCGCAAAGAAGAACCAACAATAAGGCAAAGGATATAGACAAGGAGCAGAGGCAACGAGGGCAGAAAAAAGAAGTAGCTCAGACATCAGGAAGAATCAGAGAAGGGCCATCAAATTGAAGACCTGGCCAACCAAGAAGGTTGTAAGTGAATGTTGTTGTAATTTATCACAATTGTATATATTGATGAGGAAACTGTTTCTATGTTCTGTGTGGAATTTACATATATTCTTGGTCAAATTCTGTATGAAGAATACTTGAGTTTCTATGGAAAATATGAAACTTTGTGTTATTGACTGATTGGACTATGCACATATTGACTGCTTGAATTATTTGTGAAAGTATGAGTTAATCATTCAGGGTTTGTGAGCAGTGTAAAACTCTATGTAAATGGGTTTAATTTGTGATTTTGTATATAGTTGAGGAATTGATGATTAATCGCGGAGTTAGCATCAATCTTGTGATTAGAGGCGAGAAGGGTTGTATACATATCTGCAAGATATATATATCGAGGTGTATCTATCACTGGAAGGATTGATCAACCATGAGCTCCATTGAATAGAAGGTGAGGAATCAAAGTCTAAAGAATCACACTGGATTTGATTTAATGGCACATCGGAATTAGAATCAAAGGTGAAGTGGATCAATGCAGAACAATGAAATCGTGAAAGGGTTTATATGCGGAAGAATTAAGTTGAAATGAAGTCGAACAATGGAACTGTAACGATGGCAATCGAATGATGGTGCGTTGATACCTGAGGTAACAAAACCATGGAACAGTGTACCCTGAATCCAATAGAATGGAACTTGAGTTGATACAAGTCAAAGAAATGATGTTAAATAACCGTGAGGCGACAAACATTAAGGGCGGTTTTGAACCAAAGAAACCAATGGTCTCACAAAGTTTTTAAATGGTAAGCAAAATTCAAGAAAAAAATGTGATAAGGGTCCGCATGTGACACGTGTCTTTAGTGGTTTTAGAATACAACCAATATCGCAAAATATTTGTGCACTAAAGTTCTACGGTGAAAAAAATGCGATATTTGTTGGATGATCGAACCTCATGAACGGATGGCATTCACATCATAAAGATGCACGAAAGTTAATGTAGGGTTATAAAGCCATGGGCCTGGCTATGTGTTGGTACGGGAATTAAAATGGTAAATGTGAATTGAATGATATGTGGTGGGACTCAATATTAATTATGAAATGGCTTATGTTTGAACCAAGGTCAGAATTATATGCTGGGCTGAGGGACTGAGAGTCCTTATTATTGCTGACATCTTCGATAAGTTTAAACCAAAGTATGATTAAGTGAATCGTGAATCAAATCCACCTTGGGTTCAAGTTTGTATTGAGTTGTAATGAAATATCAAATATGTATTCGATATTCATGAGGTGAATTATTATATGGTTTCAAACATAAACTTTAATTAGACAGCTCCCGCATGCAAAATTGGTTGTTGAGTCTTTATGAAATATGGTTCTTAAACCATAGGTTTGAAGATGAAAAGAGAGAAAGCTTCCGCTTATGAAATTGGTTGTATGGCTTTATAAATCATAGTGAAATGATTTATAAAATAGCTTCCGCAATGAAAAGAGATTCCCCAGATTGGAGAAATTGAGGACCCTTTTGGATGATTAATTAGAAATGCATTTTTATATGCAAAACAAAAGTCAAAGTGTTGTGGGTCCCAAATTTTTATTATATATTGAAGTCTGGGTTTTAACCAAGGTCGGGTTTGATATATGTTAATAACTATTGTGGCCGGACATTCATATTTGTTGGTGTTGTATTTTAATCCAAAGTCGAAGTTCATGTGAAGATGTGCGTTGGTTTATCCACGTTATGATTTATTTGGCTTGCTATTCTTGGTTTCCTTAACCTTTATTTGAAGGGAAAAGAAACTTCCGTAGTAAGTTATTGTGTTGGATTTTAAACCAAGGGTGGAATATTAACATGGGTAAGATGTGTAATGGATGGTGGTTGAAAGTATAATTTGTTTCACACTTTTGATGAATGATAATAATGTAAGTTTAAACTGTAA
Organism: Pinus albicaulis; assembly: GCA_034641835.2. Taxonomy (NCBI): domain Eukaryota; kingdom Viridiplantae; phylum Streptophyta; class Pinopsida; order Pinales; family Pinaceae; genus Pinus; species Pinus albicaulis. The sequence continues at coordinate 1,977,377,378 of CM076578.1, forward strand.
ATTTTTATGCCATGGAGTTTATACCTATATGAGTATCCATTCCATAAAGTGGCCACTATATAACGCATTTTGTTATAAAGGTCGAAAGTTGATTCAAATGCTCATAAGTGTATTGACTGAGGTTTAGAATTTAGATTTAATTGTATATGCATATTTGAAATATGAAGTTTATCATAGTTATGGGATCATAACCATAGATTAAAGAAGCTTCCGCATACAGTAATTTAAATTTCCAGTTCAGAAAATACGATATTGAAATTGCCCATATCGGAATTTGTATAGAGCACAGAAATTGGAGATGCATTTTCATGTGCATGAGAGAAGAGAATGTGGTTTTGGCAGGGTGCCCCTCCATCAGTGTTCGTGCAGAACAACTAAAATATATCAACAAAAACTAAAAATACAGTGACAACAGCAGAAAAGACAAACACACAGCGAGCCAAGAACTAAAAGGGCTAAGTGAATTGAAATACTTATTGTAACTGAAAATGTAAATGATTTAAATTATTTCCATTGTATGTGATGCAAAGGAAAGTCTCCGTAGGCAAAGAAATACCCCACTACAATATTGAAATGTATACATATTTTTATATTTTTCTGAATGTGCTAGGCAAGAAAACGAGAAGGTGGAAGTCAAAGAGTCTTGGCTGTTCATTTCGAATTCCGTGAGGAATGCTAACATTCATGAGGAAATCTCTATAAATAATATTACAAATATATACATAGAGAGGTTAGAGAATGGAGAAATGAGGCATAGAGGGTAAGAAGAAGGAGGAGAAGATAGAGAAGTTGTGAAGATTCAGAAATGGTATAAGGTAGATATGAAGGCTGGTGGACAGCAGTAAAGAAGGAACAGAACAGAGCTGATATCCAGGTAAATCAGCATGTGTTTTTTTGAAAGAGTGAGGAAGTTGGTGCTTCCATATCAATTTGTAGCTTGATAGATGTTAGTTGTAGCTGGCTGAGGTAGGAGCCTTCTGTAGGTTGTAGCTTGCAGAAAATAGATGGGAGTTGGAGATTCCTTGCAAATTGTAGCTTGCAGAATTGAGGTAGGAGCCTCCTGTAGGTTGGAGCCTACAGAAAATCAGTGGTGAGAGGGAGTTGGACCTTGCCTTTTCATCACAACAATAATAAGATGTGGTTTTCTCCCTTATGGGTTTCCACTTATATCTGGTGTCTATGTACATGATGATTATGTGTTGATACTCTGTATTTAATTTGCTTAATACCTGCTGCTCACTATTCAAGATTGTGGTTTCACTGTACATTAAGTTAATCATGAAATGAAGATGTATATAAGTGTAAATGAAAGTCTTTCAAGACCATGAATTCATTAAACTGATTCACCCCCCCTTCTCAGTTTAACAAAGGATTCAACAATTGGTATCAAAGCGGGTTCCTTTTGTATCAGTTTAACAACTGGAAGGAGATCCTAGGTCCCCAGGATGGCTAGTCTAGAAGGATGCTCAACAAATAAAGCCCCTTTGTTCACCGGTACAAATTATGCCTTCTGGAAAATAAGAATGAGGACGTACATAATGTCTTTAGGAATAGAAGTTTGGGCTGCTGTGGAATTGGGATATGCCCCAAAGGAGTATGACTCAGAGAAAGATGCCAAACTAGATTTTGTAGCTAATGCAAAAGCCATGAATGCTCTCTTAAGTGGACTGTGTGAGGCAGAATTTATCAAAGTAATGCACAACAAGACTGCCAAATAAATATGGGATACATTAGAAAGCATCCATGAGGGAGACAAAAAGGTGAAGATAGCCAAACTACAAGTCTATAGAGCTCAGTTTGAAAATATAAAAATGAATGATGATGAAGACATTGCCATCTTCTTCTTAAGGGTTGTATAAATTGTGAATAACATGAAAGCTCTAGGAGAAACCATAAAAGAGTGTGTAATTTTTCAAAAGATTCTAAGATCTTTACCATCCAGCTTTAACCCCAAGGTTTCTACCATAGAAGAAACAGCTAATTGGGAAACTCTGACCATGAACCAATTAATTGGAAACTTAACAACCTATGAGATGAGACTGCCACATAGGATGTCAAGTGTGAGGGAGGCAGCCTTTAAGATAGAGAAGAACAAAGAATTAAAAGAAGATACATGCTCCTACAGTGATGAAGAAGAGGCCAAATTTGTCAAAAGATTGGATAGAGGCTCAGGCAAGTATAAAGGTAAACTTCCATTTAAATGCTTTAACTATGGAAGAATTGGACACTACGCATCTATGTGTCCTCATAAGAAGACAAAGAATCAGACTCAAGAGACAGAGAAAACCATATCAAAGAACTGCCAGAAAGGGAATAGATACAAGAGAAAATCATTTTATGCTCAGCAAGATAGCAATGCATTTGAAAACTTAGATGAAACCTCAAATGAAGAAGGAACCTCTGAATTTTTATTGATGGCCAAGGAAGAGCTTGAAGGATTCCTTCTAGAAGATGAGGAAGAAGGCGAAGTTGATCTTGAGGGGGAGCTAAGAAGTGCCCTGGAGGAAATAGACAGACTTAAACTAAAGTGTAGAAAACAGAAAGACATTCTCATCAAATATGTAAGAGAAGAACAAAATTCAGAAGACCTCATTCAGTTGAAAGTAGAGCTTGAAGAAGACAAGAAGGTAGAAGACACTCTACTTAAGAAAATTGAGGATAAAATTCAGAAGTAAGAGAAATTGGAAGAGGAAGTAGTATGCTTGAGGAAGATATTAGAAAACACCCAAAGGAAATTATCAATAAACACTCCTCAAATGACAAGCTCTGATAAGTTGAATAAAATACTAGATGCTCAAATATATCTTCTGATAAAAACCGGAATAGGTTATGAAGGAGAAACAAGTAAAGTCAAAGAAAAAGATAACAGGAATATCATTTTTGTAAAAGTTGTTAAGGATAATGAAGCAGCTTAGAAGGTTCCTACAGAAGTAGAAGCCTGCAATGAAGTAAACAGAAACAAGAAGGAACCTCAAATGACAAAGAATGAAATTAATAAACAATCAACTGAAAAAGGCTCATACACCCTTGAATATATAAAATTTGGAAGCCATCAAAGGAGATTCTTCCCCCCTATGAAAAATGTCACTTGTTATGCCTGCCACAAACTGGGACATATTGCTGCCTATTGTCATAAAAGGAGAATCGATTCCAACCAGCAAAGGATGAAAAAAGTGAAAAGACTACGTCACGCTAACAAATGGAGAATACAACCCTTCATCAAGTACGCACATTGTTTTTATGGGTATTGTTTTTACTGTAAGGAATTCGGCCATAAATCCAAGGAGTGCAGAACGAATGGAAAAAGACTGATGTATGGAAAATAAAGGAGATGGATGAACAAAGGAGAATCCACTCATGTACATAATTCATTCAGAAACATAATCAAATGCTTTGACTACCATCAAATCGGGCCCAAGTGTCACAAATGTCCTCTCAGAGAATGTGGTCCATCCTCTCAGGAAAGGTACTAAACAAAAGGATGCATGCAGTGGAAAAAGAAGTTGAATAAGTGTGACCTGGCTCTAATAGCTCAATATTAGAAAAACCAATGGTATTTGGATAGTGGATGCTCAAAGCATATGACTGGAGATCGCAGCAAGTTTGTAACCTTTGATGAAAAGAAATCTGGGAATGTAACATTCGGCAATGATAAAACAGGGGAAATCAAAGGAAAAGGCTCAGTCAGTCTAGATAATGGAAGAGGAAAGGCCCAAGATGTACTATTTGTGGATAGGCTGAAAGAAAATATGCTAAGTGTTAGTCAAATGTGTGATAAAGGCTGTGAAGTCATTTTTAGAGCCCAAGATTGTGAAGTAAGATCAAGTACCACCAGAAAGTCCTTGATCAAAGGTGTTCAAATAGAAAGTAATGTATACATAGTGAAAGAAGAGGACGAAGCATGTCACCTAAGAAAACTTGATGAATCATGGCTATGGCATAGAATATTGGGACACCTAAATTTTGACCACATCATAAGTCTGAGCAAGAAGAATGTAGTCAGAGATATGCTAGTCATAAAGAAGCCTTCAAATACCATATGTAAATCCTTCCAACTAGGCAAGCAGACCCTCACATCTTTCAAGACCAAAGAGAAACTATCTACAAGTAGACCTCTTCAGCTTGTTCACATGGACCTGTGTGGACCTTAAAGAACTAAAGCACCAAGTGTAGAATCTTATTTCATGCTGATAATAGATGACTTTCCTAGAATGACGTGGGTAGCATTTCTCAAACATAAATCTAAATCACTTGAGAAATTCAAGATATTCAAGGCATTGGCATAAAATCAAACAGGATGCAAGCTAAAGTACATCAGATCAGACAGAGGAGGTGAATTCAAAGACTATGATTTTGCAGACCTATGCAATGAGCATGGGATAAAACAACAATTTACAATTGCAGGTACACCTCAACAGAATGGAGTGACAGAGAGACAAAACAGGTCAGTACAACAGATTGCTAGAGCAATGATGCAAGAAAGTAACATTCCCCAAACCTTCTGGCCAGAAGCAGTACACACAGTTGTTCACATTCTTAACAAAGCTCATTTAAGACCAAACTATGACAATACTCCTTACGAATTGTGGCATGGTAAACTAGCATCAATCAAGCACTTTAGAGTCTTTGGAAGCAAGTGTTTCATAAAAAATAATGATGAAAAACTGGGGAAGTTTGATTCAAGAGCTGATGAAGGAATATTTTTAGGATATGCATCCAAAAGTAAGGGTTACAGGTGCTACAACAAAACACTACACAAAATTGTGGAAAGAATTGATGTAAGATTTGATGAAGATCTACCAAACAGAACAAGAATTACAAGATGTAGCAATCCTCCAAAAGAACATGAAGAAGAGAACCAAGATAATGATGAACTGAGCAAGACAACAGAAGATACTAAATTAAACTCAAAAGGTCCCTCAAGACACACTCAAAAGAATCATCCATAAGATCAAATCATTGGGGACAAGAGTGTGGGAGTCCAAACAAGAAGACAGCTTGCTGAACAGACAGAAGAAGTATACCTAACCATGCTATCTCAAATAGAGCCAAAGAAGTTCGAAGAAGCCAACAAAGACAAAAACTGGGTAAATGCTATGAATGAAGAACTAGACCAAATAGATAAGAACAATAACTGGGAATTAATTCCAAGACCCACTGGGAAAAATGTCATTGGCACAAAATGGATATTCAAGAATAAGATGAATGAACAAGGGCAGGTAATCAGAAATAAAGCTAGACTTGTATGCAAGGGATATTCACAAATTTAAGGTCTTGATTATGATGAAAACTTTGCCCCTGTAGCCAAAATGGAAGAAATCAGAATGTTTTTGGCCTCTGCATGTTATCATGATTTCAAGGTATATCAAATGGATGTGAAGTTTGCCTTACTGAATGGAGATCTAGAGGAAGAAATCTACATGGAACAACCTGAAGGATTCTCATTAACAGATAAACATGACTATCTGTGCAGACTAAAGAAGGCCTTATATGGGCTGAAACAAGCTCCTCATGCATGGTATTCAAGGCTGGACAAATACTTACAAAAACAAGGTTTTAAGAAAGGAGGAGTAGACAATAATTTGTACATAAAGGCTAATGAAAATGATCTCCTAATTGTAGTAGTATCTGTAGATGACATCATGTTTGGTAGCAACAAAGATAAGTTAACAAAAGGATTTGCTGAAGAAATGAAATCAGAATTTGAGATGTCTATGATTGGAGAGGTCACCTTCTATTTAGGACTTCAAATCCAACAAAAGGACACTGTAACATTCATCTCACAAGAAAAATACTTAAGAGAGATGTTGAAAAGGTTCCAAATGGAAGGCTACAAACCTGTGTCAACTCCCATGATCACTGGATGCAAACTATGTGAAAATGATGGATCAATAGATGTAGATCAAAAACTTTACAGATCCATGGTAGGAAGTCTGCTATACCTAATTGCCTCTATACCAGACATTGTGTTGGCAGTAGGACTTGTGGCAAGATATCAAGCAGCACCAAAACAAAATCACTTACTAGCAATCAAGAGGATATTCAGATATCTACAAGGAACTACACATTATGGGCTATGGTATCCAAAAAGCAAAAGCTTCACTTTTATAGCATATACAGATGCAGATTGGACCAGCTGCATGGATGACAGGAAAAGCACAAGTGGAGGTGAATTTTATTTGGGAAAAAGTCTAGTGTCATGGCTAAGCAAGAAGCAAACCTCTATCTCTCTATCTACAATAGAAGCGGAATACATAGCAGCAACAACATGTTGCACACAAGTAATGTGGATGAAACAAACTCTCCAAGACATGAAGGTAAGCATAGATGATCCCATTTCAATCAAATGTGACAATACAAGTGTAATAAGTATATCAAAAAATCCTGTATTTCATTCAGAAACAAAGAACATCCCAATGAAGTACAATTTCCTCAGAGAACAAGTAGCATATAAAGTAGTGAAGTTGGAATATGTACCAACAAAGGAACAAACAGTAGACATATTCACAAAACCTCTTGCTAAAGATCCATTCAATTATATAAGAGACAAACTAGGGGTAGTGTCTGTAGATGTTACTCTCTGACATGAAAAGAAAGCATCATTCCAAGGGGAGATCAGAAAAGAAAGCATCATTCCAGGGGGAGATCAGTCAACAAATATTGTCACAAAAGAGCCAGAACAAGTGAGCAGTGCATGGAACAGGTCCTCAAGATCAGAGTATTATGGACAAGATTTGGAAACCACACTAGGAAATGTGCAACCCTTTTCCATTGATGTCAAAGGGGGAGGAAAATCAAGCAAAAGAAGAGTATTCAAGTATTCCCATCAATGCCAAAGGAGGATACTATTGGAAATATTGTCATTGATGGAAAAGGAGAAGAAAGGAGCTGCACCTGAACTATCACAAAGAAGAACCAACAATAAGGAAAAGGAGACAGACAAGGAGCAGAGGCAGTGAGGGCAGAAAAAAGAGGCAGCTCAAACACCAGGAAGAAGTAGAGAAGGGCCATCGAATTGAATACCTGGCCAACCAAGAAGGTTGTAAGTGAATGCTACTGTAATTGATCACAATTGTATATATTGATGAGGAAATTGTTTCTAAGTTCTGTGTGGAATTTACATATATTATTGGTCGAATTCAGTATGAATATTACTTGAGTTTCTGTGGAAAATATGAAACTTTGTGTTATTGACTGATTGGATTATGCACATATTGACTTCTTGAATTATTTGTGAAAGTATGAGTTAATCATTCAGGGTTTGTGAGAAGTGTAAAACTCTGTGTAAAGGGGTTTAATTTGTGATTTTGTATATAGTTGAGGAATTGATGATTAATTGCAGAGTTCCCATCAATCTTGTGATTAGAGGTGAGAAGGGTTGTATACATATCTGCAATATATATATGTTGAGGTGTATCGATCACTGGAAGGATCGATCAACCATGAGCTCCATTGAATAGAAGGTGAGGAATCAAGGTCTAAAGAATCACACTGGATTTGATTTAATGGCACATCGGAATTAGAATCAAAGGTGAAGCAGATCAATGAAAAACAATGAAATCGTGAAAGGGTTTATATGCAGAAGAATTAAGTTGAAATGAAGTCGAACAATGGAACTGTAATGATGGCAATCGAATAATGGTGCGTTGATACCTAAGGTAATGACACCATGGAACAGTGTACCCTGAATCCAATAGAATGGAACTTGAGTTGATACAAGTAAAAGAAATGATGTTGAAGAACCGTGAGGTGACAGACAGTAAGGGCGGTTTTGAACCAAAGAAACCAGTGGTCTCGCAAATTTTTTAAATGGTAAGCGGAATTCAAGAAAAAAATGTGATAAGGGTCCGTGTGTGACACGTGTCTTTAGCGGTTTCAAAATACAGAACATTTCGCAAAATGTTTGTGCACTAAAGTTCTGTGGTGAAAAAAATGCCATATTCGTTGGATGATCGAACCTCGTGATCGGATGGCATTTGCATCATGAAGATGCGCGAAAGTTAAGGCAGGGTTATAAAGATGTGGGCCCGGCTATGTGTTGGTATGAGAATTAAAATGGTAAATGTGAATTGAATGATATGTGGTGGGACTCAATATTAATTATGAAATGGCTTATGTTTGAACCAAGGTTGGAATTATATGCTGGGTTGAGGGATTGAGAGTCCTTATTATTGCCGACATCTTCGATAAGTTTAAACCAAAGTATGATTAAGTGAATCATGAATCAAATACACCTTGGGTTCAAGTTTGTATTGAGTTGTATTGAAATATCAAATATGTATTCGACATTCATGAGCTGAATTATTATATGGTTTCAAACATAAAATTTAATTAGATAGCTCCCGCATGCAAAATTGGTTGTTGAGTCTTTATGAAATATGGTTCTTAAACCATAGGTTTGAAGATGAAAAGAGAGAAAGCTTCCACTTATGAAATTGGTTGTATGGCTTTATAAATCATAGTGAAATGATTTATAAAAGAGCTTCCACAATGAAAAGAGATTGCCCAGATTGGAGAAATTGAGGACCCTTTTGGATGATTAATTAGAAATGCATTTTTATATGCAAAACAAAAGTCGAAGTGTTGTGGGTCCCAAATTTTTATTATATATTGAAGTCTGGGTTTTAACCAAGGTTGGGTTTGATATATGTTAATAACTATTGTGGCCGGACATTCATATTTGTTGGTGTTGTATTTTAATACAAATTCAAAGTTCATGTGAAGATGTGCGTTGGTTTATCCACGTTATGATTTGGCTTGCTATTCCATGGTTTCCTTAAGCTTTATTTGAAGGGAAAAGAAATTTTCGTGGTAATTTATTGTGTTGGATTTTAAACCAAGGGTGGAATATTAACATGGGTAAGATGTGTAATGGATGGTGGCCGAAAGTATAATGTGTTGCACACTTTTTATGAATGATAAGAAGGTAAGTTGAAACCGTAAAGGTTTATGCCATGGATTTTATACCTATATGAGTATCCATTCCATAAAGTGGCCACTATATAATGCATTTTATTATAAAGGTCGAAAGTTTATTCAAATGCTCATAAGTGTATTGACTGAGGTTTAGAATTTGGATTTAATTGTATATGCATATTTGAAATATGAATTTTATCATATGTATGGGTTCATGACCATATATGAAAGAAGCTTCCGCATACAGTAATTTAAATTGCCAGTTCAGAAAATAAGATATTGAAATTGCCCGGATCGAAATTTGTATAGAGCACAGAAATTGGAGATGCATTTTCATGTGCATGAGAGAAGAGAATGTGGTTTTGGTAGGGTACCCCGCCATCAGTGTTTGTGCATAACAGCTGAAATATATCAACAGAAATTGAAAAGACAGTGACAGCAGTAGAAAATACAAACACACAGCGAGCCAAGAACTGAAAGGGATAAGTGAATATAAATACTTATTGTAACTGAAAATGTAAATGATTTAAATTATTTCCATTGTATGTGATGCAAAGGCAAGTATCTGTAGGTAGAGAAATACCCCACTGCAATATTGAAATGTATGCATATTGTTATATTTTTATGAATGTTCTAGGCAAAAAAACGAGAAGGTGGAAGTCAAAGAGTCATGGCTGTTCATTTCGAATTCCCTGAGGAATGCTAACAATCATGAGGAAATCTCTATAAATAATATTACAAAGATATACATAGAGAGGTTAGAGAATGGAGAAATGAGGTAGAGAGGGTAAGAATAAGGAGGAGAAAATAGAGAAGCTCTGAAGATTCAGAGATGATATAAGGCAGATATGAAGGCTGGTAGATAGTAGTGAAGAAGGAACAGAACAAAGCTGATATCCAGGTAAATCAGCATGTTTTTTTTTTGAAAGAGTGAGGAAGTTGGTGCTTCCATATCAAGTTGTAGCTTGATAGATGTCATTTGTAGCTGGCTTAGGTAGGAGCCTCTTGTAGGTTGTAGCTTGCAGAAAATAGATGGGAGTTGGAGCTTCCTTGCAAGTTGTAGCTTGCAGAATTGAGGTAGGAGCCTCCTGTAGGTTGGAGCCTACAGAAAATCAGTGGTGAGAGGGAGCTGGAGCTTGCCTTTGCATCACAATAATAATAATATGTGGTTTTCTCCCTTATGGGTTTCCACTTATATTTGGTGTCTATGTACATGATGATTATGTGTTGATACTCTTTATTTAATTTTCTTAATACTTGCTGCTCACTAATTAAGATTGTGATTTCAAGGTACATTAATTTAATCATGAAATGAAGATGTAAATAAGTGTAAATGAAAGTTTTCAAGACCATGAATTCATTAAACTGATTCACCCCCCCCCCCCTCCTCTCAGTTTAACAAAGGATTCAACATTCACATCATAGACACCAGTAGGTCATCTCTAGTAGGTGGTTAAACAGTGACCTCCCCTATATCTTCAACCACAATGTCTATTCAGCAACAAAGTCTACAGAAATTTGCTTCCATGTCTGCCATAGAAGTCCAATAAAAATCAGTTTATGACACATTTAGAGAGATAAAGTTGAGGAATGAGGTGTTGGGGGCTAACACCTACAACCAATTTTGGAAACAGACCTTAAGCTCACAAAGCAGGTTGTTGTCTGCCTTTGATACTGAAAAGGGGAGGATGCAAATGGAATTTCTAGAAGCCCTAGTTCCATGACCTCAAGGAGCGGGAGACTACAAGAAGTCATCATTCGAATTCAGTACCAAGGACATCCACCCTATTGACCAAATGGAACTACACAAGTAGACTAGAGATATGGTGGCCTCCACCTTGACAAGCACTACCATGAGCTTGTGAAAACTCCAGTTATCTTTAGCCAATACCCAATCACAACTCAAGATGGAGAAAATTTCAGCTATGGCTAAAGATTAGAGAATCAAATATTTGGAATATTTGGTAGTGAAGATTGGGTATGACCCAACAAGGTCCAAGATGTGGAGGAGATTTTGAAGAAAAATAATGTTGACATAGCAACCCTCAGGAAACAACTTAAAATTTTAGCAATAGAAGACCCCTTGGCAAAGGTCATTGAAGAAAATGAGTCACAAAAGGCTGAGTTAATGAAATTAATCATGGAGGAGTTGTTGAAGGAGAAGGAAGAAGCAGCCCAGGTGGCACTCATCCCATTGGAAGTTGTGCCCATTTCATCAATTCCATCAGTTGTTCCAATAATTGTTGGGGCATCCAGTGGGACAGATCAGTTGTCCAAGGCCATGGAAAGTATGACCCTCCAATAACAAGAGATCAAGAAGTTGGAGGCACAGATAGGCACCCTGAGGGATCAAAAGGAAATATCTGAAATTGCCCATGAGATAGCCAAAAATTAGATTGAAAGGTTGGAGAAAGCAGAGAAGGAATTTTCATCCAGTAACATTCTAGGCAAAATGAAGTTGATCATCTGGAGCAGTATCATAGAGTTAGTGGATGAAATCTGGCACTCCATCCACAACATGTTTTAGCAAAAAGAGTTAATTGACAAGTGTAGGGTGGCTATTGAAAAATCCAATCAGGTGTTGGTGAATATGCCTACCATAGCCCCCAAAATCATAAAATTCCTGAACTCCAAAACCAGTTACGAGCTTTAAGAACTGGATGTGAAGGACAAGGCAAAGACCATACTAGAAGTAAAAAGGGTCCTCACTAAGAGGAACTTGGTGAGACAACTAGAGGAGAAATGTCACGAATTGGACGTGGCCATTAGCATATTTTTCAACAGAATTGAGCCCTTGAGGGTAAAAGGGTTGCCTTCACTGCATGTAATCAATAACAAGTTGGTCAAGAAGGGATATTATATGACCAAGCTTAGGGAGACAGCTAAATACTCCACCAAATTTTCCAGCATCAAAGGAAATGTGACTGGGAAAGTTTTCATGGAGCTCTTGAGCAATGACATCTTCATCCAACATGAACTGAGCATGTTTTCCCACTAGGCCCACTTTAAGAAAGTATACAGAGGTGGATGAAGTGTATCGGCAGGTTGTAGCAATTGGAATTCTACGTAAGAAAGAGTGGGCCAAATTATGCATGTACCAAGATTGAAAGGGCACAATGGACACATCAGCACAACCACCAATCAACTAAAAGTGCCAACATTGCATCATATTTAATGATCCAGCAAAGGTGGTCCAAAAGGTGGATCCAGATGTCAGAGCCATTAATTATTGCCTCTTCAGGACCACCTCAGCCACTTTGGGCTTACTTTTGGATTCATGAAGAGCTATCAGAGATAATATCACAAGCTGTGCTTGTTAGATGTATCTTGTCGTGGCCATTGCATGGGCAGACTTGTCTAATTTTTTCTTAGTTGTAATTAATGAAAGGTTTCTGAAGTAGATAGGGAAATAGATGTAGTTTGCAGTTACATAATGCATGTATTGGAAGTATCAAGGGTTGGAGCCTGTATTGTAAGAACATATTGTATTGGAGCGCTGTAATTTTTGAAGTTGGGCATCAATAATAAGAGATTGTTTTACAGGATACTTGAGTTGTGTTAAATGGTGATGTGTTACTTCTCTGCGTTATGTTTCCATTGTTTTTTTTGTTGTGCATATATTTATCTGGTTGTAAAACATAAATTTTAGATTAATATTTGTTGTTTGAGCACCTTAATTTTGTTTGTGTTTACCATCTGAATGTTTTCTTATGAAGTCTGGTTAAATAATTCTTAACTACTCTTTAATCATTAATGAACATTACTATTTCCTCCATAACATAATTCACATTGCCTTAAAGATCCAATTAGCATAGTTAGCTTTCCCTGTGATGCTCTTGAAAGGTTGATGCAACAAACCACCCTTTTATGACTCCATAGCCCAATGGATTAGTTTCTATAGATCTTCTCATCCAACCAAAACAATCAATCAAAACAACCAATCCCCACAATCAATGTAACTAGCCTAACATCAATATTCATAACATAAAATTAAATCATAAATAGAGAGAGCCCTCTCTAAGTCTAGGAAGGCTAGGTCTTGGATTCCAAAGTGGTTTGATGTTGTCCTTTATAGTTTATTCTTGAAAATCTTATAAATTATAGAGGCACAACATAATGGCGATCGTACTAGGGACTTATTGAAAAGCTTGACATTTCATTCGAACTCAGAAACCCCCAGTCAAAACATTGTTTGATAAAGTACTTTCCAAGATTGGTTTTTCATCCTTTTGCAAATGCTTAGCCTGCATGTGCTTCGGTTCTAAATTCTGGCTCCCAGAAGAATCTTTACCATATCTCATCCTGACCCAAATCCTCCTACAATATTCAACAATCCAAAGAAAATCCTAAGAAAACCCCCCAGGACTGAGAGTCAAATTGGTGGCAAATACCTTCACAGAGAAAGTTCCCTCCCTGGAAACCTTGTGACCTTGCAGGACATCCATTTTGATTTACATTTTGAACAAAGCTTATTCAGGACCAAATCTTAGAATTGGATAGCCCAGACAGTTATTGACCCATCTATCCTACAATAGAGTCTAGTTGGGGAAGCCTCCACATCCACCCAAGTTGGCCTTCATCTTTTCCAACACTTTGACTCCCTTCAAGATCTAGTAGCAAGACTCACCTCAGTTGTCGATTATGCTTACCTTCAACAATCTGTAGAATTATATGCTTTGACTATAGCAGCTCCCTCTATTATTTCCAAGTCTTCTCATCCTCAGTCAACCTGTCGAGGTGTGTCTACAGCCCCTACCACTTCCTTGAACATTCCCCACCAGAGTGTACAAACCCCCACAAATATACCCATTGTCCACCTTCCCCCACTTAATCCTCCACCTCTCATTATTAACCCTCCTCTTGTCAATCCTCTTTGGGTTCACCCACAACCCATCATGGCAGCTAGATATTCTCCATTAGTGCTACCACCACCTGTGATACCCATGCCACAAGATTATCAGTCCAAAATTCCACAATTTGTTGGGACTGGTCCTATAACTGCTCAACAACATGTTGATAGAATGAATGATTGTTTTGGCCTTCAAGAGATAGATGATGAAATTATCAAGTTGAGGATATTTTCTCAAAGTTTGGGAGGAGAAGTGAGAAAATGGTTTAAAGGCTTGAATCCTAATAGTGTCCATGACCTCCCTACTTTTCACTAGCTATTCATAAATAGATGGGAAGTTAAGAAAAACCATCTTCAAATCTTGTCAGGATATGAAAACATCAAGAGGAACATTGGAGACAGTGTCCAAGACTACTGCACTAGGTTCAATAGTGTTTATAATACACTTCTTTCTCACATGAAACCCCCACAAGGTTTGGCCCTGGTAAAATTCCCATATGGTTTTGATCCATAAATGGCTTATCAACTGAGAGAGAGAGTTATCGCTACATTGGAAGAAATGCATAGGGATGCAGTAAGTGTAGAAGCCAACCTGCTTGCAAAGAGGGCTAGAATGAGAACTAAGAAGAGAGTTATTATAAGGGAAGAACCAGCAGCTTCCACATCTGATGCTAAAATTGATAATCTGGTTAGAACTATGGAGAGAATGATGGAGAGGATCAGCCTGAATGAGAGAGCTATTCCTTGGGAAAATCAGCCATCTCCCCAAAATAGAAATCAAAACCTTAGAATAAACTCCCCTAAAATAAGACAGAGAGAACAAAGAGGCCCTTACCAGCAAATTAGGCCTCCATTCCAAGAGAATTATGTTGATGAAGATGAGGGAGTGGTCAAAGAACTAGAAGAAAATCAGATTAATCTAATGGGAATTAATGAAGAGGATTATGGTTTCCTTACTGAAGAAGAGCAAGGTTTATTTTCTCTGACTCAAACTGAAGTAAAATATGAAGAGTCTGAGGATTATAAACAAGGGTTTCAGAATACTATCATGGAATTTCACAGACAATATAACCTTAGAAGTAAGAAAAACTCTAATAAATCCAAGAAAAAGAATACTAAAAACCCTACCAAAAATGTCTCTGAAACTGTCCCCAAGAAAACAACATAAAGTTCAAATAAAGTTGTAAACATCTCAAGAAAGAATAATATAGAAAACAACACTAGTAAATCAGTTGTCAGCCTTGTCAAAACTGCTCAAGTTGATATCCCCACTACAAGTCAACAAGTTGAGATTACTGTAAAAATAGTGCCTGAGAAGACTGATTGTTCAAATCTGCTAAAAATGAAGACACCATTTAGCATTGAGAATGAAATTGTTAAATTAAAAATCTCAATCCCTCTCACTGAATTGGTAAATAAGGATGTATACAGGTCTCAGGTCCTAAAGGTACTGAACATAGGAGAAATTATTGACACTATCAATATGAATGATGATAAGCCTGAACTTTTGTTTGGGACGGAAGTAGATGGTAAATCCCAGGAGGGAATTTTTCCCCCATTTTATGTCAGTCTAAATGTTCATGATAAAATCCTCCACAATTCCATGTTAGATTCAAGTGCATCACATAATCTTATGCCAAAGGTTGTTATGGAGAAACTTGGCCTTGAGATAACTAGACCCTACAAAGATTTGTACTCATTTGATTCCAGCAAGGTTAAATTCCTAGGTATCATCAAATATCTCTGTATTACTTTAGATCAGATACCAAAAAGAGTCTAGTGATGGATATAGTAGTGGTTTACATTCCTCCTAAATATGGCATGCTTTTATCACAGTCATGGGGGGAAAATTTAGAAGGGACCCTTCAAATGGATATGTTTTATGCTACCATACCATTGTTTGGCCAACAAATAAGACTGTATAGGGAAACCCTAATGAAATACATGGTGAGAATTCAAGAGAAACCACATAACTACCCACTTTACTCTGTTCATTCTGACCTTGACTCATTCATTCTTTACAATGATGGAGACATCGATGCACAAGTGGTTGAAGAAGAAAAAGACCAAGATCAAGAGCAATAACACCAAATGAAAATTGTGCAACAAAATGTTGGATCTGAGCCTTTTTGTAACATGAGCTTTGACTACTCTTGTGGAAAAGCAGGTTTAGGAGTAGTGGTGTGGGTCTACAATACTGGAAATAATCATGCAGAGGGTCATTCTTACAAAATAAATTGTCAGTACACCAACAACATAGTAGAATATGAGGCACCTATTTTGGGTTTATAATTGCTGAAAATATTAGGAGCCAAAAGAATCTCTGTTCATGGGGACTATGAGCTAGTTATTAGAAAAATAAAGGGAGAATACTCGACCAAACATCCTAGATTGAGAGCATAAAGGAACGTTGCCCTTGACCTCCTGAAAAATTTGAAGAATATGACCTTGATGTAGTTCCAAGAAATCAAAATGTCATTGCCAATGGTTTAGCATTTTCAGCAAGCACTTGTTAATTACCTCATCCCTGCAAGAAATGCACAGTGTAGATTAAACATCACCCAACAATCCCTGATAACATGAGATATTAGAAAGTCTTTGGTATTGACAAACAAATTGAGAATTTCCTACAGTCCAGAGGTGAGTTTGAAGATTCTAGCTTGGACCTATATTATGAAGAAGACTACCCCACTGAAGAACAAATGAGTATGGATCAACCACCTCATGATTCTGATATTAATATTTCAGCAAATGAAAATTTTCATAGAACAGAGATACACAAAGACCTAGAAAAAGAGGAGTTTGAAGTACTCCAATTCAAGGATAATATTGTTAGGACTCTATAATGTACCTTTTTGACCATATATTTTGCTATCATTCCACTCTTTTCCAGTCCATATTTAAAGGCTATACTATCACTTTCATTCATTCTTCCAAAGGTATATAACATTCTTCTCTTTACTATACGTTTAACTTGTTTTACATATAATTTTACATTACTTTCATATTTAATCATTAATCGAAGATATATAGTTGCTGAGACAGTTTGAAGACTGCAGATAATCTATCATGGCTGTCTGAAGACTGCATTGCTGAAACAGTCAACATGGTACGCAAATCCTGTTGCTGAAACAGCCTGTGATTTGCAATTCTGAAGCAGTATTTCAGGCACGACGGTAACAAGAAAATAAAAGTAAGGAAGTTGTTACACTGGCCGTAACAACTGCACTTTGAAGCCAATACTATTGTAACAACATTTTACTATGGAAGAACAGAAAGGTCCTATTTCAGTATAGAAGATCAGATTGGGTTAAAAATAGGATTCTATAATGTAATCAATTGTAATAGATCTCTCCTCTTTAAAAAGAGGAGACATCAGCATTAGAGGGAATTAGAATACAGAGGGTTTATTTTGAAGGAGACTTGTAGAGAAAGACATGAATCCATTGTAATATGTTATATTTGACAGATGAATAAAAGCTTGTTCTGAGCATTTCATTCTAATTTCTTCTTCAGGGGAATCTTGTGAGAAGGAAAGGGCCCGCCTTCTTCACAAGATTCACCCATTTATTCACGTAGTGTGTTAACTGTTCTTTTCATTTATGCCTTGTTCAACTCTGTTTGTTGAAATCATTTATGCAGTATTGGAACTCTATTATCTATTGCTGAAACTTTGTTTCCATTAATTATTGCATTGTTTTCATACAATTCATTCCTAGGCAATTGCAAATTATTTCGATTGTTAATCTTGTTTATAGAATGAGTTTGTGAAAGCGTGGTAATCAGAAATAGGTGTTGAAGATTCCTACTTTGGGGAATAGGGTCTTGTTCTCTATTGTAGCATAATTGGTCTTTTCTTTTGCAGATTGGTTTCCATTCCTAGATTGTTATCTTTTTAATGTAATCTAGGATTCTTGTGATGATTGTCTACAATAGAAGGATTGTATTTGTTGTAACTCAAGTAGAACTTCAGTTTGTTTAGAGCAAGGTGTGGTTAGTATAATTTTTACTACAACTTTTCACTGCTTTTGAGATTGAGCATATACAGTGTGTGATTGCCTTTGAAATAAACAGACCTCCCTAGGTTGACAATTTATGTAGCACTTGAATTTTTTAAATCAATAAACAATTAAAGTGACCAACATTTTGGCAAAGTTGCAGGGGAAGGAAATTATAGATTTCAAAAGCATTGATTTTTTTCTTTCAGATGTGCAGATTGCATGAGAGGACATGGAACCCATAAGAAAACTAACCCTACAGGTGGCAAGGGCAAAGGAAAGGGAGGAAGAAAGACTTTTATTCACGAGATCGTATCAAAAGCTAAATCTTCCTAGAGGCTAAGCTCTCGAAGGCCAAAGCCTCAACACTCCCCTCAATCAAATTATGAGACAGAAGAAGTTGTGAGCCCTGAGAACATTGAGGAACCAGCAGAAAGTGTTGAAGAACCATCATGAAATTTTGGAGAGCTAGTAGAAATCATTGAAGAGCCATTAGAAAGCGTTGAAGAGCTAGCAGAAAACGTTGAGGAACTGGCAGGAAACGTTGAAAATCTAGCGGAAAATATTGAGGAGCCAGTAGAAAACATTGAATATCGAGCAAGTGCAGTAGGAGATCAAACAATGGAAGGGAACAATGAAGGGTTATTCGGCGGAGGACAAGTAGATCCTGAAGGAGAGGGAAAAGATGAGAATTCTCTCTCTACCTTGGGATTTCCTATTGCTAATCTCCCTAGAGGAGCAATTGCCATGAAGAATATTCCACTTTCAGCCTTACCTAACTTCCATGGTTTATCTTCTGAAGATCCTGATGAATTTCTTTTTGAATTTGATATATTATGCAGAAGTTATGATTATGTTACTAATGCCCAGAAATTGAAGCTATTTCCAGCAACACTAAAATGGAATGCACTAAGGTGGTTCATGAGTCTTAGAGGCCATGTAATCACAACATGGGAACAAATGAAACAAAGATTTCTGCTCAAATATCAAGACTACTGCCGAATAAGAGAAAAAAGGGAGGAACTATTTAAGATGGTACAAAAGGAGGACGAGAATCTGGAGGACTTTGTGGAAAGACTACAATACAACTTGCAGAGATCCAATCATCCCAATGTAAGTAAATATATTCTTAAAACAATATTACTGACAAGGGTGAGGGATGATTGTCTAGAAATGTTGAATACGCTTGGTAAAAGGGACATATCTAAAGAGTCATATGATGAAATTGTTAACCTCTGTAAGAGATGTTCAAGAGGAGCTGCAAGGAATAGATCAAATACAAGAGATACCACATATTCAAGAGTTCAAAAATCAGCCAGTGGAGGAGCAACAAGAGTTGAAATAGGTAATTTACTTGAGGAATTTAAAACTGAAATGTTAAGTTCTTTTGCTTCACAGATTGACACCTTGTAGGTTAAGAAGAAACAAGCTGAAGCAGAAGCAGCTTTGGCTATATTTTTCCCTAAATGCAGAGATAAACACCCACTAAGGGAATGCCCATTGGACAAGGTGCCAATTTGCACCCTTTGTGAGAAATATCATGAAACACGACAATGCCCTTATTTACCAGGAATAAAAGCAGCATTGCAATCAACTGAAGAAGAAGTTGAAGTAGTCTATCTGCTGACACAGAGAAGGCAATGGAAACCACGAGGACAAGGTATGAACTCTAATATGCCATTTACATATTCTAATTTTTGGAACAATTATCCTTCTTTTAGTCAAGAAAATTTCCCTCCCTTTATTAAAATGCAATACCCACCCTTCAATAAAATGAATTACCCACCCATGAAACAAACAAACCCTCCCTTTGTAGATCCTGCAATGTGGACTCCTTGGCCCCCACAACAACAATCTTTTTTTAACCAATGGAATTCGAATTGGAGGGGTCAACAACTCCCGTTTCCAAATCAATTTCCTCAATTTCAACAACCACTTCCTCTACCATCAGGTGCTACACTGAATAATCAAATGATAAGACCCCAGCTACCTATACAACCAAATCCTAACCCCAATAATAAAGTTGTGCAAGCGATTGATATCCAGAACTAGCCTATACTTCTTGTTTTCCCTGCACAATGTAATGACATTCATTTACGACATGGGAAAATATTTGAGCCCATTATTTATGATGTTACCTCTTCTGATTCTGATAAAGAAGAAACTAAAAAATGTGATCCACATAATGAGGTACAACCACCCCCTAGTAAGGGTGCTGAAACAGCAGAACCAACATTCCCTGAGCATTTAGTTTTAAGTAAAATTCCCTAGCCACCTGCTTTTAATCTTCTAGGGGAATTATAGAATCTATATGTTAAAATTCCACTTCTACAAGCACTAAGAGATGTACCAATTTATGCCAGAACTATGAGAGATATTTGTGTCAAGAAACCTGGTAGGAAAGCTAAAGATCCCCTTACAGTTCATGTTATGGGTGATCTATCTGCATTAATGTCTGGTAAAACTCCTCTAGTTAAATATGGTGATCTCGACCATCCTATTGTTACAGTGCAAATTGGAAAAACAATAATCCTTCAAGTTCTAGTAGATTTAGGTGTTGCTATAAATATTATGACCCTTGAAACTTCACAACTCTTACAGCTGAAGAACACAATCAGAGATACACCAACCATTCTATAGTTAGTTGGCCATTCTACAATCAAACCAAAAGGATTTATTGAAGGCCTAGTTATCTCAGTTGAATCCTGGAATTACCCAGCTGACTTTGTGGTGTTACAGACTAAAACAAAGTTGGGGGGGGCAGCCTCTAATTCTGGGAAGGCCCTGGTTAGCCATAGTCGATGCCTTTGTCAGCTGCAGATCTGGTTCAGTGACCATTTCCAATGGATATGAAACTAAGCATCTTACTCTCTACCCTCATGCTACACCCATGATTAATAATGATAATTCTGTATGGATGGACTATGATGATCATGCTATTCAACCTATTTTGACTATCGGACAATCTTTAAGTCTTAAAGATACCACTGAGGATGAGGTAATTAATAATTTTATTTGTGAACCCTCCTTTGTGATTCCAGAAACACATAATCAACTGGCTGCACTTTTGAAATCAGATACCCAAGAGAAGCTTAAACTTTTATATCCTCCTCAAACATCAACCACCATCTCTTCTAAAAGTATAACAGTAGAAATCGAACCTGGAAAAACACTGAACATAAACCCCAACTTGACAGCTGCTAAAACACAACAATTAATGAAGTTACTTCTTGAAAATAAAGAAGCATTTGCATGGGACTATACAGATATGAAGGGAATCTCTCCTGAATTATGTACTCACCGGATCTATATTAAGGAAAGTTGTCGATCAGTATTTCAACCCCAAAGATGAATGAACCCTAATTTAAGAGAAATTTTCAAAGAGGAACTTCAAAAATTTCTTAATGCAGGGTTTATATATCCTATATCTGACAGTGAATGGGTTTCCCCATTGGTAATAGTTCCTAAGAAAAACGAGAAATGGAGAGTGTGTGTAGATTATAGAGCCTTAAACAAAGCCACTCAAAAATACCACTTTCATTTACCATTCATTGATCAGGTATTATATAGTTTGTCAGGGAAGAAATTCTTCTCCTTTTTAGATGGGTTTAGTGGGTATAATCAAATCATAATTTCACCCAAAGACCAAGATAAGACCACTTTTATTAGTCCTTAGGGAACTTTTGCCTATAGAGTTCTCCCATTTGGACTATGTAATGCACCAGAAACCTTTCAAAGGGCAGTTATAGGAATCTTTTCTGATATGCTGAATGAATCTATGCAAATATTTATGGATGGTTTTACCCCTTATGGTGTGTCTTTTGAAGATGCATTACAAAATATTGAGAAAGTACTTAAACAATGTATACAAGATCACCTCTCCTTAAGCAACGAAAAATGTCATATGGTGATGAGTGAAGGAGTAGTGCTTGGAAATTTTATTTCATCTCAAGGAATTCAAGTAGATCCATCCAAAATACAAGTCATTCAGAACCTTCCTATTCCTAAAACAAAAACAGATGTGAAGTTTTCTAGGACATGCTAGATATCACAGAAGATTTATTAAACTTTTTTCCAAAATAACTTCTCCTTTGTTTGTGTTACTTATGAAAAATGATGAATTCAAGTGGACTAATCTTTGCCAGGAGGCCTTTGTAGAACTCAACCATCAGTTATCCACAACTCCTATTTTGAGAGGACCTGATTGGGCACTTCCCTTCCATATATCTTCTGATGCTTCAGATACTTCAATTGGAGTTGTCTTGGGACAAGATTAAAACCATCTTCCTTATGCTATCTACTTTATCAGTAATAATATGACTCCTGCTGAGCTTAATTATACAGTTATCGAAAAATAATTTTTAGCAGTAATTTATGCTATTAAAAAATTTTGACATTACATTACTGGCTACTCTACTTTTTTCCATACTGATCACTCGGCTATTAAGTATTTAATGAAAAAATCTGTTACAAATGCTTGAGTCACCAGATGGTTTTTGTTATTACAAGAGTTTGATATTACAATTGTAGATTTACCAGGTAAAGAAAATGTTGTTGTTGATTTCCTTTCTAGGTTAAAAATTGATGATAATATTCCAGTAGATGATTCCTTTCCTAATGAATATTTATTTGCAGTATCTGCTCACTCACCATGGTATGTAGACATTGCCAATTATCTGGTTGCAGGGAAGTTACCATCACACCTATCACATCGAGAGAAAATAAAAATCATTCAAAAAAGTTCTCGGTATCGCTGGATAAGTGGGTTTCTTTTATATACAAGACTTGATCATGAAATTCGAAGATGCATTAGAGAAGATGAGGTGTATGATATACTAAAAGCTTGTCATGATGGCCCTTGCAAAGGGCATTTTGTTGATACGAGAACGACACATAAAGTTCTTAGGATGAGTTATTATTGGCCCTCACTCTTTAAAGATGCAAAGAAATATGTTCGGGCTTGTGATAGCTGTCAGAGAATGGGTCAACCTAATCATAGAAATGGAATGCCATTGAACCCCCAGGTAATACTTGAACCATTTGAAAGATGAGCCTTAGACTTTATAGGACCCATTAATCCTCCATCCAATCAAAGAGTTTATATATTAGTTTGCACATATTATATGACTAAATGGGTGGAGGCTAAAGCACTCCTTAGAGCTAATGAAGAAGTTGTCCTAGCTTTCCTATTTGAAGAAATCTTTGTTAGATTTGGAATCCCTAGAGAGATAGTTACAGATGGAGGACCTCCTTTCAATTCTCATGGTTTTAAATCTACCCTTAAAAAATATCATATTATCATAGAATGACTACACCATACCACCCCCAAGCCAATGGGCAGGTGGAAAGTACAAACAAAGTAATAGAATCCATTCTAACAAAAACAGTGAAGGAGAACCAGAAGGATTGGTTTCAAAGACTCCCTAAAGCACTATGGGCTTACAGAACTACCTGGAGAAATACTATAGGATTTTCTCCCTATGAATTGGTTTATGGTAAAAATGTTGTTTTTCCTGTGGAATTTGAAATTAAAACCTTAAGGGCTGCTTTAGCTATTAACCTTGATTTGACTGATGTACAGACAGCTAGGTTGCAGCAACTTCATGAATTGAATGAAAAAATATTAGATGCCATTCATCAGACAACTATGATCCAACAACAAAGAAAAAAGTGGCATGATAAAATAATCAAGCATAAGCAGTTCCAAAAAGGTAATTGGGCTTTATTGTATGATTCTCGGTTTGAAAACTTTCAAGGGAAGCTACGTACAAGATGGCTGGGACCCTACGAAATAGATATTGTTTTTCCCAATGGAACAGTAAGGCTCTTAACAATTGATGACTCCAAAACACCACTATTATTAAATGGTCATCGGCTTCGTCTGTACCAGTGCCCTATTTCCAAAGAGGATTTTAAGGCCACTTGCATGGCAGATACACATTATCTTTTTTTAGGGGAGCCTTCTGCCCCTCATTGCAATTAATTTTTCTGAATTTTATTTTTAGCATTAGAATTAGATCTTTTTTTTTAACTAATAATCCCTATCAAGGGCTGGCATGTTACACTTGGTTATTTTGTAGATTCTCCATTCCAGAAAGGCTTACTAAGAAAGGAAAAAATTCACCACAAGCAGATCCAAGCTTGATTTTGAGAAGCATTGCTTCCCTCACTTGAAATCATTCATAGTTCACTTCCCCATCTTCCAGTAACATTTCATCATTCATTCCCCTCATTTATTTTCCCCTTTTCATGTCATTTTCTCTATTTTCCCATTGATAAAACACCACTTCATCCATTTTTCCCATTTCTGAAACACCATTCTTCAGAAAATTTCCCCACTTTTTACATTGCTGAAACACCATTCTTTAGCAAACACCTTCCCCATGTTTCCACTATTAAAACACCACTCCTCAGCAACACTTTCCGTATTTTCACATTGCTAAAACACCACTTTTCAACAGTATTTCATCCATTTTTCCATTGCTGAAACACCATTTATTTCTCCAAAAGATATGACTATGTAGCATTTTTTGTCATTAAATCACCTTCTTCAATTCTTTCATTCTTACTTATCTTATTCCTTATGTAATCCTGTCCTTTCACTGCCTTCTCCTATGATGAAACAAACCTCTAATATAATCTCCCCCATGTTTCAAAACGCCTCCAGAATTTCTTCCATGACTATTGAGTTATTATAAGCAAGCACTATATTCTTCGAAGTATAAATCAAAGGTAAACATGAGGTATGTAAAATTTTATATGTAATTACAATTAAACTATGGTTTAATGAGAATATTTTACAAATCCCCATATATTTAAAGTTATGATTACAACCGTAGTTGGGGGGGGGGGGGGGCGAGATATCGAAATTATATGCCATCATTTCACAACATGTCAATTACCGTCATATTTCTTACCCATCACCTCGCCTCTTCACCGTTATTCCATGTTCTCAGTCGCAAAATTTACTCTGTTCAAAGTCCGGTAACTTGGTCTTTTCACTGTGCATTTTACCAAATCCGGTTAACTATGGGAGGACCTGCCATTCGACATGAGCTCGTCTCGATAGATTTGTTGGAATTATACCCAGAGGCATATCATATTTTTCAACAGGCAGGTTGGGTAGGATATTTTGAAAGGCTTCCGGAATTCGACCCACAACAGGTCCTTGAATTCGCACAAAATCTTCAGGACGATCATTCTACTGTCCCGAGAGTTCGAATTCCAATCTTAGAGGGGGACATAGCTCAGGTTTCAAGTCTACTGGTCACTAGAACTCGATGGTTTAGTCGGAAGCATATCATTCTGAACGCACAGTAGGATTTTCTTCTCCCAGGAGAACAAGTCAAGCTTAAAGGCCAGGGTGTCTGAATATTCTCATTACCGCCTCCTTGGCCCAAAGTTGCAGAGTTTGTTAAACATTACCTCACATGCGAAGGTCGCTACCAAGTAGTCTATTAGCATGATTTTGTCTTATTAAATCATTTAAGACACGGTAGACTAGTGAAAATTCCTTACTATTTACTTGGATGCATTAAAAATATGTCATATTATTGTAGACGGGTAAAATTCCCTCTCCTCTCCCTCACTCACCATCGTCTTATCCAGTTATTAATCCAAAAAGGCTTTGCTGAACAAAACCCTCCTTTGGACAATTTACCCATAGACCCTCAGCAAGCTGTTGATAATCCTCAAGAAATCCCTGAAAATTCCCATGAGCAACAACCACAGAATATCCCTGACCTTCCATAAATCCCACCCACAGAACCAATTGACCCAAATTCCCCTCCTACCATACCCACTCCATCCCATAACTTGACAGAATCATCTGACCCGACTGTCTGCATTTCTAGTGATGATTCCCCAACTGATAATCCCTCTTCTTCTGCCTCCAAAAGCAAAGAAAAAACCACGACATCCCTTCAACAAAAAGACAAAGGAGAGCCTCAACTCAAGTAGCTATTACCTCTGATAGCCCTTCCCCTCAAGAAAAACCCATTCAGAAAAAGAAGCGAACTTCTACCTTTTCTGCCTTTTTTCCCAGACGACGAAGGAGGGCATCAACTAAAGCAACCACCATTGCTACTACCCTAGACTCTCCACCCATTCTTTTAACAGCCCATACACCATCACAACCCCAAATTCCAAAATTTTTACCTGTCTCACCCAGAGGCACTGAAACACAAGAACCAGATGCCCAGGGTACTATGACATCATTTTCTTTCGAACAAGTAGCTATCACACAAGAACCAGCTATTCATTCTGTTGGTCCCCCGTGTTTTGACAGTTTGGAAAATCAAAAGACAAGGCAACATTAGAACCAATCTTTAGAGTTCCAGGATCTATTCCTCCTGTTCTCAGAGAGGGATCTCTCAAATGTTTGATCGCAAAGGTTTATCTTGTGTGCTTTGAGTATGATTTTAGACTAGTTATTGAGTGCAGGTTTTTGTTTATTTGGTTGGATTGAGTTGATACAGTAGAACATGGAAGGTCTGGGAAAGATAGATAGAAAGAGGAAATATCTAGTTCATTGGGCGATGGAGTCAAAATAAGGTTATGACAAACTCATCAATGGATATGGGATATCAAAGGGAAAATCTAACTTGGCCACAGGATCCTTTTGTTTTTGGAATGAGATGAACATTAATGATTTGGAAAGAGAAGTTTAATTCTCAACAAAGGGAACTTGAAGAACATAACTCAACAATAAAGATATATTTTATAGACAGGGCTAACCATAAATCCTACAAACATTCTTTAAGCAAATAATGACTTCAAGACAACTTTTAAAATGAAATCTAAGATTCGGGGAACTCCCTATTTTCTCAAAGATTTTATTTTAAAGGATTTAGAAAACATAAAAGATTCACTGATAATTGCAGTCATAGAAGAGGGAACACCTAAATAACATCTATGCTTACAACTATAACGACCTTCAAAACAATTGTTCAAGCAATGGCAAAGGGCAAGATCAAGACCGACCTCTTTGATTAACTCAAAACAATGGTACTTCAAAGGGAGACTTCAATAACAGCTTTCAAGTGATAGTAGACAAGCAGGGAAAACCATAAATCATGCTAAAACCAACTATTTGAGCTATTAAGGAAATAAACAAGCATGAAGACTAAAGAGAAGGTTTAAAGCCTCTAAAATACTTCGGCAGAAGAAAACATAAAACAGTGAAGGGTGAACAGGTCTAAGGTGCTTCCAGGAGTCATTTCTTAGCCTAAAACTTTCAGCCTACTGTAGTAAGAAATTATGGAACATAATGAAAACAGGAGAAAACATTTAACAGTTAGAATACTTCACCAACAACCAATCTCATGAATCCAATGATAGAGCCTTCTCAGGAACGGGCATGCAACATCATCATCAAGACATCCAAGACTTCAATTTGTTCTTCAACTTCAACAGACTATGTATTTATTTCAAAGAGTTTCAGTATTACAGCTTGTGATCAACAACAACCAACAACTTCTCATCTTATGCAGAAGTACTTATAGGAAGATGAGGAGGTGAGATTTTTACAAAATATCTCAAGGACAATTAATGCAGAGTGAAGACTTCTCGGCCCTTTGAGAGGCTCGAGGGGGAAATTTATAGGTGGATCACTACATTAACTGTTTCACAATAAATATCAAATCTCGGTGGAAGCTTTGTTTGACTTTGAGGCTCTGTGTATGTTTTGGAGTAACTCTGCAGATATTTATGCATTGGTTTCCTTGCAGAAATAACTTCTTGGCAATGTTGGAGGCAGATATTTATTCGAGCAATAACTTCGGCCTCTGTTCTGAATGGTTTGAGGCGACAGGTGGCTCTTTGTAGTAGCTGAGGAATCAATTCGCCTCAGTTGAAGTGGTGGAAACCTTTCTGTCAGCGAAACACTTATGATTTTCTTAAATAGTGTCTTAATTCGGGAAATTAGGTTTTTATAAGCATTCTTAGCCATAATCCCCCAAATCTGTCTTCAATCTTCTGTCCTTCCGCGCTCTGTTCTTTAAAACTTATACTCTTTTTAAAATCGCATTAAAACGTAGTGTCTTGTAAATGTGCAGAGCCACACCGGGCCTTTCATGGTATCGACGCCCATGGAACGTCGATCAAATGCCAAAAGGGAACTCTGCAAATGGTTCTTTCCATAGGCCGAAGGCATGGGAATCGTCATTCCCAACTCCCGGCTTTTCTTCAATAAACGACGGAGACCCTTTGAAACCTGCACAAAACATAAAATAAATAAATAAATCCTGCGCTTTTAGGTTTTAAACTACTTCATATGGCGGGGGAGGAGCGTAGCCATCGGATAAAAATATCTAACGGTGGAGATCGGCGCAGAACAGGCAAAGGAGAGCGAGGAGAAGAAATAAGGCGGGGTGGTTTTGGACCGTCCGATCTGGACACGTGGACGGTCCAGATCTAATTGGAGAATCGCAATCGGAGGTGGCAGGTAGGAGCATGCGATTGAGTTTTTGCAATTGTGATGGAGCGATTAGCTCAGGGCCGTTGGATCGGCGGGACAGATCAACGGTCAGGATAAGGTCGGAGGATCGCAATCAGAGATCGAAGGGAAGGACTTGCGATCAATTGCATGGCAATCATTTGCGATGGACCGATCGGAGGGTGCACATAACAAGTTGCGATTGCGATCGGACGGGGTGCTGCGATTGGCGCTCTATCGTCAGATCACCGCGGAAGATCAACGGTGCGGAACCCATCGCAAGACTTAACGTGATAAGACGATCGCATCGGGGATTTTCAATTTTACAAAGGATTTGTGCACCCGCCCAACTTCCGATTGCGATTAGCACTTGGGACTTAAGCGCTTGGTCCTGGGGGAAGGGCATGTGGGGGGAGTGGTTTAGGACTTAGCCCAAGGGGCTTAGGTCCAAAAAACTTGTTTTTTATGAAAATTTTCAAGGTTTTAAATGGATTTGGGGGTTTCGGCTTAGCTTAAAAATAGTTTTAAACCATGTCAGGAGGATTTTTCATGAATGGAAGGGGAAAACTTATGAAAAGTAGAGGAATAATATGGAGAAAAAGGGGGAGAAAATGAAAGTTAGCTATGAGTGGGAGAAAGGGAAAAGATGATGGTTTCTTCGGCAGTTTCTTACATGAAATCAGCAGAATTAAGAGGAACAGTAATGAGGATTTTGGACATAGGCATGAGGCCTACAAGGAGTCTTCAAGAGCCAACAGTGTTTAGAAATGAAAAATTGTTCCTTGAAGGCTCAAAACAGATTTAGCCACCTTTTGGTATAACAAAATATTATAGGTGGCTAACAGTGGCTCCACTTGGGGATGGTGTCTTCTTGAAGGCATCAAGAACTTCAGACTTGCATCTTTTGGGGGGCTGATTAGTTGCCTCATCCATTGGGTTGCTCTTCTCTGCTTGAATGATCTTCTTTTGCTCCGGAAATGCTAACAGCCATGAAAAACAATGGATCTTTCATCAACAAGATTTCTACCTACCCAATCCTACAGATCTAACATTTTTTCTTCTTAGAGTGCACTTGGATTGGAAAACTCTTTTTATAACATTTTATTCTTTTGAAAGCAGGAAATCTAATCTATTTCTACTCCTTATTTCTCCATGGATCCAGATTAAATAGTTGGACCCAGATATTTCTCTACCTAATCTATTGTCTGTTGGGATTAAACTGTCCAACAAACTTTCATTCTCTAAATTCTACAATAGAAATTTAAAAACAGCCAAGTCAAGATTGAGCTGTTTGACTTGCTGTGATCTATGGCATAAAAACGAGCTACACATAGATTATTATTTGCAGAAAATTAAAATAAAAAATGGAAGGCTTAAGATCTGAAAGTTTCAAAGTGCTGCCTTCTCCTTTTCACAGTTCTGTTTTTGCTTTTGTTTGAGCTGTCTTTGCTTTCTTCTGGTTCAGATTTTTAGTTTGTTTTGAACCTTTAATTTCTATCCTAATCTATCTACTGATAAGCCAAGATTAAATAGTTTGGCAAACCAAATTCACTACCCTATCAGCAGAAAATTTAAAAATAATTAGTCAAGATTAGGCTGTTTGACTAACTAGAAGTGTGATAATCAGGAGTGGCATTTAAGCTTGCACACTTTCAGATTTGTTTCTCTTTTTTGGCATGGGGCTCTGCCTTTCTTGTTTTCAATCTGCCCTCTTTTCTTTCTTTTTATTGTTTTTTGTAACTTTGAATTCAATGATTAGACTATGATATTTACAATGGTAAAACAAAAATTCTTTGAAACTTAAGATTCTTGGAAGAAGTAATGCTTGAGCATCCCACCATTGACAAGACCTCCATATAGGTCTTCTCCATTCAATTCTTTCAAGAAAAATGTATTATGACCCCTCTCAGCGTGAATAATATATGGCCCTTTCCATAAGTTCTCAAACTTGCCATGTTTCCCCTGTTCTTCTCTCCTTGAATCCCATTTAAGAACAACACTTCCAACCTGGAAGTTGTTTGCCTTAGTCCTTTTATCAAATTGCTTCTTCATCTTTTCCTGGACTAACTGTGTTCTTTCATAAACTTCTTCTCAGGTCTGCTGCAAATGAATTGTTTGGTTGACCCTCCTCTGCATATCATTTTCTTCAACCTGTACTTCTTGAAGGAGCTTCATGACTGGAACTCATAATGAGGTAGGGAAGACTGCATCCATGCCATAAACTAACTGATAGGGGGACATATTTATTGATTTCTTTGTGGTTAATCTATCAGCCCATAAGGCATGGACCAGCTTGCTGTGCCATGATTTTTTATTTTCTTCCAACAACTTTTTAATGATATAAATGAGACTCTTGTTGGAGGATTCAGCTAATCCATTCCCTTGGGGATAATAAGCAGTGGAATGGCCCAAGGTTATATGGTATTTGTGACAGAAATCAACCATCTTTTTAGATTTGAAAGCAACAGCATTGTCTGTTATGATTTTTCTGGGACAACCAAATTTGGATAGGATATAGGTTTCAAGAAACTTGATAATGACAGAGTCATTAGCATTCCTGGTAGGTAGAGCTTCTATCCATTTGGTGAAGAAGTCAGTGGCTATGAGGATCCACTTATGTTGAGCTGAGGAAGATGGGTGAATTTCTCCAATGAAGTCCAGCCCCCATTGTTGAAAAGGTGCCTCAACTCTGATAGGATGTAGGGGTAAGGGAATGAGCTTTCTCTTGCCATCAAAGATTTGACACTTATGGCAAGACATGACTAGTTTCTGAGTGTCTGAAAAAAGGGTAGGCCAATAGTAACCTGATCTGAGAATTTTATTTGCTGTGGCCTTCCAGTAGAGGTGTCCTCCACATTCACCATCATGCAACTCATGCATGATTTTTCCTGCATCATCTTCAAGCAAACGTTTAAGCAATATTCCAACAACATTTTTCCAATATAATACTCCATCTAATATGAAAAAATTCAAGGCCTTTTGTTTCAAGAATCTGGCTGTAGTCTTAGTCAAAGAAGGAGGGGTATTCAAAAATAAGAGCACATAAACAATGTCAGCGTACCAAGGAGAATTTAGAAATGTTTCTTCAATAAAAGGAGCATCGGACTCCTCTATTTCTTCCAACACATCTACCATATTCATGTCTAGTGCTTGGAAGTTAGACTCAGCCATAAGTTTTGCTAGTCCTTGCCCTTTTACTAGTTTGGTGGGCCTAATTTCTAAGTCATATTCAAGAATAGTTGCAATCCATTTTCCCCTTTTACCATCAAGGTCCTGACTTAGAATATCCTTGACAACAGTATTTGGAACAAAAGAAATTATGTGAGAGTGTAAAATATAGACCCTAAAGTCCTTTAATGCTTTCACTAATGCTAAGGCTTGTTTCTCCATGATAGTATATTTGAGAGGAGCATCTCTTAAGGCCCTAATAAAGAAATATATTGGCTGTTCTTGCCCTAAATCATTCTTTTGAAGTAAAACTACAACTATTGTATGGTCAGATGCAAAAGAAAAAACATAAAATTCTTTGGTGAAATCTGGGCTAATCAGGACTGGTGTTTGGGTAAGAGCCTGCTTGACCAATTCAAATGATTGTTTAGCTGGTAAAGTCCATTTGACACCCACATATTTCTTGAGCATGTTTGTAATGTTCTTTAATAGCTCAGCAAGGTTGGGAATAAACCTTCTCAAAAAATTTATCTTTCCAATGAAAGATTGCAATTCTTTGAGGCTTCTAGGATGGCTGATTTGCAATATGCCATCTATCCTTGTAGGGTCTATTTTGATTCCCTTTTCTGAAATTATGTGACCAAGGAGTTTCCCTTCTTAGAGACCAAAGAGGGTCTTCTTGGGATTCAGTGATAAGCCAAATTTCCTACATTTCTCAAAAACCTTTCTTAGGTGGATCAAATGCTCTTCATCAGTTTTTGAGAAAACTGTTATGTCATCAAGGTAAATAATTATAAAATAGCCAATATCTTCAGAGAAGGCTATGTCCATGGCCCTTTGGAAAGTGGCCCCTGCATTCATTAATCCGAAAGGCATTTTGACATACACAAAGGTGCCCCAAGGTGTGGTAAAAGCAGTTTTGATTTGATCACTTGGGAACACTAACACCTGATTGTAACCTGAGAACCCATCTAATAGGGATATTCTTCTTGACCCAACTACCCTTTGAAGTATATGGTCCATTTTGGGCAAGGGGTAGTTTTCTTTTAAAGAGGCTCTGTTTAAATTTCTGAATTCAATACAGAGCCTAATCTCCCCTGTTTTCTTTCTAACAGAAACTAAGTTTGATACCCATTCTGAAAATCTAATGGGAACTATGATCCCAGCATTATACATTTTCTCAATTTCTGCCTTAACCAAAGGTAGTAAAAGAGGATTTATTCTCCTTAGTTTTTGCTTGAAAGGCTTTTGATTTTCCTTCAAGGGGATTTTATGTTGGATGATGCTGGTATCATATGATTTCAAGTCTTTGTATTCCCAGGCAAACACATCTCTAAACTCTTTGAAAAGCTCTATGTATTGTGATTTTATGTGGGCCGGGAGGGTGCTGGATAGTTTGATCATCCTGGGTTCTGCTAGACTGCCTATGTTATGTTCTTCTACATTTTTTTCCACAGGTTCCATTCTTGGTTCTTTAGCTACATCGTTGAGATCGAATAGGTGTTCTAAAGGTGTGAGACCTCTTGGGATCTTATCATTTTTGCATTGTAAGACTTCCAAGTCTTCTTGGTGTTCATTGTTCACTACCTCTGCTTCAAATGGATTTTGGCAATGATTTACATTAGCAGGATACATTATTTCAGCCTCTGGGATTTGTTCAATATACAAACAATTTTCTTCATGGCTAGTGTATGATGTTGGTATGCTGAAATCATTCTCTAATTTCAAGAAATCATCTATGTGTTTGTCGGATTCAAACACCTGCCAGTGATCTTCGTTATCAGGCACAGCAGGTCTATGTTTCACCTTTATACTGAGTTGTTCATTTATCTCGAGTACCTGGCAATTGCTGGTAGCGAAGGCAAGTTCATTTGCTAGATGATTGAGTGCTTTGGGGATAAAAATGAGTTTATATTTTTCGAAAGTTTTTAGTAGGTCGAGGGAAACGTTTCGATATTCCCTAAGTCTTGGATTTTTGGCTGAGTATTCTCCTTTGATTTGTTTGATGATAAGTTCAGAATCCCCCAAAATAGATATCCTTTGGGCTTCTAATTCTTTAAGCAATTGTAAACCTAGGAGAAGTGCTTCATACTCGGCAATATTGTTAGTGCATGGGAAATCTAATTTGTATGAAAAAATCTGATTTGTGTTTTGAATCCAGACACCCGCCCCGGCACTAGTTTTATTACAGGATCCATCGAAATTCACTGTCCAAAGTATATTTGACTCATTCTCATTTTCATTTTGTTGTTGCTGTTGATTGTCAATGTTTTGAAGTTGATTTGAGGTAATATTGGTGTGTTTTGGTGAACTGATTAGGTCCATGTTTTCTTTATCTTGTTGAGTAATTTCATCTTCGTTACACAAGATAAAGGAATCTAAACTTGATTGAATAGAATAGATTGGAGTGTTGTTTGGCCTGTCCATGTTACTCACCATGTATTTCATGTGTGATTCTCTGTATAGTCTTCTGTTTTGGTTAAAAACAGGGATGGTGGCATAAGACATATCCATTTGAAGGCTTCCCTGAAGTTTGGCTCCCCATGATCTTGATCAGAGCATGCCATACTTAGGGGGAATGTCAGCTACAACTACATCCATTACTAGATTCTTGGCGGGGATCTGAGCTAAGTTAACACATAAATCTTTGATTAAACCCAAACATTTGACTCTACTTGAGTCAAAAGAATACAAATATTTGTATGGTTTAGTAATCTCTAAGCCTAGACTTTCCATTACTACTTTGGGCATTAGATTGTGTGAAGCTCCAGAATCTAACATGGCGTTATGTAAAATTTTATCGTGTATGTTCAAGCTGACATAGAAGGGAGGGACTGGTCCTTCTTGATATTTTCCTTCAACCTCTGGTCCAAACAAGAGCTCATGTTTGTCATCTGTCAAGTTTAAGGTGTTAGTATCATTTCCTAAGTTTAAGGCTTTCAACACTTGGTTTTTGTACACTTCTTGGGTTACTAGTTCAGCTAGGGGGATGGTAATTTTTATCTTAGCAATCTCTCCCTCAAGGCTGAAAGGAATAATTGACTTGTTAATATTTAAATCTGTTTTTTCAATTGAATTCTTTTCAGCGGCTCTGATTTGCTGAACCTTTCCTGAACTAGTGATAGGAATAGTTTTACTAGGACCACTAGCTGAAGTGCTGGGGGTGCTTTGTTCAAC
This sequence comes from Pinus albicaulis, assembly GCA_034641835.2. Classification (NCBI taxonomy): domain Eukaryota; kingdom Viridiplantae; phylum Streptophyta; class Pinopsida; order Pinales; family Pinaceae; genus Pinus; species Pinus albicaulis. The sequence continues at coordinate 1,977,411,921 of CM076578.1, forward strand.
ATTTGGCTAGATTCCCTTGTCTTTATTTAAATCTGGTTTTTTGGCCGAAATGTTGGTTTTTTCTGCTGTCTTCTTGGGCTGGTTTTCTGCGGTTTTCTTGACAGCAGTGCTAGTATTCTTATCCTTTGAATTCTCTATACTTCCCTTGCTCCTAAGGTCATACTGCTTGTGTATCTCCATGATTGCATTTTCAAAACCCAATCTATAGTCATCAGAATCTTCATAGGTGTTTTTATTTTGATCATTAGAGAAGAAACCTTGTTCCTCCTCAGTGAGGAAAACATCATCCCCACTGTCTGATCCAATCAAGTTTACATGTGATTATTCCAACCTTTCTAGCTCCTTGTCTTCCTCATATTGATCTACGTAGTTCTGTTGAAAGGGAGGCCTAATTTGCTGGTCACTTTCCTTTTGCTTATCTTGATTGTTATCTCTTCTATAATTATGATTTCTATTTCTATTTTGATTGTTTTGAAGTGCAGTCTGGTTTTGATTTGCTTGTGCTTTCTTAATTATGTTCATATCTTTCATCATTTCTTCCAACATTCTCTCCATTTTTGAGCTTGAAGTAGAGGGAGGGGATTCCTCTCTGAAAGATACTCTCTTCTCAGTTTTCATTCTTGCTCTCTTTTCAATTAAGTTGACTTCCACAGAAAGAGCACCTCTTTGCATATCTTCAAGAGTTGCAAAATCTCTTTCTCTTAGTGAATAAGTCATGTCCGAGTCAAATCCTTTAGGAAATTTGTTTAAGGCTGAGCCTTGTGGAGGTTTTAGTTCTGGGGAGAGTGCATTATACACACTGTTAAATCTAGTACAATATGCTTGTACACTTTCCCCAGGATTCCTACGAAGATTGTTGTAATCAGCAAGAACTTGGAGAGGATTCTTCTTCACTTCCCATTTGTTCAGGAAAGTTTGATGAAAGGCCTAAAGATCATTAATAGTACAGGGGGAAAAACCTTTAAACCATTTTCTTACTTCTCCCCCTAAGCTCTAAGAAAATAATCTAAGTTTGACATAATCATCATCAATTTCATTTCGGTCAAAATAGTCATTCATCTTATCCACATGCTGTGATGCAGTTGTAGCATTGTTAGCATCATACAATGGAATCTTGGACTGGTAGTCCTGTGGGAGATTGACTAATGGTGCGGGAAGAACTAGGGGAGCATACCATGCAGCCATGGAAGGAGGTGCAGGTGGATTTACAGAAGGGAAAGTGGGCTGAGGTGTAGTGGTTGGAACAGTGGATGTAGGGTGAGTAGAAGTGGATGGACCAGGAGTAGACTGCTGAGCTGACCTTGGATGAGAGACACCTAGGTTGTGAAGAAAATATAAATCAGGAGGTGTTGTTTCTCTACTACCAGGATGTTTACTTGTCTCTGGGGATGAAAGCGAATATTCAAAGTCTAACTGGATTATATCATCAAATGACCTGGTTCTAAATGGGTTAACTAGGTTAGCTTGTGAGTTTTGTAGAGCTGAATGATTTTCAGGGACTGAATTAGCTCTCAAGGGTGATCTGAAAACAGTTGATAATTTAATCCTAGGAGACTTCCAAAGGATAATTTCTGGGTTATCAACTATCTCAGGTGGGTTAGGGTCTGGATGGGCTCTAGTGTGAATCTTTTTAGAAGCCACTATGCTATGTTTTTAGACCCAAATAACAAGAAAATTTTAACCAAGTATAACAATCTTTGAGAGGTTAACTAATCTGTTTACATAAATTTTAATCCTACAGTCCTCTAACTGAGTTTGAATGATATTATAATGATAAAGGTTCTTCCCAGTGGAGTTTTAAGGTCTGCTAAGGATTGTGGAGTCGCCAAGTGGAAGTTTTTAGCTCCTACGGAGGTAAAAGGTTTTATGGTCCACTACCAATGTTTATTATGCAGCCAAACTTGGAATGTTTTTTGGGTTTTTCTGAGTTATTTTGGTTTTATAGGTTAAGAGAGTGTTCTAAGTCTGATTTTTCAATTAGCTAAGGTGTTCAAACAAACAGAGTTGCTCTTATGGCTTGGTAACTGGTTCCTTCGAGGTTTGGTAAGACTTTTCAAGAATCCTAAGGGTTTCTTAGTTTGTCACTGATTCAATCAAGTCCTATCATGATTTCCATTTGTCAGGAAGTGCTTGAAGAAAGTTACTTATGTTAAACTGGACCTAACAGTTTAAAGAAAGGTTTTGAAACCTCTAATTCTCAGCATGTCCCACCGTGATCGCCATTATGTTGGTCCCCCATGTTTTGACAGTTTGGCAAATCAAAAGACAAGGCAACATCAGAACCAATCTTTAGAGTTCCAGGATCTAGTCCTCCTGTTCTCAGAGAGGGATCTCTCAAATGTTTGATCGCAAAGGTTTATCTTGTGTGCTTTGAGTATGATTTTAGACTAGTTATTAAGTGTAGGTTTTTGTTTATTTGGTTGGATTGAGTTGATACAGTAGAACATGGAAGGTCTAGGAAAGATAGACAGAAAGAGGAAATATCTGGTTCATTGGGCGATGGAGTCAAAATAAGGTTATGACAAACTCATCAATGGATATGGGATATCAAAGGGAAAATCTAACTTGGCCATAGCATCCTTTTGTTTTTGGAATGAGATGAACATTAATGATTTGGAAAGAGAAGTTTAATTCTCAACAAAGGGAACTTGAAGAACATAACTCAACAATAAAGATATATTTGATAGACAGGGCTAACCATAAATCCTACAAACATTCTTTAAGCAAATAATGACTTCAAGACAACTTTTAAAATGAAATCTAAGATTCGGGGAACTCCCTATTTCCTCAAAGATTTTATTTTAAAGGATTTAGAAAACATAAAAGATTCACTGATATTTGCAGTCATAGAAGAGGGAACACCTACATAACATCTATGCTTACAACTATAACGACCTTCAAAGCAACTGTTCAAGCAATGGAAAAGGGCAAGATCAAAACCAACCTCTTTGATTAACTCAAAACAATGGTACTTCAAAGGGAGACTTCAATAACATCTTTCAAGTGATAGTAGACAAGCAGGGAAAACCATAAATCATGCTAAAACCAACTATTTGAGCTATTAAGGAAATAAACAAGCATGAAGACTAAAGAGAAGGTTTAAAGCCTCTAAAATACTTCAACAGAAGAAAACATAAAACAGTGAAGGGTGAACAAGTCCAAGGTGCTTCCAGGAGTCATTTCTTAGCCTAAAAATTTCAGCCTACTCTAGTAAGAAATTATGGAACATAATGAAAATAGGAGAAAACATTTAACAGTTAGAATACTTCACCAACAACCAAGCTCATGAATCCAATGATAGATCCTTCTCAGGAACGGGCATGCAACAACATCATCAAGACATCCAAGACTTAAATTTGTTCTTCAACTTCAACAGACTATGTATTTATTTCAAAGAGTTTCAGTATTACAGCTTGTGATCAACAACAACCAACAACTTCTCATCTTATGCAGAAGTACTTATAGGAAGATGAGGAGGTGAGATTTTAACAAAATATCTCAAGGACAATTAATGTAGAGTGAAGACTTCTCGGCCCTTTGAGAGGCTCGAGGGAGAAATTTACAGGTGGATCACTACATTAATTGTTTCACAATAAATATCAAAGCTCGGTGGAAGCTTTGTTTTACTTTGAGGCTCTGTGTATGTTTTGGAGTAACTCTGCAGATATTTATGCATTGGTTTCCTTGCAGAAATAACTTATTGGCAATTCTGGAGGCAGATATTTCTTCGAGCAATAACTTCGGCCTCTGTTCTGAATGGTTTGAGGCGACAGGTGGCTCTTTGTAGTAGCTAAGGAATCAATTCGCCTCAGTTGAAGCGGTGGAAACCTTTTTGTCAGCGAAACACTTATGATTTTCTTAAATAGTGTCTTAATTCAGGAAATTAGGTTTTTATAAGAATTCTTAGCCATAATCCCCCAAATATGTCTTCAATCTTCTGTCCTTCCGCGCTCTGTTCTTTAAAACTTATACTCTTTTTAAAATCGCGTTAAAACGCAGTGTCTTGTAAATGTGAGCCGCACAGGGCCTTTCATGGTATCGATGCCCCGCCAGGCATTCCGATCAAATGCCAAGGGGCTACGCAAATGGTTTCTTTCAAGTAGAAGGCATGGAATCGTCATTCCCAACTCCGGGCTTTCTTGATAAGCGACGGAGACCCTTTGAAACCTGCACAAAACATAAAATAAATAAATAAATCCTGCGTTTTTAGGTTTTAAACTGCTTCAGATGGTGGGGGAGGAGCGTAGCCGTCAGATAAAAATATCTAACGGTGGAGATCGGCGTAGAACAGGCAAAGGAGAGCGGGGAGAAGAAATAAGGCGGGGTGGTTTTGGACCGTCTGATCTGGACACGTGGACGGTCTAGATCTAATCCGAGAATCGAAATCGGAGGTGGCAAGTAGGAGCATGCGATTGAGTTTTTGCGATTGTGATGGAGCGATTAGCGCAGGGCCGTTGGATCGGCGAGACAGATCAATGGTCAGGATAAGGTCGGAGGATCGCAATCGGAGATCGGAGGGAAGGACTTGCGATCAATCGCATCGCAATCATTTGTGATGGACCGATCGGAGGGTGCACATAACAAGTTGCGATTGCGATCGGGCGTGGTGCTGCGATTGGCGCTCTATCGTCAGATCACCGCGGAAGATCAACGGTGCGGAACCCATCGCAAGACTTAACGTGATAAGACGATCGCATCGGGGATTTTCAATTTTACAAAGGATTTGTGCACCCGCCCGACTTCCGATTGCGATTAGCACTTGGGACTTAAGCGCTTGGTCCTGGGGGAAGGGCATGTGGGGGAAGTGGTTTAGGACTTAGCCCAAGGGGCTTAGGTCCAAAAAACTTGTTTTTTATGAAAATTTTCAAGGTTTTAAATGGATTTGGGGGTTTCGGCTTAGCTTAAAAATAGTTTTAAACCATGTCAGGAGGATTTTTCATGAATGGAAGGGGAAACTTATGAAAATTAGAGGAATAATATGGAGAAAAAGGGGGAGAAAATGAAGGTTAGCTATGAGTGGGAGAAAGGGAAAAGATGATGGTTTCTTCGGTAGTTTCTTACATGAAATCAGCAAAACAGTAATGAGGATTTTGGACAGAGGCATGAGGCCTACAAGGAGTCTTCAAGAGCCAATAGTGTTTAGAAATGAAAAATTGTTCCTTGAAGGCTCAAAATAGATTTAGCCACCTTTTGGTATAACAAAATATTATAGGTGGCTAACACATTCAGTAGCTGCCACACAAGAACCAGCTATAGCTTCTACACAAGAACCAGCTACAGCTGAAACACAAGAACCAGATGTTGATATACAAGAACTAGATGCCCGAGATGTTGCACATCACGTAGCTACTACACAAGAACCAACTACTCATTCAGTAGCTGCTACACAAGAACTAGTTGCTGAGACTATGACCGTTACATAAGGCCCAGTCACCATGGCTTCCCTCTTAGAAGAAAATGAGTTTTTAAAATCAGAATTAGAAGCTTATAAGAGAGAATTGGTAATGGAAAGGGAAGCGTATGACAAGGAACTTAATTTATATACCTTAGCTCATGCAACATCCATGGAAGAAAAAGACAAAGAAAATGATAAGTATAAGGAATTCATGTGCGACCAATGTGGAAATATCTATCATCAAGCGGGCTATAAAATAGTTCAAGTTCCAATGCCGAGAGCATATACATCTTCTGCAGTCAAAGATGAATGCCCTACTATTACACAAGAACTAGTAGGGCCTTCAAAAATTTCAGAAAAAAAAAGTTGATTTACAAGTACCCTGCCCTACTATAACTGATTCTGGTACTCAGACTATACCTCAGCCTACCACTTGCAATGCTGGAACAAAAACTGAACCATGGGATAAGTTGGAAATAATGAACAAGTGGAGGAAACAGCATGCCATTTCGCAAGATAAAACCTTGTAGCAGCACAAATTAGTTTGTCATAATCATATATATTCTAATTGGGAGATCTTGGAACAAACAATCCAGCAATATAGAGTTTACAAGAAGGAGAATAAAGAGCTAAAAGGAAAAACGCTCCTAATGTTTGAACTGGTACAAAAATTGTTGGCTACTAGGAAGCCATCTTTAAATTACTCTTTATTTCTCTCAGAACACCTTGTTTACTTTCAGTTGAAAGCAGTCAAATATGGAAGACCCCATGAGGTGCTTACATCCGAACAGTTTATGAAAACATTTGCAGAAGCCTCCACCAGTGATCAACACTTACTATGTGATTTGTACCTTCACAATGAAGCCATCCCTAAAAACAGAAAGATTAATCTTAACCCTCTCATTGGCAACATTCAGATCAGGGCATTTTCCTCTTTCCTTGCTAATAAGATTACATGGAAGACTGCTTTTCTTGCAACTAGAAATAATGAAGATAACCGTCTTCTCTGGATAAGGCTAGAACCCCAGAACTCTACCATCTTTGTGGCAGAATATCATCATTTTTTGAAGAAACCAGGGATGATTGAACATATACAGCAATTACAGGCTTCAATACTCTAGGATTGTTACCATTTTATTAAAGCCAAAGAAATTGCTGCCTTGAGAGAAAATAATATGTTTTGGCAACAATCCTCTAAGGAAAAGTAGGAGTATAATCCTTTTAGTCCTACTAATCTCGAAACTGCATTGTCTAGAGTACCCAATTATATCAAATGTGTTCAGCAATGTGCTGAAAAGTGGATAGGGTACCACTTTCATTTTCCTATTTTGTGGATGCCAGCAGAAGAATATCATGCTCATCATAGATTGGCTAACAAGGATGAAGCAGCAGCCTGGAAAATATTGCAAAGTGTGCAAGGATTCAAAGCTTTAACAAACAACACCTTCCATAGCTACTGCCTAAGTAATTTTCATTCCAAAAGTCAGTATCTGGACTCTGACTCAAATTAAAGTTGCCTGAGGACATGAACCTTTTCAGTTGGGGGGGATGTTAGGACTCTATAATGTACCTTTTTTACCATATATTTTGCTATCATTCCACTCTTTTCCAGTCCATATTTAAATCCTATACTATCACTTTCATTCATTCTTCCAAAGGTATATAACATTCTTCTCTTTACTATACGTTTAACTTGTTTTACATATAATTTTACATTACTTTCATATTTAATCATTAATCGAAGATATACAGTTGCTAAGACAGTTTGAAGACTGCAGATAATCTATCATGGCTATCTGAAGATCACCTTGCTGAAACAGTCAACATGGTACACAAATCCCGTTGCTGAAACAGCCTGTGATTTGTGATTCTGAAGCAGTATTTTAGGCACAGCGGTAAAAAGAAAAGACAAGTAAGGAAGTTGTTACACTGGCCGTAACAACTGCACTTTGAAGCCAGTACTATCGTAACAACATTTTGCTATGGAAGAACAGAAAGGTCCTATTTCAGTATAGAAGATCAAATTGGGTTAAAAATAGGATTTCTATAATGTAATCAATTGTAATAGATGTCTCCTCTTTAAAAAGAGGAGACATCAGCATGAAAGGGAATTAGACTACGGAGGGTTTATTTTTAAGGAGACTTATAGAGAAAGACGTGAATCCATTGTAATATGTTATATTTGACAGATAAATAAAAGCTTGTTCTGAGCATTTCATTCTAATTCCTTCTTCAGGGGAATCTTGTGAGAAGGAAAGGGCCCACCTTCTTCACAAGATTCACCCATTTATTCTCATAGTGTGTTAACTGTTCTTTTCATTTACACCTTGTTCAACTCTATTTGTTGAAATCATTTATGCATTATTGGAACTATGTTATCTATTGGTGAAACTCTGTTTCCATTAATTATTACATTGTTTTCATACAATTCATTCCTAGGCAATTACGGATTATTTCGATTGTTAATCTTGTTTACAGAATGAGTTTGTGAAAGCGTGGTAATCAGAAACAGGTGCTGAAGATTCCTACTTTGGGGAATAGGGTCCTGTTCTCTGTTGTAGCATAATTGGTCTTTTCTTTTGCAGATTGGTTTCCATTCCTAGATTGTTATCTTTTTAATGTAATCCAGGATTCTTGTGATGATTGTCTGCAATAGAAGGATTGTCTTTGCTGTAACTCAAGTAGATCTTCAGTTTGTTTAGAGCAAGGTGTGATTAGTATAATTTTTACAACAACTTTTCACTACTTTTGAGATTGAGCATATACAGTGTGTGATTGCCTTTGAAATAAAGAGACCTCCCTGGGTTGACAATTTATGTAGCACTTGAATTGTTTAAATCAATAAAAAATTAAAGTGACCAACAAATATCTTGCCTAGAGGACTTTTCCCTTTAGAGGAACTGTTTGATTTCAATTATGTGGCCAAAAAACTGAAGATAGATGTAATATTCCCAATTATCTTTTAGCTAGTTGGAATATTATATGTTACTTCTATTTTCAATCTAGAAGAATAAATGGGGTAAGGAGACCCTTAAACCTCTTTAGTAGGAATAAAACACTTCCAGTGTGAATGTGGATCAATTTAGATTGTCAAAATAAAGACGACTTAGGTGTGAAAGGGAGCAATGCATGTAGACTAGATCAAGGTTGACCAAATCAACAACGCTGCCAAAGAAGAGAGTGGAGCTAGTGGGAACGGGGCAGTTTTGAAGGAGGAGTCTTTGCATGGAAGTAACCTCATAAATGAGTGGGGCCAAGGGTGAGGAAGCTCACCAAGAATATAAGGGAAGTGATGGCAGCCATGATAGGATTTATAATATTGTTTATGTTTGAGTCTTATGACTTATTGCATGCTTCAGATGTTTATCTGGGTTTGTTGTACTATTTAGTACAAGGGTATTTCCATGCGGGAATTCCCCACTCTTTCTTGGAGGACTTGGGAAGGAAATCTGAGAGGAGTATTCTAAGCTTCATTTCCACCATCCAGCATTGGGCCTAGCAGTCACCTACAGTCACAGTGCAGTCTCCTTGAGGAACTGCGTTATTTTTCATGTTGTTGCAATGGTGTTGGAACACCTAATCCTACATGGGTAGGTGTGGAATGTGAAAAATCACAATGGAGTCCAAGTGACCTTGGAATGTGAAACCAAGAGTCACACCATTGTATTATAAATGTACATCATGTATAATGGAAAAAATAAGAAAGCCTCACGCTTATCCTTCATTGTGTGTTGAGTTTCTTGTGTGTGTGTTTATTCTTCTCATACACCATGTGTGTGTTTAACATGGTGTTTTACATGGTATCAGAGCCATGTTGTGTAGCCTTTGTAAATCAATGTGCAGGATATTCCTGTGCTCTCTGATTCTGGCTAACAGTTTGCCATTTCTGTAACTGTCATTTCTGCAGTTTGCCTTGTAACTCCCCCATATAACGTATGAATGTCAATTTTGCGTTGGCGTGTTTGAAGACCGGTGTGGAGACTGTGCAGCGAGCCATACCACTGTCGGTTGGCCTCCCGAAGCGATACCTCCCACACACCTTGCCCACTGTTGTGCACTCTGCCAACCTGGAATCCTCCCAGACTTCTGCTACCTCGACTATCCGATCTAAAACCTGAACTGTAACTCCCATCTGAAAGATTCCTACGCTACTATTGTCTTCATTTTCTATTCATTTCCCTGTCAACAACGTAGCACAGGTTTCCAGCTCTCCTTAATCATTCTTCATTATTGAACACTCGTTCTGTGCAAGCATGTGTCTGTGTAAAGAGTGTCACATTGTTTAAGACAGAGTGAGCCAAGGTGTTTGATGTTGAGTTGGTTGTTGTTTTATATATAACAGTTATAGCGTCGTGTGGTTGCTGATATAATAGAGTTGTTGTATTGAGAGGAGATGGTTGAACTTCCCTTTATCGTGCGTTGAATGTTGTATTCTCCCTGCGAGAGTTTCTGCTACTGGAGTTTATATCAGAATTTCTCTAGCAACTTTGTTTATATACTAGTTGGATTATTTATATACGAATTGGCTTATACATATGTGATTTGGTCTATATACAATTGGTTTATATATGCAAGTTTCTCCAGCATCATTTATATATGAGTTGAGATTGAGGCCTGGTAGGCCATGAAGCGTTCCTCCGTGTTGTGCCATACAACTCCCACTCCATATGCATACCACTCCCATTGGCACAACCATCCTCAGCCTGTGCATTGTCAGCTCTATTGAAGCGAAAGTGTTGTGGCCTGTAACCACCATTCGTGGCTCTCCAAACTTCCTATCCAAATCGTGGTTTAGCGCTGTGTCAAGCTTGACTATATTGATGTCTCTAGTTCTATGTTGGGCTTCCGAATCGTAGCTCCAGTATGATTGTTCGTGGCTCTGTGCTGCGCTCGGTTCCATATACCACTGCTGGAAGTGTGTGGGGTTCATTTGAATTTCATCCAACTCTTTTAAAAACTTCCAGATCTTCTTTGTGAAATCATCCTCTGCAGTTATCTTTGCTTCTGGCTCTACACCCGACGTAGAGTTCCTCCTGCAAAGTCGTTTCTGAAGCAACTTCCTGATTCGTGATTCGAGCATCCCCATAATAAGCTCATCGAACTGAAATGTCACAAGATCGAAACCCAATCAGTCTACTTGGTTCATTTGCTCAATTATTTTCTTGTATTTTTTGAAACACCAAGTTTAAATCTTGGTAACACAGTCCGAAATGCAATGTTCAAACAATAGTTTGCAATGTTGAATCTCTTCATTCAAAACCTGGTATGTACGTTGGATTCATGGTATGTAAAGTGCATTGAATTTATGAGTTTTTGGATTGTTGCGTTGGTTAAAAGCTAGCAGTATGGATTGGCATATGGGAAGTATGACAAAATATGCTTGATAGTGATGCTGAATGGAGGATAGTTTTTTTAAGGTTGTGGTATGTACATTCAAGTCTCTTATTTCCATAACTTCCTTTTGAAGGTCTTGTAGTGTATTATAGACTAGAACATAAAATATCATCCACCGACATTAAGTTATCGAATTCTTCAAGTACAACAATATTTAGTGAAGTGTAGTATAGAAACTGTTGAATTTGATCTCGTTTGGTTTCTAAAGATCCGCTGCATGCAAGTTACTGGAAAGAGAGTACTTGTATTGTTTTGTTGTGAAGCAGGAGTTGGAGGATGAAATAAAACCTTCAGTGATGGTGTTGAAAGCGTGAAGAAAACCTTAGTTGTTTTGAAGGTTTTGAAGAAGGTGGGCACCTTTGGTGTCGTGGAAAGGTGAAGCAAAGTCATACATTACCATCCAATCCTAAAGAACTAGCGTTTCCATAGAAATACCAAAACTCCAAACATGAAATTACCATCAAAACCCCAAACATCAAAAGAATAATATTTTCTATGAAGAAAATGGACTGTACACATTGATAAAATTGCAGTTTTACATTTTATGATTTGTGGCGTATATAAGAGGGTGATTTTCTAAAGAATTTTACATGAGAAGACAAGTTTTCCATCATTTTTAAAAAATCTATTTGAATAAGTAAATTAAACTACCTCAAAGGCTTCTTGCATGTGTTTTTGCTGCACATTTTTGCAGAAATATTGTATTGAACTGACATTATATTGCCTCTTCATTCATAGTTTGAATCAGTGAATTTGAGTTGTTGTTGTAAGTCATTGTTGATTTTCCTCCATCATTTTAGGAGAACATTTTGTACTTTGAGATTTCCATAGTTGGAAATTCTTTGGAGTCATTTGTATTTGTTGTTGAATCACATTGTAAACGGGTGCATTTTCGGTTGAAGCTGACACCCTTTCATTTTTTAAGCCTAAGTTGTTGAAAATGGCCAAAATCAATGAAGCATTAGAGTTGTTGAATAACCTCATTCATTCCAATGTTGATGATATGATAAAAATGAGCAAGGATGCTCTTTTTAAAATTCAAATTTGCTTGCAAAATGCACAAGAAAAGATTGAGTTTTTGCAGTTGGAAACTCAGCTTCAGCAAGATGAACTTTAGCAAAAGAGTCACCATTCTGAACCTGTTTCTGTTCAGAAGATTGTGAAGGACTCTCATCAAAAGAAAGAATAAAAATTTGTAGTTGATCCACATTCAGTGCCTTGTACTAGATCAGATGTACATGCAGATGCAGCAACTCAACCTGCACTTCTCAAGCCCATCATCAGACCTTGGGAAGAGCTTGTCCAGAACAAGCGCATAACTGGTCTTGGATATGACAAGGATGTGACCTTTCATATTCCAGACTACACCAAGCCCATCTTATTTCAGAGTGCCGGATTCATGTATGACAGTTCACCTGCAGCTGTTCTAGATCCTGTTCCGCTTCCACAACAACATATTGTGAAATTCCAACACTGTGATCGAGTTGGCCATATGAAAGATCACTGTTTTGATCTTCATCCATGCAAGCACTGTGGTCGGCACACCCATTCTTCAGACAGATTCTTCAGACACAAGCCTCCTGCAAGAACAAAGATTCATCTTGGATGGATCGCTTCTTGGCAATGGGCATCAGCGGCTAAGAAGATGTCTAAGACACATGTTAGAACTTGTTCACAAATATTGAGAAAACTTGCAGTTGAGTTTTCACCATCATCTCACCTTGTCCCTGATAGGGGGTAAAATGGTGGTCATGTACAAGCTTCGACGACAGATCAAGTGAGCCTGAGCCACAATCTCTCATTCCATGTTCATAGTTGTAGCCAGAGACATAGCAGTTCAAGCAAGCCTGAGCCACAATTCATCATTCTAGATTCAGAGATGTAGCCAGAGACACAGATGCCCATGAGCATGCCTTTGGTTGGTGGACAACCTTAAACCATCATCTTTGGTTGGTGGATAACCTAAAACCATCACAGGTAGTAGACCTCCCTTCTTTTAGTTTGAAGGTCTCCCTTTCATATATGAGGAACACTTCCTCTAGCAAAAGCCTTCAGCTTCTTGCCAGCTTTGGTTGAGTTCCAGGAAATGCTTCAAGCATTCCAGAGTTGTTGGTAATCCTAAAACCATCACAGGTAGTAGACCTCCCTTCTTTTAGGTTGAAGGTCTCCCTTTTTTATGAGGGAAAATTCCTCTAGTAGAAGCTTTCAGCTTCTTGCCAGTTTTGGAAGAGTTCCGGGAACTGCAACAAGTATTGCGTTCTAGTTTTGGTGGTCATCCTTAAACCATCTCTTTTTCCAACATTTCAGAGAGCTGATTCAGCCCAAGTGCTGCCATGTATACTTTGCAGATTTGTATTACAACTCTCTTCTTGGACTTGTTGGGGTTCCCATGTTTTGGCAAGGTTGGTAATACCAAAATATGAGACAACATCAAACCGCTTTTAGACCTTAGGATCTAGCCCTCCTGGGTCCAAAGAGGGATCTCTCTATGTTATATCAAAGGTGTATATGTCTTTGAAGCTCGAATGTTAAGATGTTAGGCTAGTTATAGGCACAAGGTTTGTTTGTTTGATTTGTTTGATTTGGTTGCTGGTTATCAGGAAAGAAGGGTTCAATGCAAGACTAGGATGAGCAAAAAGGAAAAAGGGCAGAGGTGAAGTATTCTAGGAAATATTCAAAACCATTGGGAAATGGAGTCAGGAAAGGATTTGCTTGCTAATCAATAGGCAGACTTTCAATTGGGCTAGTCATCTAAAACATAGGATCTTTAAAGATGATTGTGTGATATGGAAAGTTGGAGGAGAGGATATAACACAGATTTCAGAGCACAAATTTAAAGACCAGCTGGTCGTACAAGGATCCTAGTGGACAAGGTTATCTCTAATCCCCAGTGTTCTCAAATCTTCCAACTAAATCTATAACAAGAAACATCTAAGAACTGAATTCATTTAATTCATACATCAAAGAGCAGGCAATAACATCCACTACACTGGTTAAACCAACTGAAATAATTTCTTAGATAATACATTCAAAAGAGAAACATCAATGGCAAGGAGAGAAGAAACATAGGGTACCTAACAAGGGTAAATCCTATGCCAATATTCTGATGCAAGCCAGTAGAAATGAAATGAAATGAATGTAAACACAAAGATAGGAAAAAATCACCGCTGCTTCAGATCAGGATCCAAATAAATGTGCTTGTCATCTTAAACAACAGTACCAATCAAGTACAATATTGCCAATAGCTGAATACTCAATCTGAAATCATATTCCTCAACCTATCTTACAACTTTACACAGAGACTGTGTCTCTAGAGAAACTACTTGCAATTATCTGATAACTGATCAACAACCTTTACAATGAGTTTCTTCATGAATTTATAGCTCCAGAGGAGCAGAGGAGGTAGGTGAAGAAATAAATGCAGTATTAAAACTTCTAAAAAGAAAGAGGGCCAAAGCCCATTCTGTATAAATCCTATGCATTAATCTCCGACGTTTTTTGGGTGAACGAATGATTTTCTTCAGACTTCAGACTACTCTGATATGACTCTGATGTACTCTAACTGCAGTACTGTATATTACTTTGGTGCATAAACAAAAAGACTGAATGGATTTCCATGCTTGTGAAACAAATGCCTTGGTAGCTTTGGACTGTGGTTAAGGCAGAAATCTTCAGGAACACGGTAAATAATGAAACTGATATGGGCACCTCGTCCTTTGGGACAATCTGGTAATGTGAAACCCTGATATACATGAATTCCTGCGTGCTGTACCTTTCTGCATGATCCATGGGATCACTGATCTGGTGCTTTGCCTCTAAAACTCTGAACATAAGGCTTAAATATCTTCATTTGCGTGCCTTAAGCTTTCTGCTGCTTAATTCAAATTCTACCTGCAAAATCTGGGCTTTAATGGCGCTGGACAGGTTTCTTCGCAGAGGTTGAACTGTCCCTGGGTAATATTTATGACGCCGCTACCTTTCTGAGTTTTTCTATTGTAGTACCAGCTACCAGATTTAATTTTGTCTGCGTGGCACGCCATTGAAGTAGTACATATGAACCATGGCGGTTTTCCACCTCTGATAACCCTGCAAAATATGAACACAGGTTAAGAAAACAATTGGGGGTCGGATGATGTGGATGACTGTGAGGACGACAGTGGGACTATAGATGAATGGCGAAAAAATGCAGAGGAGTGGTGGAAAAGTGCTCTAGTGGAAGGTTGGCGGAGCGCAGATGAAAATTAACATAAAAACCTTAAAATTGACCCTTCGAATGAATATATAAAATGAGAGGGGCGAATATACGGTGAGACACATGGAGGTGACGTGGCGGGACCGGGCGACGATGGAAGAGTCAACAGCGGGGAAACAAATCTGGACCGTCGGATCTGAGAGGAGATCGACGGTTGAACACGCGACGGAGGACGACGAACGGTGGGCCATGAGTACGACGACCATGGATTAAACCCCGCGCAACTTCGTCGAGCGATGATCGTTGGATGGGCAAGGGCAGATCTGACGGCTGATATGAATATCGCTACGCGTCCTGTACCGAAAGATACGTGCGATGAGAAAGCGGTTTTGGAATCGTATAGGAGCCACGCGTCGCAAGCTGAGTGGAATCGCTGGGCAATGGGAAAAAACCACCCGACCCCCATTAGCGGTGCGATGAAAACTGGGTTTTTTTATGGCATAGTGCGTGGCAGGGACCACAGTGGCAGGTCCACTCTGAACCGTCAATCTGGCAGGTGAATGGACGACGATTGCGCGGTCGAGGATTTGAACGGGGAAACACGGACACTGCGGAGTTAACGATCATCGTCCAATCTATAGATATCGATGGCCAGGAGTGCTCCCGATATATATTGGAGATTGGCGCCTTTCGAGCCAGCGCTTGGTTACGGCATCTAGTTCTGTGGGGGGAAGGTGCGGGGGCTTGGCCGAAAAGGGGCTAGGCCCAGACTATGCAGAAAATATGATTTTGGCTCATTTTTAAAGCATTTTAAGGCCAACCAAGGGCAACGATAAGGGAATGAAGGGGATTTAGGCATAAACAAAGAGAGTGGGTGGAATTTCATGGGGATTTCGGGAATTTTTAGGGGAGAAAGGGAATTTTAGGGGGAACAAAGGGGACTTTGAGAAAGGGAAAATAGGGGCAAAAATGGAGCATTTTGCAAGGGTATAAAGGGCAGAATAAAACCTTTTGGAGCATAATTCTTTATCAGCAAGGCTTATTTACTCAGAATAGCAGAGGGAAACAGTCACAAGGTAGGGGATAGGAAGAGGCTGCAAGGATGGTGTGTTTTCAAGGGAAATGCATTCCTTGCAGGCTTATAAAACAAATTAGCCCCTTGCTTGCTTTGTCAAGGAAATTATAAGGGGCTAACAGGACTCACACATACCCCTTCGAATTAAGGGGGGATGTTGGAACACTTAATCCTACATGGGTAGGTGTGGAATGCGAAAAGTCACAATGGAGTCCAAGTGACCTTGGAATATGAAACCAAGAGTTACAACCATTGTATTATAAATGTACATCATGTATAATGGAAAAAATAAGAAAGCCTCACGTTTATCCTTCATTTTATGTTGAGTTTCTTGTGTGTGTGTTTATTCTTCTCATACACCATGTGTGTGTTTAACATGGTGTTTAACAAATGGAAGGGTAAAACCCCCTGTTTATGAGCTAGTTTCCTAGTGAAAGGATTAGCCTTTCACCCAGAAAGCTAGTAAGGAGGAGTTACAGCCATTTATTTGTCTTTTCAACTATATTTATGCAGAGCTTCAATAAGGCAGCGTGATTCAGCCACAGATCTGCAATTTATACTTTTTGTATCTCATGCCTTTCAAGAAACTCTTGTCGGGTTATCTTAGGATTGTGTAAAAGAGACTAGATCTCCATTTTTCAGCACTTTTGAGTAATATATCAGCAGATCCATTTTTTTTTCTATTTATGTAGTAGTAACCCTCATTGGACTGTGTTTTCATATGCTTCAGAATTTCTATGTTGCAGTAGTCATGGGTTTGTAGTGTTTTTGGGTTGTTCTGGGCTTGGGAGGCATGTTTAACTAAGTTGGAATGATTTTTTTCTCATCGCATTGTATATTTGGTTGCTATAATACATAAACTAATGGATCCATGGGCTTTTCTTGACTGTTATAACTTAATTTTCTGAATAATGCATTTTTTGTGCTTATATTCTTTTTTTTCCTAATTAGGAATATTACAATGGTATCGGAGCTCTGATATTGGCTCAACTTGTGGGGAAATACCTCTATAGCCATGGAAGAGAGAGATAATCCAAAACTTCTTCTTAATACTATGCAAGACATTGCAAAATATATCAAGGAGATGAGATTTGAAAGATAGAAGGAATCCCCTAGAGGGTTTCACCATGGAGAAAGCTCTCGCACCTCACATTTGTGGTGGGAGAAAACAATAGCACAACCTTCTTCACAACGCTCCACTATGCCCACATTCCTATATTTGGAAGGTGAGGAAGGAGGGCCCTTGAAGGAAGAAACCTTTGGTGACTATTTTGTGGAATATGAATCTCAATCCCGAAGGTTCAAGGAACATTTGAACTTTTAGGAGTTCTGTCAGATCAAGGATGGTAGGAGATCCTTCAATCACCATAAAAAGGGAGGGTACATGCAGAACTCATATCTACAGCACAGTTTGGGTAGATTATTTTTTCCCTTTTATGATGGATCACCCAAGTGCACAGCCAAGCTTGGGTAGAGAAGTTGGATACTTATTTCCAACTCAACAGAGTTTCAGAATTGGAGGCTATCAAAATAGAAGCGTTGCACCTAGAAGGTGAAGCACATGAGTGGTGGTTTCATGGGTTATCTACACTTGGGCATGTTAGTATCACTTCATATTCAGACTTCACCGGGAGGTTGGTGGAGAGATTTGATCCTATGGATCTAGAGGCACACTTTGTTGGGCTAACCAAGCTCAAGCAATTGGGAGATTTAGAAACCTATATCTCTGTATTATAGGTAAAATTGGGCATCATTCCCAAGGAACTGGTTAACTGAGCATCATCTCTAAGACCAATGTATAGGGTCTATCATCCCCTAACATTTCAATTGCTATATTCCCTAAGACAAAGAACAAGACAAATTAATCAAGGGCTTTCATCTGCAAAGGTTTCCAAGGTTTGAAGTTTATAATATATCATATGAGAGCTCACCAACGCCGCCTCTAAAGGGACTAAGTGCATTGCATATGCAGGTAGCCCCATGCAAGGTTACTCTGCAAAGCACTTCCTGACATCTATGGGTGTGTTGGTCACATTGGGAGTGAAATTCTCATTGTTCTAGAATCTCCACTTGGCCAATGCCTTCTAGAAGAGTTCACATGTGTCAAACATTGAATCCATGTGTCCATTTGACATCTAAAATATTGGGAACATGTCTTGCCTATTATTGGAAAGTCATTGATAGTAAAACTACCTCAGCCTCTCTATAAATTGAGCACAGATCTTAGTGTTTGAGAAGGAAGAATTTCTGTAGAGAAATGATGGTGGATTTTACATTGAGGAGATTGATTTAAATGACATTTTTCTAGAGATATCTACATTGTGATGAAGTTGGGATGTTGTTGGAGATGGTTACACAAAATCAATCATTTGGTTGTAACCTCCCCTTATATCATTAATAAAGAATACAACTTACTTTTCCCTATATGCATATGTATTGGCTTTGATTTTCCATATTGCAAGATCTTAGTTGATGTATATGGTTTATGATTTACTGATTTAGCAAACTAACTTGAATAGACATCTACATTATTGTTATCTTCTGTTGTTTAGTGTTCATTCTTGCAGGAAATATTTTGCACAGCCAGCTGGAATTTGAAGCTACAATGGAAGCAACAGAAGGATTCATTTGGAAGCGCTTGGATTCCAAGTAAGCATATAATCCATTATGTGTGGTTGTTCTTAGTTAGGAAAAGTAGTCATATAGTATTAAACCTGTTGCTCTAGATTAGCACCTGTCTAGGGAAGCGTGTTTTATCCGTAATTCACAATTATGTCCAAGAAATTGGTGACCCCGCTAGGGAAAATATTTCTCTTTATCCTAGGTGTTTTTATCTCTAATTTTCTTTGTTTATTCACCTAGTAGTTGTTACTCACAAAGATTATGATTTTTAAGATCCAAATTTGCAAAATAAGTGTGTTAAACAGTTATGTTTTTCCTTTGACACTGCGCCCAACGCACTCTTGGACATGACACAGTGCTTTGCATAGCATTGTCTCCATTTCAGGTCCTCTTTGCAAAGCACTGTCTCTCTTTAGAGACTACATCCAAATTCCCTTGAATTTGTCTTTGCAGTTTGTTTCAGTTTGTTTGCTGATGTGTTTTGGAAAGCCTGAGCCTCATATTGACCAGTGAATTCATCTACAAATTTGTTCAGTGTTTGTTTAAAGCATTTTTCTTTATCATTGGCAAGTTAATTTCAAAGTATTTTTATTGTCGCATTAGATCCATCTGCTTTTGAAAAAGGAAATTGTTGTAAAATCTTCATTTCCTGATAGGAGAAATTGTTGTTTCATTCCTCATTTTTCCTTCAAAAGAGAAATTGTTGTTTTTATTCCTCATTTCTCAAAAGTAAAAGGAATTTTATTTTGTTGATTTAGTGCACTTAGATTCTTTTCTGCATTCATAGCATTAAAGGAACTGAAAAGAAAATTCTGCATTTGCATGTAGTGGTTTGTGTGTTTTACAAAAAGGAAAAATTAGGAAATTTGCATTTAATTTGTGTTTTCTGATTTGTTTGTTCACAAATTGGTTTCTCTTTCCCTCTAGTATCTAGGATTTTCATTGAAAAAATAAAAGTGGAATATTTTTTATAATTCTTAGTTGCATTTAGGAATTTTCCAATACATCGTCGTGGTGAACCTTTGAAAGGCAAATTGTTAAGCAAGATCAACATAAAATTAATCTCAATTTACCTAACAAAGCATTGGAACCATAATGATAAAATTTAGAAAGTCTAGGCTAGAGACGTGTTCCGACGTCGTAAAACATAGCAGTTTCCGTTAACTTGTCTGCGATACATTCTGAGTGTGATACCTCACTCCACGTACGTAAGTATATCATAGCTCGTCCACATACTTTCGGGTATATCAGGTGGTGTTACAGTATGATAAGTATAAAGGGGTGCTCTCACTATGCGGTTTCACATTAGACAGCGCTTATATGGACTTGGGCCTCCACGTACCTTCGGGTATATTTGGGAGGACAACTTTTAGGTGATATCCATCCATAGTGAACCAAGTCGGCCACCTTGTAAAGTGATACACCGAACACATCATTCGGGGAGATTTCCTGCCCGTACTTCTTGGTACGCCAGGAGGTATTCTACAGTTCACAGTTTCTTGGTAAACCCTTTTGCCTATCATTACCCTTTTATTTTGTTTATTTTTTTTGGTTAAAATAAATTAGTAATCATGGAAGCAAAAAATCCTTTCCCCCATCGTTGGCGTAGACTAGCATTAAAACCACCTTTACCACCAAAAGTTATTTCTGGTAGGTGAAGGTGATCACAATCCACCGTATAAAGTACAATTCGTACTTCTGGTGAAAATTCATTTTCCCATAAACCAGAGTTAGCTCAAGTTGTTTCTACACATCCCAATTCGTCTATTGTTGTCAAAACAGATTCTTTGCAGCTACCTGTGGTCACGATCCATCAAATCAATGAGACCATACCTCTTGGACCCGACGTTGTTCAACCATAAATTGATCCAGATCTTGTCTCTTCTTTGCTAGAACATCTGAATCCCAAGTCGTACAACCAGAAGTTTTTCTGACCTTGGTCATCCCACAAATTTCTGTAGCTATCGAGTCTCCCATATCACACAGTCAACCACCTGAAATATACTTCGGGCCTGACGGTGAAGTTCTTCCACCTGGTTTGATTTCAATTGAAGAAATATCACAATATGAGACACCTTTAACTTCAACTCATTTTCGGTAGGAGCTTCACCTATACGAGTCTTTTCCTCAATTAGCTTCCTCTGCTTTTGTTGATCTTGTTTCACTTTGAGTTCCCATAGATTCTATAGGGTATACATTGGGTCATTTTACCACGGCTGAGATAACATCCCAGACTGAACCATCTATTTCAGCTGTGACAACATATATTTTTGCTTCATCTTTGATGTTTTTTCGATTTAATTCACCCATGTCATCATCTGGAATCTTATCTAGTTCCTCCCTTATGAGTACTGAACGACTTGATCCTTTATTCACATCTTTAGTGCAAAATCAAGTTGATCCCATCATTTATTATCCTTAGTAGCCGGTGATACCACATAAATTACCCTCGGAAATTCCAAAATTCAATGGAAAACCTAGAGAAGACCCATCAACACATGTTATAACTTATCATTTGTGGTGCTCATCAAGCTCCTTAAATGATGACTCCATTAGAATACGTATTTTCCAACACACACTCACTAGTCCATCTGCATAATGAGGATGGTTCTTTTACTATGTCAACCTTGTTAAAAAATGAAACAGGTTATGAGGATAGTTTTTTTTCTTGTGTCAACCTCGTTAAAAAATGAAACTAGTGCCCTTGACGATAGTTCTTTTTTCTTGTGTCAACCTCATTAAAAAATGAAACAAGTGCCTTTGAGGAAAGTTCTTTTATTGTGTCAACCTCATTAAAAAATGAAATAGGTCATGATCATAGTTCCTTTTCTTGTGTTAAGCTTGTTAAAAAATGAAACAAGGTTCCATGAGCATAGTTATTTTCTTGTGTCAAGCTCATTAAAAAATGAAACAAATCTTCTCCTAATTAAAACGAGTCTTCCATTTGATATTGTCAATAAAACTTCATTCCATCCAACTATTAGTAACCAATAATCTACTTAGGTGAATGAAATGAAGCTTGGGGGGAACCTGCTCTTTCAGGGGGTATTCATCATGTTCTCTTGCAGGGGGCATTCAAAACATTCTTACTTATTGCACCCATTCAACTACTGAAGTTCGGGTGAAAAATCAGGTTCAGAACTCCAAAATGAAAATGGTAACTTTGGAATGGTAAAAATGAATAGTAGAATTCTTTTTATTTTGTAATTTAATTGTTTGCAATGAATATTTATTGCTATGACTATGGTTTTATTATATTTTTATCATGAAACAGGCATTTTTAATCCATTTGATATTGCTATGAATAGCTTTTACAACTGATGAACAGATTAGTCGTGTAGATTTATTTCAAGAATGATTTGACCACAAAGCATACTTTTTCTCCTTATTTTTTGAGCTTTGCTAAAAATGAAAAAGGATTTGAAGTGCACTTTTATCTCTTTTTTGAGCTTCAATAATAGCAAAAAAGAAACCCCTGGAGTCTTCTTTTAGCTCTTTTCAGACTTTGATAATGTGAAAATACTTCCTAGCACTTGTCTTTTCAAGCTCATAAAAGTAAATGAATTGATATCTACTGATTATAAGTTTAACCCTTTTCCAGACTGAGATAGATTATTTACAAAAAAGGAATACCTTGGTTAAACATGACCAAAGAGGTTCTCTCAAATATTATTTTACACTTTTTCGGATCTGAGTGACAAAGTTACGAAAAATTACTTATGGATTTTTCTTTTGTCCTCTTTTTCAAACTCTCTAAATATGAAAAATGACCGGGCTATCACTGTCGCTAAGCTCGTTAAAACATTAAATAGCGACGGGCATGTTGATCATGGCAAGAATCAAGTTTCATTCATCGCTAGACTCATTAAATTATTAAATAGAGATACTTTATTTGCCCGAAGGGTTGAATTATAGATCTAGAAAATGTTATCCTCATCAAGCTTGTTAAAAAATAAAGAGGTACTAGTCGAAAAATGACTGGGGAAAATTTGGGAAAAGTGAGAAAAAATTCTTTATAGTAGCAAGTCACTCTTGAACATGACACTTCCTTCGCTCCATGTCCGTGACTGTTTGGGTTGGGTAATCATCTTGACGGTTCATTCATACCTATGGTTCAGCATACCTTCACTTCGATTTTGGGTCAATGCTACCAACTCATCACAATGTAGCTGATATGTTCAAGAGAAGTCATCCAGTGAATAAAATCATCCTTCTGCAATACTCGTAAATCGTTATTCTCATGACCGTCATCCCTGAAAATTGCTATATCAAGTCATGCCTTTTGTCTCTGAAATCAGTAACTCCTGTTTCGAAATAAGGTGGCTTCCTTTCGACGACAAATCATTATCCAGGAAGTTCACTTAGAAACATCAGATTCCAGTACCATGAGGCTTGTTACAGCATCAACGAGATCCTCACTTCAAGACTTTTGACCGAAAGATTTTTTTTGCCGTTTGACATCAATTCATCTATTCACACCTTACGGAATGTACTGCAATACCTTGAGGGCCATTTTCATAAATGGTGGTTCTCTCACATTTGTTAACAGTTCACATCATTGGTTGGTAATCAAACAATGTCTTTCCATGTTCGACGACAAATCATATATTCACATGGCTAGACTTGTACCCGATTGATTGAGTGAACAAGATAAGAAGACCCCAGATCTACTTTCAGCCATCCGGGCTGTGATTTCAAGATTTTTGTACATATAATTTGTACGGTGACCTTACATATAGATTTTCATCCAAACATGGGCCTATATCTGTAGGCATGTCTGCATTGGGCAACATTCCAATGTCGACAACTTTCTGAATTGCGTACATGTTATTAGATTGTTTATATGTTGAACATGGGAATGCCTACCCTCGGAAATTATGAACAAAGAGGATAAATCATGATGTAATGTATCGTAAGATTGATGCAGGTCACCACTCTGCTTCGTCTCCAACTCATCATAGCGTAAAGCATCTCAATCAAAATATTGTTGTGATTATTCTGACTTCATGCTTTAGGGGGAAATTGTTATAGGTCAATTTGGGCATCATTCCCAAGGATTTGGTTAATTGGGCATCATCTCTAGGACCAATGTATAGGGTCTATCACCCCTTAACATTTCAATTGCTATATGCCCTAAGACAAAGAACAAGACAAATTAATCAAGGACTTTCATCTGCAAAGGTTTCCAAGGTTTAAAGTTTATAATATATCATATGAGAGCTCACCAACGCTACCTCTAAAGGGACTAAGTGTGTTGCATATGCAGGTATCCCCATGAAAGGCTGCTCTGCAAAGCACTTCCCGACATCTATGGGTGCGTTGGTCACATTGGGAGAGAAATTCTCATTGTTCCGGAATCTCCACTTGGCCAATGCCTTCTAGAAGAGTTCACATGTGTCAAACTTCGAATCCATGTGTCCATTTCACATCTACAAGATTGGGAACATGCCTTGCCTATTATTGGAAAGTCATTGATTGTAAAACTACCTCAGCCTCTCTATAAATTGAGCATGAATATTAGTGTTTGAGAAGGAATAATTTGTGTAGATAAATGTTGGTGGATTTTACATTGAGGAGATTGATTTGAGTGAAAATTTGCTGGAGATATCTACATTGTGATGAGGTTGGGATGTTGCTAGAGATGGTGACACAAAATCAGTCATTTGGTTGTAACCTCCCCTTCTATCATTAATAAAGAATACAGCTTACATTTCCCTATATGAGTCTGTATTGGCTTTGATTTTCCATATTGCAAGATCTTAGTTGATGAATATGGTTTATGCTTTACTGATTTAGCAAAATAAATTGAATAGACATCTATATTATTGCTATCTTCTATTGTTTAATGTTCATTCTTGTAGGAAATATTTTGCACAGCCGACTGGAATTTGAAGCTACAACGGAACCAGCAGAAGGAGTCATTTGGAAGCGCTTGGATTCCAATTAAGCATCTAATACATTCTGTGTGTCTATTCTTAGTTAGGAAAAGTATTCGTATAGTATTTAACCTGTTGTTCTAGATTAGCACATATCTAGGGAAGCATGTTTTATCCATAATTCACAATTATGTCCAACACTCTGAGTTTCTGAATCTTTTAGTCATGGTATATGACCTCACTATGACCCAAAGAGTGTTCATGTTTATTTATGGGATGGTTGAACCATTTCATGGGTTGGTGAAATCCACTAGACCAACGAAGCTCCAAGAAGCTATGGAGAAGGCTAGGGATTTGCAGCATGCTTTTCCCAAGGCCAAAGCCCCCTTCCAGTAAAATATCTCCTCTTTCACTAAGGAGAATCAGGAGAATACATCTCTTGATAATGATCGGAGAGATCTAAGGAAGAAAAAAATTTGTTTCACTTGTCGGAGCCATGGGTACCAAACCACCAATGTGTTGTAGGGAAAGCACATTGCATTGAGATATTTTCCGATGAGGAGAAGGAGACCAGCATTGTAGCAACAGAAGGAGGTGCACCACCCACAGGAGATGTAGTGAAGGCATTTTCTCTAATGGGAGGGAATCTTGCAGCTTTGAGAGGAGTTCCCAAGTATCTAAATTTGAGAGTTAGAGGCAACATTATGGGACAAAGAGTATCAATATTGGTATATAGTGGAGCTACCCATAAATTTATTGTTACACAGTTGATGCAAAGAAGGGGCATTCACATAGAGGAATTTGAGGGTTTCTCATTTTTGGTTCCAGGAGCTAGAACCATGCAGTGTGCCAAATATGTTCTGGCATTAACCATCACTATGGGAACCTACACATTGACATACCACTTCTTTGTGGTTGATATTCTAGACACCAATGTGATATTGGGTGTCCAGTGGTTAATCACCTTAGGGAAGGTTACCACTAATTGGGAAACCTTAGATATGGAATGGACAAAAAAGGGGAGTGGTAAACATCAGAAAATCAAAGGGATACACACCTATCTACCCCAGATTGTCTTAGCCCACGGGATGGAAGAATATTTTTACAGAGGGGACATATAATGGGTAGTAGAACTGTGTTTTTCAGAAGTAGGAAGCAAGAATTCATCAATACATCCAGATGTACAATCTATTTTGGACCAATATTCTACATTTTTTGGAGATATTCCACCTGGGAGACCTCCTGACTGAGGTTTTGAGCACACTATTGAGTTGGAGAAAGGGATCCAATCAGTGATCACCACACCCTATAGGCACCCTATAGGCATCCCAAATCCTATAGAAATGAGATTGAAAAGGCCATTCAGGAGCTTTTGGCTTTGGGAAATATTCGTCCTAGCACCAATCCTTTTTCCTCTTCAGTGGTCTTGGTGAAGAAGAAAGATGGCACATTGATAATGTGCATTTATTATAGAGCTTTGAACAAGAAGACCATGAAGAACAAGTACCTAGTTCCCAGGATCGATGAATTGATGGATGAATTAAGAGGGTCCAAGTATTTTTCCAAGATTGATTTGAGATCGGGGTATCATCAAATCAAGGTGAGGGATCAAGACATCCCCAAGATAGTATTCCGATGTCACTAGGGACATTTTTAGTTTTTGTTAATGCCTTTTGGGCTAACCAATGCTCTAGAAACATTCCAATATTACATGAACCACATCTTTCATGGTCACTTAAGGAAGTTTTTATTGGTTTTTTTTTATGACATTCTTATTTATAGCTGCACATGGGAGGAGCATTTACAGCATATTGAGGCAGTATTGCACATTCTTAAAGATCAACAATTCTATGCTAAGCTCTCTAAGTGTTATTTTGGGCTGATAGATATACTTTATTTAGGCCGCATCATTGGAGTGGATGGGGTGAGAGTCCATGAAGAGAAGATCCGTGCTATTAGAGATTGGCCCAAACCAAAGAATGTCACAGAACTTCATGGGTTTGTAGGCATCTATACCTATTACCAGAAGTTTGTAAAAGGGTTCTCTCAACTAGCAACACCACTTATAGATCTAACCAAGAAGGGATATTTTATTTGGACAACCACAGCATAGAGATATTTTGATAAGCTCAAGGAGGTGATGTGTAGCTGCCCAAAATTGGTCCTACCTAATTTTAACCAACCCTTTGTGTTGGAATGTGATGCTTTGGGGGAAGGCATTGGAGTAGTATTGATGCAAGAGGGACACCCCATAGCTTTTGAAAGTTGGAAGTTGCTACCACATGAGAGACTATACCCCATATATGATAAGGAGATGCTTGCTATTATGCATGCTTTAGCCAAGTTTCGACAATATCTGGTGGGAAATAGATTCCGAGTGAAGATTGATCATAATAGTCTTTGATTCTTCCTTGAGTAGAAGCAGCTTCAAGAGAGGTAGTAGAAATGGCTAGTAAGATCCAAGAATATGACTTTGACATAGAATATGTCAAAGGGAAGATTAATGTAGTGGTAGATGTTCTATCTCAGAGACCAGCAGCGTTGTCCTTGATGAGCATGGATGTATATTGGAAGGCTCAGTTGTTAGTGGAATACTCCAAAGACCACTTTGTATGTGAGATCCTAGATGGATTGGTGACCGATGAGAGGTATAAAGTGATGGATGAGATCATCTATTATTGAGATTGAGTCTTCTTTGCTAGATATTATAAGCTCAAGAAGAAGATATTTCAGGCATCACATGATTCCCCACTTGCAGGGCATCAAGGATTCACCAAGACATATCGGGCTATTCGGGAGAGATTATCATGGAAGGGTCTCATGGAGGATGTACTCCAACACATTAAGGAGTGCGTAGTTTGCCAGCAGAACAAAGGAGAGCACAACCATCCTGCAGGATTATTGCAACCACTCCCTATTCCAGATGGGAAATGGGAAAGTATTTTCATGAATTTATCACCTTTCTACCTACAGTTCAAGGTAAGGATTGTATCTTTGTAGTTGTTGATCGAATAACAAAGTATTCACATTTATTTTCTATTTCTGCATGACAACATTTCTATAGTACAAAACAAACAGAAGATGTATGCAGACCGTTGGTCGAATAGAGAGGCAGTTTAAGGTATATGACTTGGTATATGTTCGTCTTCAACCATATAGAAAATCTACAGTCAAGGAGAAAGGAGTTGAGAAGCTGAAACCTCGGTTCTATGGACCATACAGGGTGATCCGTCGTGTTGGAGAAGTAGCATATGAGCTAGAGCTTAATGTTGGGAGCAAGATCCATAACATTTTTCATGTCTCATGCCTCAAGAAGGCCATTGGAAAACATGTGGTTGCCACTATGGATCTCCCACCTATTGATGATGAGGGCCATCTATTTTTGCAACCAGAGGCTACCTTGGATACTCGCGAGAGGTATCTAAGGAGCAGGGTGATCAAAGAATATCTGATTTGATGGAGGAATCTTCCTAATGAGGATGCCACTTGGGAGGGAGAGAATATTTTACAGTATCCTTATTTACTGTTGCTTGAGGAAAAACAACATTTGGGAGGGGAGGACTGTAATAATCCCAATTATCTTTTAGCTAGTTGGAATAATATATGTTACTTTTATTTTCAGTCTAGAAGAATAAATGGGGTAAGGAGACCCTTAAATCTCTTTAGTAGGAATAAAACACTTCCAGTGTGAATGTGGATCAGTTTAGATAGTCAAAATAAAGCCACCTTGGGTGTGAAAGGGAGCAATGCATGTAGACGAGATCAAGGTTGACCAAATCAACAACGCTGCCAAAGAAGAGAGTGACGCTAGTGGGAACAACATAGTTTTGGAGGAGGAGTCTTTGCATGGAAGTAACCTCATAAATGGGTGGGGCCAAGGGTGAGGAAGCTCACCAAGAATATAAGGGAAGGGATGGAAGCCATGAGAGGATTCATAATATTTTTTATGTTTGAGTCTTATGATTTATTTCATGCTTCAGCTGTTTATCTAGGTTTGTTGTACTGTTTAGTACAAGGGTATTTCCATGCGGGAATTCCCCATTCTTTCTTGGAGGATTTAGGAAGTAAATCTGAGAGGAGTATTCTGAGCTTCATTTCTACCATTTGAAATTGGGCCAAGCAGTCACCTACAGTCACAGTGTAGTATCCTTGTGGTACTGTGTTATTTTTCGTGGTGTTGCAGTGGAAGGGTCAAAACCCCTGTTTATGAGCTAGTTTCCTAGTGAAAGGATTATCCTTTCACCCAGAAAGATAGTAAGGAGGAGTTACAACCATTTATTTGTCTTTTCAACTATATTTATGTAGACCTTCAGTAAGACAACGTGATTCAGCCACATATATGAAGTTTATACTTTTTGTATCTCATGCCTTTCAAGAAACCCTTACTGGGTTATCTTGGGATTGTGTAAAAGAGACTAGATCTCCATTTTTCAACACTTTTGAGTAATATATCAGCATATCCATTTGTTTTTCTATTTTTGTAGTAGTAACCCTCATTGGACTGCACTGTCATATGCTTCATAATTTCTGTGTTGCAGTAGCATGGGACTGTAGTGTTTTTGGGTTGCTTTGGGCTTGGGAGGCCTATTTAACTAAGTTGTAATTATTTCTTTCTCATCCCATTGTATATTTGGTTGCTGCAATACATAAACTAATGGATCCATGGGCTGTTCTTGAATTTATAACGTAATTTGTTGAATAATGAATTTTTGGTGCTTCTATTATTGTTTTTCCTAATTAGGAATATTACAATAGAACCTATAGAGGTAAACATTGAACAATGCAATTTAGGCAGTGAACAAGATCCTAAGATGATAAAGTTATCAAATACACTACAATTACTACAAAACAGAAATACATTTCTTTGTTTAAGGAGTTCATTGACGTTTTTTCTTGGAGCTATGAGGACCTGAAATCTTATGATACTAGTATTATACAGCACAAGATTCCAATCAAGGAGGACCAAAAACCTTTCAAACAGAAACTCTGCAGGATAAATCTTGTCCTAATGCCTTTGATTTACAAAGAGATCAGGAAGATGTATGATGCCAAAATCATAGTTCCAATCAGATACTTTGAATGGGTATCCAATATTGTGCCTGTAAGAAAGAAAACATGTGAAATCAAACTTTGCATTGACTTTGGGAATCTAAAAAAATTATCACATAAAGACAACTACCCTTTACCAAAGATGGACCACATATTGCAAAGGGTGGTGGGCTCCAGAAGGATCTCTTTGTTAGATGGATTTTCAGGGTATAATCAAGTGGTGGTGCATCTTGATGATCAACACAAAACATATTTTACTACTCCTTGGGGGACCTTCATGTATGTCAAAATGCCTTTCAGATTAATCAATGTTGGTGCCACTTTCTAGAGAGAAATGGACATTGCTTTTCCAAAAGAAATTGGCCTTTTCATTGTTATCTATCTTGATGATATTACATTATATTCGAAAACTGATGAAGAACATATGGCCCATTTAATAAGTGTTTTTGAGAAATGTAGAAGGCTTGGACTATCTCTAAACCCTAAGAAATCATTATTTGGTCTTGAAGAAGGAAAGCTTTTGTGCCACATTATATCTAAACAAGGAATCAAAACTAATCCCAATAGGATTAAGGGAATACTTCAAATTAGTCATCCCAGGAACATCAAAGAGCTCCAATCCTTCATCACCAACATGCTCAATAGAGATTCAGGATTTAACTAGAGCATGGAGGCTAAACAATCATTTGACTTGTTGAAGCAGGCACTAACTAAAGTACGAGTTCTTATCAGCCCTCATTTCACCAAGTATTTCATCATTTTTTCCTTTGCATCAGAACACACTATTGATGTTGTATTGTTGCAGAAAAAAAGGAAGGACAAGAGCAACCCATAGCATTTTTCGGCCAAGCTTTGAGATATTCACCTTTAAAGTACAATATCATGGAAAAACAGGCCTTTTCTTTGGTCAAGGCACTAAAGGATTTCAGATTTTACATCTTACATTCGCATGTCATTTATTTTGTGCCCAACACAGTTGTAAAGGAAATCCTAACGCAAAATCCTAATGGAAAGAGAGGAAAATGGATTCATGTTATCCTGGAGTATGATTTGGAGATCAAACATATCAAACTGATCAAAGGACAAGGGTTAGCTAAATTGATGGCTGAAACCAATTTTCAAGCATTGGATATCAACATGATCCATTCACTGGATGAACAAGAGGAGATGGTGACTCCACCTATTGAGGAAGCATTCCTAAATTCTCCCTGGTACGTAGATATATTATATTTTCTATTTAATTTAAATTCTCCTACTGGTTTTTCCAAAACTAAAGCTAGATTCTTGAAATTGAAAGCTGTCAAATTTTGCATCCTAGAAATGCCTTGTACTGGAAAGATTCTGGGCGAATATTTCTTAAGTGTTTACTTAAGGAGGATTCAAATAGGGTTTTGTAGGAATTCCATGAAGAGGACTGTGGAGGCCATCTTTACTGGAAAACCACTGCTAACAATTTCCTTAGATCTGGTTTCTATTGGCCTAATATTTTCCTAGATATTCACAAAATGATAGTTTCCTGTCACAAATGTCAAATTTTTGAAGGGAAAAGAAATTTTTTTTTCCTTTCCCTCACAGCCAATATCTGTTGAGGCTCCTTTTCAACAATGGGGTTTAGACTTCATTGGATAAATTCATGCCTCATATTCTTCCCAGCATAAATGGAACCTTACTACCACAGACTATTTTACCAAATGTATAGAAGTCATCCATTCCATAACTGTTACTGACTCAGTGATTATCAAGTTCCTTGAAGCCAATATCATGTCTAGATTTGGTTTTCCTAGAAAAATCATCACAGATAATGTTGCAGCTTTTAAATCCAAGAAAATGGTGGATTTTTGTCACAAGTATCACATTTCCTTAGGACATTCAACAGCCTATTACCCTCAAGTTAATGGATTGGCTGAATCCTCCAACAAGATTTTAGTTAATATCATCAAGAAGCTGCTAGAAGACAACAAGAAATCCTGGCATAACAAACCGATGCATGCATTGTGGGCTGACAAACTGACAACTAAGAAATCAATTGGCATGTCACCATATCAGTTGGTCTATGGGATGGATGCAGTTTTCCCAACATCATTCGGAGTACCATCTATGAAAATAATTCAAGAGGTACATGCCGAAGAGAATGATGTACAAAGAAGAATAAACCAGACCATTCAGCTACAACAGGCCATAGAAGAAGTTTACAACAGAACTCAGGTTATGCGAGAAAATACAAAGAATATCTTTGACAAAAGAACAAAGGCAAATGATTTCAATACTGGAGATAAAGTACTGAGATGGGATTCCAAAAGAGAAGATAAAGGGAAACATGGAAAGTTTGAAAACCTATGGAAGGGCCCATATATTGTTCATTCTTTCAGGGGAAATAATGCATTTTTTCTGCAAGAGATGGATGGAACAAAGCTTCCTGGAGATCTTGTCAATGGCAGGATGCTGAAACATTACTTTTCCTGAGTGTAGGAACTTCCCCACTCCATTGTAAATACCACAATTTTTGGTATAGATCCTTTTATAGGCTACCATTTTTTTCCTAAAAACAGCAGAATAAAATCCCTTGAAGTCATGATAGAAAAGGAATATACAAGGCTACTGGTCTTAGTGTTCTTGACACTTCCCTTGGAGAAGTGCCATCCCCAACTGGAGCCACTGTTAGAGTCCTGTAATTTACAGTATCACAAGGTGACTGAATATTTCTTACTTGCAAGTTTTCATATTGTACATAAATTTCAATATTCAAAGCATATCCAAAAAATAGAAAAAGAAATAAAAAGAAGAAAGAAAAGAGGGTGTAAAAAAAGGAAAATAAAACCCCACAAAAAAATGAATAACTCTACAACTATACAATTTAAGTATGATTGTACAATTTGGAATTTTTGTTGATAGGTTAGAAAATGAGGATTTTCCAAACTGTTTAATCTTGGCATATGAGTAGACTAGGTAGAAATGAAGTTGGTTCAACAGTTTAATCTGAACCAATGGGAGAAATAAGGGATAGAGGTTAGGTTAAAAATTCAAAGGAAAATGATTTAGGGTTTGCTAGTCTAAATGTACCCTAAAAAAGAAGAAAAAATGTTATATTTCTAGTTTGGGTAGATAGATATGTTGAGAAGAAATAATGAAGGAAATTATGCAATTTTCCTATAAAATGCAGTCTAAAAGTTTCAATTCTTCTATGGCCGAAGGAAAAAAATTAAAGAACAGGGGATGTGTTCTACAATTCAGGAAGTGAGTTGTATTTAAAAAATGATCTATGGCATATTTTATGTCATGGTTTATTTTATCCTAAGTCCCACACTTTATATTAACCCCTATCCTGACCCCCGAAACATTAGAACCCTATAATCCTAAGTATTGAACTATACCCTCGCCATGCATATATTCCTGACCCCACCATCGCATCACATGTCACGTCTGTATTAAATACCCTCCATCTTCACACACCACCTGATCATCCGACGATCATCATAACTTTTGGACCCCCCCCCTCAGCCTCCAAATGTTAACATCGAGGGGGGGTCCGAAATGGATGGTATCTCATTCCGCCACTGAGGCTACATGTCGTGCTCAGCGCATTTCGCACCCCCCCTTCCATTACCACATACTGCCGGGACCCCCCTCTGAAATTTTTTTCTGATACAGGATAAACCATCACACCTTCTTACCGTTACCCCGTGTTGTTGCGACACGTATTTGCCTACCTGTTCCCTCCATCCAATCAAATCCACTCCCGCCATGAATCCGTTTCATATTCAATTGGTTGGGTAGTTGTCCAATGAGCCCACACCAATCCACAGTTTTCCCAATCACATTTTAAAACACCAATTCAATACCAGAGGCAAATTTTACCATTGCTATTGATTTCAATTGATACAGAGAACCGAGTTGTAGGAAATTAACGGTGAAGATCAGGGAAGGAAAATTCAGCTCATCAACAAACAATTCTCAGTGCTCTACAAGCTAGATCAATGACTCCTTTCTATTTTTCCCCTCCCCATTCTAATCTGCGGGTTCTCCCTTTCTGAGTTACCATTTATTTTAACTCAAATTCTTCTCTACATAGTGAAATTTGTTACAGTTTACAGAATTCCTCCAAAGCCAGACCAACATCTATTTAATCCCATGGTCTATCCACAGGTGGACCTAGATCACTTGGATTTGGTAGACATAGATTTCAAAATCCATGAGACAGAATTGGACTTCGACCTATTCAATGCCTACTGTTGGCTCGAGGATAAATTGCTTGATGAAGTGGATGACATAGGCTTGTGGGAGTCTAATTTTCCTTACTATATCTTCCCCAACACCCATAGCTTCCTAGAGTTCATATGAAAGTGTCAATCCTGCTATGACATCAACTAGAGAGCTATAGTGATCCCAGCATGAGAGATATTGTTTTCCATCAATGCCAAATCCATTTAGTAGATGATGCAAGCCCCCATTGTTGAGAATGCCATTCCTTTATCTTATGAAGCCCTTAGGGAGTTATATCATAGATTCAATTTTCCAGTAGAGCTAAAACTTTGCAACTCTTCATGGCCACAGATGCCCCAATGCCTACAAATAACCCTCCATATTCTTCTTCTATTTTCCCTAACAGGACCCAACATATAGTTACTGTCTTATCATATCTGCTAGGGTATCACACTGACCAATGGGTCGATGAGGCTATGATACGATTTTTATCCATCCTTTCATTAGATTCCAAACCATCAGTCATGTTTAATTTTTCCCAATTTCTTGTTGAATCCATCCATGAACAATTTTTGAAGTTTCGAATAGAGGAGGTGTTCAAATACACCTTTCTTTTGGTTTATATGTTTGTTTATTTTCAGTCCATCTGGTTCCAGTTTGAAATGACAAAAATCAATGAATATTCTGAGCCTTAATCTATCATCTTCTGAACCACTCTACTACGAAAAGAATAGAAAAAATATACATACTGTTAGCCCCTGCATTGTAAGAACTACTATATTGAAGCACTATAATTTTGGATCTGGGCATCAATAATAAGAGACCGTTTTACAAGATACTTTAGTTGTGTTAAATGGTGATGTGTTACTTCTTTGCGCTAAATGTTTCCATTGTTTTCCTTATTGTGCATATATTTATCTAATTGTAAAATGGAAATTTTAGATTAAGATTTGTTGTTTGAGCACCTTAATTATGTCCGTGTTTACCATCTGAATGTTTTCTTCTGAAGTCTGGTTAAAGAATTCTTAACTTCTCTTTAATCATTACTGAAAATCAACATTTCCTCCATAACATAATTCACATTTCCTTAAAGATCCAATTAGCACAATTAGCTTTCCCTGTGATGCTCTCGAAAGGTTGTTGCAACAAACCAGCCTTTTATGACTCCATAGCCCAATGGATTAGTTTCTATAGATCTTCTCATCCAACAAAAACAATCAATCAAAATAATAACCAATCCCCATAATCAATGTAACTAGCCTAACATCAATATTCATAACATAAAATTAAATCATAAATATAGAGAGCCCTCTTTGAGTCTGGGAAGGCCAGATCCTGGATTCAAAAGTGGCGTGATGTTATCCTTTATAGTTTCTTCTTGAAAATATTATAAATTGTAGAGGCACAACATAATGGCAACCGTACTAGGGACTTATTGAAAATCTTGACATTTAATTTGAACTCAAAAACCCCCAGTCAAAATTTTTTTTGATACAGTACTTTCCAAGATTGGTTTTTTAGCCTTTTACAAATACTCAACCTGCCTGTGCTTTAGGTCTAAATTTTGGCTCCCAAAATAATCTTTACCATATCTCATCCTGACCCAAATCCTCCTGCAATAGTTGTTAATCCAGAGAAATTCCTAAGAAAACCCCCCAGGACTGAGAGTCAAACTAGTGGAAAATCCCTTCACAGAGCAAGTTCCCTCCCTGGAAACCTTGTGACCTTACAGGACATCCAGATTGATTTACATTTTGAACAAAGCTTATTCAGGACCAATTCTCAAAATTGGATAGCCCAGACAGTTTTTGACCCATCTATCCTACAACAGATTCTAGTTGGGGAAGCCCCCACATCCACCCAAGTTGGCCTTCAACTTTTCCAACACTTTGACTCCCTTCAAGATCTGGTAGTGGGAATCACCTCGACTTTCGATGATGCTTACCTTCAACAATCTGTAGAATTATCTTATTTGACTACAACATCTCCCTCTGTTATTTCCAAGTATGCTCATCCTCAGTCAACCTGTCCAGGTGTGTCTACAACCCCTATCACTTCCTTGAACATTACCCACCAGAGTGTCCAAGCCCACACAAATATACTCATTGTCCACCTTCCCCCACTTAATCCTCCACCTACCCTTGTTAACCCTCCTCTTTTCAATCCCCTTTGGGTTCCCCCACCACCCATCATGGCAACCAGATATGCTCCATTGGTGCTGCCACCACTTGTGATACCCATGCCACAGGATTATCAGTCCAAAATTCCACAATTTGATGGGACTGGTACTATAACTGCTCAACAACAACCTAATAGAATGAATGATTGTTCTGACCTTCAAGAGATAGATGATGAAAGTATTAAGTTGAGGATGTTTTCTCAAATTTTGGGAGTAGAAGTGATAAAATGGTTTAAAGGCTTGACTCCTAATAGTATCCATGACCTCCCTGCTTTTCACTAGCTATTCATAAATAGATGGGAAGTTAAGAAAAATCCTCTTCAAATCTTGTCAGGATATGAACACATATTGAGGAACATTGGAGAGAGTGTCCAAGACTATTACACTAGGTTCAACGGTGTTTATAACACACTTCCTGCTCACATGAAACCCCCACAACACTTGGTCTTGGTAAAATTCCCAGATGGTTTTGATCCAGAAATGGTTTATCAACTCAGAGAGAGAGATCCCACTACATTGGAAGAAATGCAGAGGGATGCAGTAATTGTAGAAGCCAACCTGCTTGCAAAGAGGGCTAGAATGAGAACTTAGAAGAGAGTTACTATAAGGGAAGAACCAGAAGCTTCCACATCTGATGCTAAAATTGATAATCTGGTTAGAACTATGAAGATAATGATGGAGAGGATCAACCTAAATGAGAGAGCTATTCCTAGGGAAAATCAGCTAGCTTCCCCAAAAAAATATCAAAACCTTAGAAGAAACCCCCCTCAAATAAGACAGAGAGAACAAAGAGGCCCTTACCAGAAAATTAGGCCTCCATTCCAAGATAATTATGCCAATGAAGATGAGAAAGTGGTCGAAGAACTAGAATAAAATCAGATTAATCTAATGGGAATTAATGAAGAGGATTATGGTTTCCTTACTGAAAAAGAGCAAGGTTTATCTTCTATGACTCAAACTGAAGTAGAATATGAAGAGTTTGAGGATTATAAACAAGGTTTTGAGAATGCTATCATGGAAGTGCACAAACAATATAACCTTAGAAGCAAGAAAACTATGATAACTCCAAGAAAAAGAATACTGAAAAACTTGCCAAAAAGGTCTCTGAAATTGTCCCCAAGAAAACAACAGAAAGTTCAAAGAAATTTGTAAACATCTCAGGAAAGAATAATATAGAAAAAAACACAAGTAAATCAGTTGTCAGCCTTGTCAAAGCTGCTCAAGCTTATATCCCCACTACAAGTCAACAAGTTGAGATTACTACAAAAATAGTGCTTGAGAAGACTTATTGTTCAAATCTGCTAAAAATACAGACATCATTCAGCATTGAGAACGAAATTGCTAAATT
Organism: Pinus albicaulis; assembly: GCA_034641835.2. Lineage (NCBI taxonomy): Eukaryota > Viridiplantae > Streptophyta > Pinopsida > Pinales > Pinaceae > Pinus > Pinus albicaulis. Next base: position 1,977,449,251 of record CM076578.1, read on the forward strand.
AAAAATATTAATCCCTCTCACTGAATTGGTAAATAAGGATGTATATAGGTCTCAGGTCCTAAAGGTACTGAACATAGGAGAAATTACTGACACTGTCAATCTGAATGATGATAATCCTGAACCTTTTTTTGGGCCGGAAGTAGATGGTAAATCCCAGGAGGGAGTTTTCTCCCCCTTTTATGTCAGTCTGAATGTTCTTGATAAAATCCTCCACAATTCCATGTTAGATTCAAGTGCATCGCATAATCTTATGCCAAAGGATATTATGGAGAAACTTGGCCTAGAGATAACTAGAACCTACAAAGATTTGTACTCATTTGATTCCAGCAAGGTTACATGCCTAGGTCTAATCAAAGATCTATGTATTACTTTAGCTCAGATACCAGCAAAGAGTCTAGTGATGGATATAGTAGTTGCTAACATTCCTCCTAAATATGGCATGCTTTTATCACATTCATGGGGGACCAAGCTAGAAGTGAATCTTCAAATGGATATGTTTTATGCTACCATACCAGTGTTTGGTCAACAAATAACACTGTATAGGAAACCTTAATGAAATACATGGTGAAAAGTCAAGAGAAACCACATAACTACCCACTTTACTATGTTCATTCTGACCTTGACTCCTTCATTCTTTACAATGACAGAGACATTGATGGACAAGTGGCTGAAGAAGAAAAAGATCAGGATCAAGAGTAAGGAGACCAAATGAAAATTATGCAACACAATGTTGGATCTGAGCATTTTTGGAACATAAGCTTTGATGACTCTTGTGGCAAAGCAGGTTCAGGAGTAGGGGTGTGGGTCTACAATACTGGAAATAATCATGCAGAGGGTCATTCTTACAAAAAAAAAATTCATTGCACCAACAACATAGCAGAATATGAGGCACTTATTTTGGGTTTAAAATTGCTGAAAATATTAGGATCCAAAATAATCTCTGTTCATGGGGACTCTAAGGTGGTTATTAGACAAATTATTAGACAAATCAAGGGAGAATACTCAGCCAAACATCCTATATTGAGAGCATACAGGAACGTTGCTCTTGACCTCCTGAAAATTTTGAAGAATATGACCTTGCTGCAGCTCCAAGAAATCAAGATGTCCTTGCTAATGGTTTAGCATTTTCAGCAAGAACTTGTAAATTACCTCATCCCAGCAAGCAATACACAGTGCAGATTAAACATCGTTGAATAGTCCCTGATAACGTGAGATATTGGTAAGTCTTTGGTAATGACAAACAAATTGAGAATTTCCTACAGTCCAGAGGTGAGTTTGAAGATTCCAGCTTGGACCTAGATTATGAATAAGATTGTCCCACTCAAGAACAAATGAGTATGGATCAACCACCTCATGATTCTGATATTAATATTTTAGCAAATAAAAATTTTCATAGAACAAAGATACACAAAGACCCAAAAAAAGAGGAGTTTGAAGTACTCCAATTCAAGGATAATATCTTGCCTAGAGGACTTGTCCCTTTAGAGGAACTATTTGATTTCAATGATGTGGCCAAAAAACCGAAGATAAAATCTACAAAGGTAAACATTGAAAAATGCAATTTAGGCAGTGAACAAGATCCCAAGATGATAAAGTTATCAAATACACTGCAATGACTACAAAAAATAAATACATTGATTTTTTTAAGGATTTCATTGATGGTTTTTATTGGAGCTATGAGGACCTGAAATCTTATGATACTAGTATTATACAACACACAAGATTCCAATCAAGGAGTACCAGAAACCTTTCAAACAGAAACTACGCAGGATAAATCTTGGCCTAATGCATTTGATTGAGAAAGAGATCAGGAAGATGTATGATGCCAAAATCATAGTTCCAATCAGATACTCTGAATGGGTATGCAATATTGTGCCTGTAAGAAAGAAAACATGTGAAATTATACTTTGCATTGACTTTAGGAATCTGAACAAAGTATCACTTAAAGACAACTACCCTTTACCAAAGATAGACCACATATTGCAAAGGGTAGTGGGCTCCAGAAGGATCTCTTTGTTAGATGTATTTTCAGGGTATAATCAAGTGTTGGTGCATCCTGATGATCAGCACAAAAAATATTTTACTACTCTTTTGGGGATCATCATGTATGTCAAAATACCTTTCGGAATCCTTTTGCCACTTCAGTGGTCTTGGTGAAGAAGAAAGATGGCACATTGAGAATGTGCATTGATTATAGAGCTTTGAACAAGAAGACCATGAAGAACAGGTACCCAATTCCCGGGATCGATGAATTGATGGATGAATTAAGAGGGTCCAAGTATTTTTCCAAGATTGATTTGAGATTGAGGTATCATCAAATCAAGGTGAGGGATCAAGACATCCCCAAGACAGTATTCCAATGTCACTAGGGACATTTTTAGTTTTTGTTAATGCCTTTTGGGCTAACCAATGCTCTAGAAACATTCCAATATTGCATGAACCACATCTTCCGTGGTCACTTAAGGAAGTTTGTATTGGTTTTTTTTTATGACATTCTTATTTATAGCTGCACATGGGAGGAGCATTTACATCATATTGAGGCAGTATTGTGCATTCTTAAAGATCAGCAATTCTATGCTAAGCTCTCTAAGTGTTAGTTTGGGCTCACAGAGATGCTTTATTTAGGCCACATCATTGGATTGGATGGGGTGAGGGTCCATGAAGAGAAGATCCATGCTATTAGAGATTGGCCCGAACCAAAGAATGTCACAGAACTTCGGGGGTTTGTAGGCATCTGTACCTATTACCAGAATTTTGTAAAAGAGTTCTCTCAACTAGCAGCACCACTTATAGATATAACCAAGAAGGGAGATTTTATTTGGACAACCACAGCGTAGAGAGATTTTGATAAGCTCAAGGAGGTGATGTGTAGCTACCTAATATTGGTCCTACCTGATTTTAACCAACCCTTTGTGTTTGAATGTGATGCTTTGGGGGAAGGCATTGGAGTAGTATTGATGCAAGAGGGACACCTCATAGCTTTTGAAATTTGGAAGTTGCTACCACATGAGAGAATATACCCCATATATGATAAGGAGATGTTGGCTATTATGCATGCTTTAGCCAAGTTCCGACAATATCTGGAGGGAAATATATTCCGAGTGAAGATTGATCATAATAGTCTTTGATTCTTCCTTGAGTAGAAGCAGCTTCAAGAGAGGTAGTAGAAATGGGTAGTAAGATCCAAGCATATGACTTTGACATAGAATATGTCAAAGGGAAGATTAATGTAGTGGTAGATGCTCTATCTCGGAGACCACCAGCGCTGTCCTTGATGAGCATGGATGTAGATTGGAAGGCTCAGTTGTTAGTGGAATACTCCAAAGACCACTTTGCATGTGAGATCCTAGATGGATTGGTGACCGATGAGAGGTATAAATTGATGGATGAGATCATCTATTATCGAGATTGAGTCTTCTTGGCTAGATATTCTAAGCTCAAGAAGAAAATTCTGCAAGAATCACATGATTCCCCACTTGCAGGGCATCAAGGATTCACCAAGACATATCGGGCTATTTGGGAGAGATTATCATGGAAGGGTCTCATGGAGGATGTACTCCAACACATTAAGGAGTGCGTATTTTGCCAGCAGAACAAAGGAGAGCACAACCATCCTGCAGGATTATTGTAGCCACTCCCTATTCCAGATGGGAAATGGGAGAGTATTTCCATGGACTTCATCACCTTTCTACCTACAGTTCAAGGTAAGGATTGTATCTTTGTATTTTTTGATCGACTAACAAAGTATTCACATTTCTTTGCTATTTCTGCATGATATACTACTTCACAAGTAGCCTAGCCTCTTTTCAGGGATGTGTTTAGACTCCATGGTCTTCCAAAGACCATAATCATTGATTGGGATAGCCACTTCATGGATGGATTTTGGAAAGAGTTTTTTCGGTTAGTGGGTACTGAGTTGACACCAAGTGCTAGCTATCACCCAAAAACCAATGGACAGACTGAAATAGTGAACAAGTGGTTGGAAGGATACTTGCGAAACTATGTTTCGGGGCAGCAGAGAGCATGGTTGCGTTGGCTCCATTTGGGGGAGTATTTATACAACACAAATTTTCATATGTCCATTAGCATGACCCCATTTCGATCCCTTTATAGGTATGAGGCACTATCATTTTCTGATGTGATGTTTGGGGCAATAAAAGCTCCTAGAGAAAAGGAGTGGATTCAAGAGAGTCAGGATATACTCCAGGCCCTTAAGGACAACATTGCTACAGCACAAAACCAACAGAAGATGTATGCAGACCATTGGTCGAATAGAGAGGTAGTTTAAGGTATATGATTTGGTATATGTTCGTCTTCAACCATATAGAAAATCTACACTCAGGAGAAACGAGTTGAGAAGTTGAAACCTCGGTTCTATGGACCATACAGAGTGATGCGTCATGTTGGAGAAGTAGCATATGAGCTAGAGCTTAATGTTGGGAGCAAGATCCATAACATTTTTCATGTCTCATGCCTCAAGAAGGCCATTGGACAACATGTGCTTGCCACTATGTATCACCCACCTATTGATGATGAGGGCCATCTAGTTTTGAAACCAGAGGCTACCTTGGATACTCGGGAGAGGCAGCTAAGGAGCAGGGTGATCAAAGAATATCTGATTCGATGGAGGAATCTTCCTGATGAGGATGCCACTTGGGAGGGAGAGAAGATTTTACAGTATCCTTACTTACTGTTTCTTGAGGAAAAACAACTTTTGGGAGGGGAGGACTGTAATAATCCCAATTAGCTTTTAGCTAGTTGGAATAATATATGTTACTTCTATTTTCAGTCTCGAATAATAAATGGGGTAAGGAGACCCTTAAATCTCTTTAGTAGGAATAAAACACTTCCAGTGTGAATGTGGATCAGTTTAGATAGTCAAAATAAATCCACATTGGGTTTGAAAGGGAGAAATGCATGTAGACTAGATCAAGGTTTAACAAATCAACAATGCTGCCAAAGAAGAGAGTGAAGCTAGTGGGAACAACGCATTTTTGGAGGAGGAGTCTTTGCATGGAAGTAACCTCATAAATGGGTGGGTCCAAGGGTGAGGAAGCTCACCAAGAATATAAGGGAAGGGATGGAAGCCATGAGAGGATTCATAATATTTTTTATGTTTGAGTCTTACGATTTATTGCATGCTTCAGTTGTTTATCTAGGTTTGTTGTACTGTTTAGTACAAGGGTATTTCCATGCGGGAATTCCCCATTCTTTCTTGGAGGATTTGGGAAGTAAATCTGAGAGGAGTATTCTGAGCTTCATTTCTACCATTTTAAATTGGGCCAAGAAGTCACCTACAGTCACAGTGTAGTATCCTTGTGGTGTTGTGTTATTTTTCGTGGTGTTGCAGTGGAAGGGTCAAAACCCCTGTTTATGAGCTAGTTTCCTAGTGAAAGGATTAGCCTTTCACCCGGAAAGCTAGTAAGGAGGAGTTATAGCCATTTATTTGTATTTTCAACTATATTTATGTAGAGATTCAGTAAGACAACGTGATTCAGCCACATATATGAAGTTTACACTTTTTGTATCTCATGCCTTTCAAGAAACCCTTACCGGGTTATCTTGGGATTGTGTAAAAGAGACTAGATCTCCATTTTTCAGCACTTTTGAGTAATATATTAGCATATCCATTTTTTTTTCTATTTCTATAGTATTAACCCTCATTAGACTGTGCTGTCATATTCTTCATAATTTCTGTGTTGCATTAGCATGGGACTGTAGTGTTTTTGGGTTGCTCTGGGCTTGGGAGGCCTATTTAACTAAGTTTTAATGATTTTTTTCTCATCCCATTGTATATTTGGTTGCTGAAATACATAAACTAATGGATCCATGGGCTGTTCTTGAATTTTATAACGTAATTTGTTGAATAATGAATTTTTGGTGCTTATATTATTGTTTTTCCTAATTAGGAATATTACAATAGAACCTACAGAGGTAAACATTGAACAATGCAATTTAGGCAGTGAACAAGATCCTAAGATGATTAAGTTATCAAATACACTACAATGACTTCAAAATAGCAATACATTGCTTTGTTTAAGGAGTTCATTGACGTTTTTTCTTGGAGCTATGAGGACCTGAAATCTTATGATACTAGTATTATACAACACAAGATTCCAATCAAGGAGGACCAGAAACCTTTCAAACAGAAACTCCGCAGGATAAATCTTGTCCTAATGCCTTTGATTTACAAAGAGATCAGGAACATGTATGATGCAAAAATCATAGTTCCAATCAGATACTCTGAATGGGTATCCAATATTGTGCCTGTAAGAAAGAAAACATGTGAAATCAAACTTTGCATTGACTTTAGGAATCTAAACAAATTATCACATAAAGAAAACTACCCTTTACCAAAGATGGACCACATATTGCAAAGGGTAGTGGGATCCAGAAGGATCTCTTTGTTAGATGGCTTTTCAGGGTATAATCAAGTGTTGGTGCATCCTGATGATCAGAACAAAACATCTTTTACTACTCCTTTGGGGATCATCATGTATGTCAAAATACCTTTCGGATTAATCAACGCTGGTGCCTCTTTCCAGAGAGCAATGGACATTGCTTTCTTAGAAGAAATCATTCTTTTCATTGTGATCTACCTTGATGATATTACAGTAAATTCGAAAACTGATGAAGAACATATGGCCCATTTAATAAGTGTTTTTGACAAATGTAGATGGTTTGGACTATCTCTGAACCCTAAGAAATCATTATTTGGTCTTGAAGAAGGAAAACTTTTGTGCCACATTATATCTAAAGAAGGAATAAAAAATGATCCCAATAGGATTAAGGGCATACTTCAAATTATTCATCCCAAGAACATCAAAGAGCTCCAATCCTTCATTGGCAAAATCATTTTTTTGAGAAGGTTTATACCAAACCTTGCAAACTGCTAAGAAACATCACCTACATGCTCAAGAGAGAATCAGGATTTAAATGGAGCATGGAGGCTAAACAGTCCTTTGACTTGGTGAAGCAAGCACTCACTAAAGCACCAGTTCTTATCAGCGCTGATTTCACCAAGGATTTCATCATTTTTTCCTTTGCATCAAAACACACTATTGTTGTTGTATTGTTGCAGAAAAACAAGGAAGGAAAAGAGAAACCCATAACATTTTCCAACCAATATTTGAGAGATGCACCTTTGTTGTAGAGGTAAATCCCCTCTGCGGACAGAGGTGATCCCTACTAGCCCAGATCAGGTCTAGCAACAATCAAATCACGCTACAATGAAAGCTCCTAATTCCAAAATCAAAATGCGATGCGAGGCATACCTTGAGTCCAATGCTGTTGTCATTGTAGAGAGGATAGTGATCTCGATCCCTTGCTCCGACAAGTCACAATTCTACCGCTTGACACGATCGAACACCTGCACATACAAGTAACACAATGAACATACAAGCGTAAAACCAAATATTTGCAATTATGTGTCAGTCAGAGAGGACACAACTCATAAAGAAGCATAAACAATAAAAGTGGAACTATAATCGTAGTCGCTTATCATTAATTCATCAAAGGAAAATACAACCAGGCTCTAACGCTGAACCTTACTTCGGCAGGTCTTCAGCGGAATACGTCTCAGTAAAACTTGTCAGGAATGGAGACAAGCCTCTCTCCTCGATCGTCAATCTCCTCGCTATGGATTTGTCACTATGAGGACTATCAAAGCTCTTACAACATTCTTTAGGCTATGAAGGCTCTCGGAGATTCATGGAGATTCCTGGAGACTCTTGGAGACTCTTGGAGACTAGCTTGCAAAGGGAAATGGCAAGCTTATATAGATGGTGGAAGAGGATTTTGGGATCCCTACAATCATGGGATTGGCCCTATCCTCAAGGAAGCTTCCATGAGAGGTGGAAAACTACTTCCTCTACATGGAAATCCGAAGCCAAACGTCCCAACTCAATTTAGAGACCAGTTCAGGAGTTGGTTAAGGTCAATCTTTCGCCATTTATTTTTAAAAAACACCCTTTATTAAGCCTGGCGCGGGTGCGGCTCTGAGACAGAGCACCAATTGGCGCGCCCTCTTTGGAGGATTTTCCCTCTTGGTGCGAGGGCTAAACTGTGTACCCGCGCCAATGCAAAAAGGCTATTTCAAGGGAATGCCATGAAAGAATTTTCAAGTTATGTCACTGCACACAGGTCACGGAAAAAGCCCTCCAATGTGCGGGACAGGGAATTGCAGGGATGGTGACAAATTGCTGTGTAACAGATGCCCCCTAAAGCATGAGGCTCGAAAGAGAGAGAGGGGTGAAATACTTTAATAGAACGTGTCCAACTGAAAATGCCGCCGTCGAAAAACCTGCGTAGAGAAATACAACTGATATCTCAGATACATGATATATATGTGGTATGGGCGCAGCCATCCATAATAGACTACACAATAATCCAGATCCAAGGCATGGACGCAGCCATCCAGTAAGGATCGATAAATAGACTCAGGTATGGTCATAGCCATCTAATCAGTGAGTCATGTAACTAATCATAATAATCCACAAAATCGCAGCCTGGATTATAACAGACAGGAATCCGGGATCTTGTGCTCCATCTCAACCCGAACAAAGTACAAGTTCAAGCATGTGAATATATGAGCTGAAGTCGAACATGCAAGAACATTGCCTGATTACCAGCCAATGATGAAAGCTGTTAACAGACACGAGAGGTACCACCAATAATGACAATGGTCCTCAAGGTACTATAGGTACAATCTATGATATGTGAATCAATGAGTTGGCGTCAAACACCCGTAGAATCACTCGATCGGAGGCCAATGATGAAAACCTCATGTCGAACGTGAAGAACCTGCCATTGAGGCATGTAGGCTCCAAGGTACCAGAAGGGAGTCTCTAGATCAGCTTCCTGGATAATGAGCTGAAGTCGACAGGAAGTGACCTTGATCGAAGGTGGGCCATAGTGTTTCTGACATCATCGACACGAGACAGAGGAACATAATGTCTTTTTGAATCAAGATCAGATGAGAATCAGAGGAGGGTTGAAATTTGCAGAGGTCAAATTCTTTTGAACATATGGCGGCACGACAGTGAGTTTGGCAGTATTTAACATCAACAGATCAGAGGTCATGATGACGGGACAAAGAGCAGATGAGAGGTCAAAAGGGATCACCCAAACCCATGGAGGTAAGTTGAAAACGAGATGATATGTCCCCAACCCGACACGAATGCAGACAAATGCCATGTTCAAGAGCGACATACTGCCGACACAACAATGATACTGGTTCCATCTTCCTCCCCATGTTCCCTCTTCTTCCATTCAATAACCATTGTTCTTGGTTACCTGCATCAACATGATCAAAAACCCTTTTTAGATCTCTATCATGATTAAAAATCCATATGGATGGCTCACTGTTTAAAAATTTGAAGCGAAAAATTATGTCGCGCCATTGGCACGACCCCTTTGTGAGAAAAATTCAACTGGCGCGGGTCCGTGCCCGATACCCGCGCCAATGGCGGAGCCCTAAAATTTTAAAATGCCTCCTCTAGAGATTGACTGTGCAATGGAAACTCATAAAAAATGGATTAAAATGGAGCCTAAGCGAACACCTTTTACTTGGAACAAACGAGGAGCTGAATGAAGTCCGAGATTAGTCGCAATCACCGCCGCAAGTTTGCACACCAACATACCACTATTGCTCTCCAAGTAAGGTAAAAAGTAAAAGTAATTTTTTTTTACCATTTGAAGCCAGTGGAGTCACCAATTTGTTGTGGAGGTAAATCCCCTCTGTGGAAAGAGGCGATCCCTACTAGCCTAGATTGGGTCTAGCAACAATCGTATCATGCTAAGGCGCAGGTTCCTAATTACAATAAACCAACTTGCGAAGAAGGCCTGCCTCAAGTCCAATGTTGTTGTTCATAGAGAAGATGGCGCTCCCATTTCCTTGCTCCAAGTTTGTCGTGTGCTTGGTCGTATAGGAGGACAAGATCCCCTTCGACAAAGGAACGTGGAGAGACTGATTGATCAAAGTGAGCTTTGACCCACTTCTTTTGTGCCTCAATGACTAAAGTAGCCAAGCGGCGGGTTTCATCCAGCCGTTCCAAATACAAGAGACGCTCTTCTTCAGGAGAAGTATCGGGAAAAAGTTCCATAGCCAACTTTAAGGAAGGAATTTCGCACTCAACCAAAAGAGTTGCTTCCAGACCATACACCAACTGGAATGGTGTGAATCCAGTTTCACTCTTTGCTGACGTCCAGTAGGCCCATAGAGCTGAGAAAAATTGGAGGTGCCAATTGGACTTATGAATACCAACTGTTCGTTAAAGCATTGTGACCAAAACTTTGTTCACAGCCTCAACCTGGCCATTTTCCTAGGGGTAATATGGCATTGAGCTATCGTGTCGTAAGCCCAATCTTGATGTCAGATCAGCCATCATGTAATCTCAAAAGTGGGTGCCATGATCGGTAACAATGGCCTGAGAGACCCTGAAACGTGCGATAATGTGGTTGAAGATAAACTGGGCAGTTGTCTTACCGTCGGCGGCTAGTGTAGGCATCGCTTCGGCCCACTTAGTGAAGTAGTCGACAGCGACGATTATATATGCATGCCCCCTAGCTGAATGAGGGTTACACGTCATAAAATCTACGCCCCATTTTGCAAAAGGGCCGACGGTAATAACAGGGTGCAGAGGGAGAGGTGGCACGCTCATCTTGCGCTGAAAAACCTGGCACGCATGACATTTGCGGACTGCGACAATACAATCTTTGAAGATTGCCAGCCAGAAGTAACCCACATGCAGAATCTTCTGGGCGGTGGCATATCTAGACATGTGACTGCCACAGGCACCACTGTGACAGTCATTCAAGACTCTTTCAGCCTCTTCCAGGGTCAAGCACCGGCGGAGCACCGAATCTACCCCAACCCGGTATAACATATCTCCTGCAATGCGGCAGGGTTGAGACTGATGCCGAATCTGACATCGGGCATCTTTGGTCAACTCAAACTGAAACGTTTATGTTTGAAGATAGACAATAATTTCACTGTACCATGGGTCGCGAGTGTTGATAAGGAAGAGTTTTTCGTCCGGGATATGATCCTTGGAATGAGATGGGGTGGAGTCTGTCGGGAGGGAGCAAATGAGATCCGCAAAAACCAGTGATTTGGTCGACTTAGTAGTGGTAAAATCTAAGTCTAACTCCTGAAGAATAACGATCCATTTGGAGTATTTTCCCCCCAGTAATTGTTAAGATAGAATATATTTCATGGGGTTGCAATCCGAAACCACGGTTGTTGTACGCAGCAGGATGTAGTGGCAGAAACGTTGCACATCTTGCACTGCATCTAATGCCAACTTCTCGACGTGAGCATAACGTGTCTCTATGTCAAGAAGGTTCCGTGATAGATAATAGACAACATTTTCATTGCCATCATCATCATCCTGAACCAGAACTATAGCGACGGTGCTAAACACAGCTGCCAAATATAAAGTGAAATCACGGTGATAGTTTGGAGGATGAAGCAACGAAGCATTAACAAGTAATGTCTTAAGCTTCTCAAAGCATTGTTGATCAATCTCGTCCCAACAAAAGGGAACGTTTTGCTTTAAAAGACACGTGAAACCTTTGGCAACTTTCACGTAGTTCGAGATGAAGCGTCGAAGGAAATTAGCTTTTCCCTGCAGACTCTGTAATTGATATAACGAGGAGGGTGATGGGAGATTGACAATAGCCTCGACTTTTAGAGGGTCAAGGAGAATTATGTCCTTGGAGACTATGAACCCCAGAAGACGGCCAGAATCCACGCAAAAGACGCATTTATGAGGGTTAAGCCAGATATTATAGCGTCGACAGCGAAGGAAAATCTGGCCACGGTGTTCTGGGTGGTCCTCCTGCCGAGTTGAGTGAGCTGGTAGATCGTCCAGATAAGGCTAAATGATATGGCATATGTCATGGAATGTGTAAGACATAGCATAATGGAAAGTAGCTCCAGCGTTCTTCAAGCCAAACGAGAGCTTTTTATAAGCAAAGGTACCCCACGGATAGATGAATGCAGTCTTGTGTTGATAGGTAGGTAAAATATTTATCTGATTATACCCGGAAAAGCCGTCCATCAGGGAATAAATCTCACTCCCAGCACATTCGTCAATGATTTGATCTATCAAGGGAGTAGGATAGTTGTCCTTAGGACAGGCGCGATTCATATCACGGTAATCAACGCAGACCCTTTTAGTACACTGTTTTTTATCTACAGGGACAATATTTGAGACCCATTCTGTGAGGGGAATCGGGTAAATGAAGCCCACGTTCAGAATTTTTTCAACTTCTGCTTTAATGGCAGTGGCTTTGCGAGGATGCATTGGGCGTAAGCGTTGGTGCACGGGTTTCGCACTGGGATAGGTAGGAATCTCGTGCACTACTATGCTGGGATCGATCCTAGGCATTTCCTCATAGGACCAGGCGAACATGTCTCTGAATTCTCAGAAAATATCAGTATAAACTTGTATCTCATCAGGAGAACAAGTTACTCCCACATGTATGTTTTCAACTATCCCCGGTTTAATGGAGATAGTTGAAACCAGAGATTTTGGGTTCGATCCCCAGTGGAGTCGCCAATTTGTTGTATAGGTAAATCCCCTCTGCGAACAGAGGCGATCCCTACTAGCCCAGATCAAGTCTAGCAACAATCAAATCACACTACAACGCAAGCTCCTAATTTTAAAATCAAAGTGCGATGCGAGGCATACCTTGAGTCCAACGTTGTTGTCGTTGCAGAGAGGATAGTGCTCTCGATCCCTTGCTCCGACAGGTCACAATTCTACCGCTTGACGCGATCGAACACCTGCACATACAAGTAACACAACGAACATACAAGCGTAAAACCAAATATTTGCAATTATGTGTCAGTCAGAGAGGACAAAACTCATAAAGAAGCATAAACAATACAAGTGGAACTATAATCATAGTCGCTTATAATTAATTCATCAAAGGAAAATACAACTAGGCTCTGAGGCTGAACCTTCCTTCGGTGGGTCGTCAGTGGAATACGTCTTAGTACAGCTTGTCGGGAATGGAGACAAGCCTCTCTCCTCGATCGTCAATCTCCTCACTATGGATTTTTCACTATGAGGACTATCAAAGCTCTTATAGCATTCTTTAGGCTATGAAGGCTCTCAGAGATTCTTGGAGATTCCTGGAGACTCTTGGAGACTCTTGGAGACTCTTGGAGACTAGCTTGCAAAGGGAAATGGCAAGCTTATATAGATGGTGGAAGAGGAGTTGGGATCCCTACAATCATGGGATTGGCCCTATCCTCAAGGAAGCTTCCATGAGAGGTGACAAACTACTTCCTCTACATGGAAATCCAGAGCCAAACGTCCCAACTCAATTTAGAGACCAGTTCAGGAGTTGGTTAAATTCAATCTTTCGCCATTTATTTTTAAAAAACACCCTTTATTAAGCCTGGCACAGGTGCGGCTCTTGGTGCGAGGGCTGAACTGTGTACCCGCGCCAATGCAAAAAGGCTATTTTTAGGGTTTTTCACAATGATTTGTCTTCATGGAAATGAAAGTACATGTTCAGTGGAATGCCATGAAAGCGTTTTCAAGTTATGTCACTGCTCACAGGTCACGGAAAAAGCCCTCCAATGTGCGGGATGGGGAATTGCAGGGATGGTGACAAATTGTTGTGTAACAACCTTTAAAGTACAATATCATGGAAAAATAGGCCTTTTCCTTGGTCAAGGCACTAAAGGATTTTAGATTTTACATCTTACATTCACATGTCATTTATTTTTTTCCCAACACATTTGTCAAGGAAATCCTAACACAAAATCCTGATGGAAAGAGAGGCAAATAGATTGATGTTATCCTGGAGTATGATTTGGAGATCAGACCTATAAAACTGATCAAAGGACAAGGGTTATCCAAATTGATGGTTGAAACCAACTTTCAAGCATTGGATATCAACATGATCCATTCACTGGATGAACAAGAGGAGTTGGTGACTCCACCTATTGAGGAAGCATTCCTAAATTTTCCCTGGTACGCAGATATATTATATGTTCTATTTAATTTAAATTCTCCTCCTGGTTTGTCCAAAACTAAAGCTAGATTCTTGAAATTGAAAGTTGTCAAACTCTGCATCCTAGAAATGCCTTGTACTGGAAATATTCTGGGGGCATATTGCTTAAATGTTTACTTAAGGAGGATGCAGATAGGGTTATGTAGGAATTCCATGAAGGAGACTATGGAGGCCATATTTACTGGAAAACCACTGTTAACAAGGTCCTTAGAACTGGTTTCTATTGGCCTAATATTTTCCCAGATATCAACAAAATGATAGCTTCCTATCACAAATGTCAAATTTTTGAAGGGAAAAGAAATGTGTTGCCCTTTCCCTTACAACCAATATCTGTTGAGGCTCCTTTTCAACAATTGGGTTTAGACTTCATTGGATAAATTCACGCCTCATCCTTTGCCCATCATAAATGGATCCTTACTGCCATAGACTATTTTACCAAATGGATAGAAGCCATCCCTTCCAAAACTGCTACTAACTCAGTGATTATCAAGTTCCTTGAAGCCAATATCTTGTCTAGATTTGGTTGTCCTAGAAAAATCATCACAGATAATGTTTCAGATTTTAAATCCAATAAAATGGTGGATTTTTGTCACAAGTGTCACATATCCTTAGGACATTCAATGGCCTATTACCCTCAAGTTAATGGATTGGTTGAATCCTCCAACAAGAGTTTAGTTAATATCATAAAGAAGCTGCTAGAAGACAATAAGAAATCCTGGCATAACAAACCGATGCATGCATTGTGGGCTGGCAGACTAACAACTAAGAAATCAATTGGCATGTCACCATATCAGTTGGTCTATGGGATGGATGTAGTTTTCCCAACATCATTGAGAGTACAATCCATGAAAATCATTCAAGAGGTACATGATGAAGATAATGATGTACAAAGAAGAATAAACCAGACCATTCAGCTACAATAGGCCATAGAAGAAGTTTACAATAGAACTCAAGTTGTGCAAGATAATATAAAGAATATCTTTAACAAAAGAACAAAGGCAAATGATTCTAATACTGGAGATAAAGTACTGAGATGGGATTCCATAAGAGAAAATAAAGGGAAACATGGCAAGTTTGACAACCTGTGGAAGCGCCCATATATTGTTCATTCTTTCAGGGGAAATAATGCATTTTTTCTGCTAGATATGGATGGAACAAAGCTACCTAGAGGTCCTGTCAATGGCAGGATGTTGAAACATTACTTTTTCAGTGTGCAAGAACTTCCCCACTCCATTGTAAATACCACAATTTTTGGCACGGATCCTTTTCTAGGCTACAATTTTGTTCCTAAAAACAGTAGAATAAAATCCCTTGAAGTCATGATAGAAAAGGAATATACAAGGCTACTGGTCTTAGTGTTCTTGACACTTCCCTTGGAGAAGTGACATCCCTAGCTGGAGCCACTATTAGAGTCCTATAATTTATAGTATCACAAGGTGACTGAATCTTTCTTACTTGCAAGTTTTCATATTGTACATAAACTTCAATATTCAAAGCGTTTCCAAAAAATAGAAAAATAAATAAAAATAAGAAAGAAAAGAGGTTGTAAAAAAAGGAAAAGAAAACCCCACAAAAAAATGAATAGCTCTGAAAGTGCTGCAAATCAAAATGCCACTACTCTTTAGAAAGGTTTTTTCAACCATACAAATTATGATTGAACAATTTTGAATTTTTGTTGATAGGTTAGAAAATTAGGATTTTCCAAACTGTTTAATCTTGGCATATCAGTAGACTAGGTCGAAATGAAGTTGGTTCAACAATTTAATCTAAACCAATGGGAGAAATAAGGGATAGAGGTTAGGTTATAAATTCAAAGGAAAATGATTTAGGGTTTGTAAGTCTAAATGCACCCTAAAAAAGAAGAACAAATTTTAGATTTGTATTTTGGGTAGATAGATATGTTGAGAAGAAAGAATGGACGAAATTATGCAATTTTCCTATAAAATGCAGTATAAAAGTTTCAAGTCTTCTATGGCCGAAGGAAAAAAATTAAAGGACAAGGGATGTGTTCTAAAGTTTAGGAAGTGAGTTGTATTTTAAAAAGGCTCTATGGCATATTTTTATGTCATGGTTTATTTTATCCTAAGTCCCACACTTTCTATTAACCCTATCCTAAGCCCCAAAAAATTAGAAACCTACAATCCTAAGTATTGAACTATACCCTCGCCATGCATATATTCCTGACCCCACCATCACATCACATGTCACATCTGCATTAAATCCCCTCCATCTTTCCCACATCTCCACACACCACCTCATCATCTGACGATCATCATAACTTTTTGGCCCCTCCTCAGCCTTTGAACGTTAACGTCGGGGGGGGGGGGGCCGAAAAGTTACTTAATAGCTCGGACAGGACCCAACATATAGTTACTGTCTTGTCATATCTGCTAGGGTATCACACAGACCAACGGGTCGATGAGGCTATGATAGGCCTTTTATCCATCCTTTCATTAGATTCCAAACCATCAGTCATGTTTAATTTTTCCCAATTTCCTGTTGAAGTCATCCATGATAAATTTTTGAAGTTTCAGATAGAGTAGGTGTTCAAATACACCTCTCTTTTGGTTTATATGTTTGCTTATTTTCAGTCCAACGGGTCCCAATTTGAAATGACAAAACTCAATGAATATTCTGAGCCTCAATTTTTCATCTTCTGGACCACTCTACTACTAAAAGAATATAAAATTTATACATATTATTAGCCCCTGCATTGTAGGAACTGCTATATTGGAGCACTGTAATTTTGGAGCTGGACATCAATAATCAAAGACCGTTTACAGTATTCTTGAGCTATGCCAAAATGGTGATATGCTACTTCTTTGTTTAAATATTTCTATTGTTTTCTCTATTGTGCATATGTTCATCTAATTGTAAATCAGAAATTTTAGATTAAGATTTGTTTTCGGAGCACCTTAATTATGTCTGCATTTACAATGTGAATGTTTTCTGCTGAAGTCTGATTAAATAATTCTTAACTTCTCTTTATTCATTACTGAACCTTACTATTTCTTTCACCACATATTCACACAGCTCTTAAGATCCATTTAGCACAGTTAGCTTTCCCTATGATGCTCTTGAATGTTGATCTATCATTCCAGCCTTTTGACCCCATAGCCTAATGGAATAGTCCCTGCAGGCATGTTGTCCAACCACCTAATCAATCAAACAAACAACCCCCATCACTGTAACTAACCTAATATCAACACTTATAATCATCAAGTTAAATCATAAAAACAGAGAGAGCCCTCTTCGAATCTAGGAAGGCTAGGTCATGGACTCCAAAGTGGTTTGATGTTGTGCTTTATAGTTTAGTCTTGCCAATGTCCTAAATTATAGAGTGCTAACACATACAAATATTTTTTTGATTTATTTGTGCATCCATCTATCATCACACTCAGCAGTGCAGCAGAGCCAAGGGTGAACGAAGAAATCAGGAAAACTATGCAGTTGATAGATCAGGTAAATTCAATAGATTGGTACTTGTACCAAAATTATACAAAGATCTGAGTCTATGGGTGTGAGTTAGCCCCCTACAAACTGCCAAAATTACTCTCCATGAGGATCTTTGCATTGGAGTATAAAAGGAAAATGATACATGCAGATGAGCTTCACTTTGTCTCTGCAAAGAAGAAGTCTCAGTTCAAAATCAAGGCACAAATTGGGCCTTTCATTTGTAACAACAGAACAACAATAGAGGAGGTCGATAAGATACTAAAGGAGATGTTTTTCATCCATAGTTTCACTTGGTCTTATGACCCTGCAGGAATCATCTCTAAGAAGAGGGTGGAAAATAGGTCAACACCTTATGTATACACATATAGGCCTACAATTGAATAGTATGTAAATCAAGTAGAATGGGTGACCAACACCCTACAAGAAGATGAAGAGCAAGTGATTTCCACCTCAGGTAGGCAAACCCCAACCCCACATGAAAGGAAGGATGCAGAATATAAATAAGACAAGGGGAAAGAGCAAGAGAAAGAGATAGGGATTAAGAGGCCAAGAGAGGATCAATCACCTTTAGTGATTTATACCTCTAGCAAAGAATTCAAAATGAAATATATGAAGAGGGCCAGAATTCACATGGATATCGATCAAGGAGGTGAATGAGAGCAACAGACAGTGATTCACATCATATAAACCCCTAGGTCACATCCAGTAGGTGTTCAAACAGTGGCCTCCCCTACATCTTCCACCACAATGTCTATTCAACGACAGGGTCTGCAGACATCTACTTCTAGGCCTACCATAGAAGGCCAAGAAAAATAAATTTATGACACATTCAGAGAGATAAATTTGAGCAATGAGTTGCTGAAGACTAACACATACAACCAATTCTGGAAACAAACCTCAAGTTCACAAATCAGGTTGTTGTTTTCCTTTGATACTGAAAAGGGGAGGATGAAAATGGAATTTCTAGAAGCCCTAGTTCCACAGCCTCAAGGAGAAGGAAACTACAAGAAGGAATCATTTGAATTTGGTACCAAGGACATCCACCTTATTGACCAAATGGAACTACACAAGTAGACCAGAGAGATGGTGGCCTCCACCTTGACAAGCACTGCCATGAGTTTGTCAAAACTCCAGGTATCTTTAGCCAATACACAATCATAGCTCAAGATGGAGAAAATTTTGGATATGGCTAAATATTCAAGAATCAAATCTTTGGAAGATTTGGTAGTGAAGATTGGGTATGACCCAAACAATGTCAAAGCTGTAGAGGAGATTTTGAAGAACAAGAATGTTGACATAGCAGCCTGTAGAAATTATATAAATAATATGTTATATATCCAAGATTCTCCTGATCACACACTATTTTAACTTCATGCACAATACAGAATCTATTCCACCATTGATCATCACATGCGGAAATTAAAACAATTGCAATGCACACATGAAACCACAAAAATTCACACACATTAACACAATTGTTTTATGGGAAAGCTTGAAGCTGAAAACCCCAACTATCTGTATATAATATATTTCATAGAGATCATGTAACAATCCTCATACAAAGATGATCATATCAAGCTCTCAGTACAATACAATCGCTACACACTAATCAGGCTCGATCTTGCAAATCCATGCACCGATATTTGCCACCTACTAGCCTACCTCTACTACGCAATCCCTGCTGAATAATGGCTCTAAATGAACTCAAATCCACCTGGCTTGCATTGCGCAATCCTCATTGGCATCTCCAGTCAATGTGTGGTGCAAACAATGCAACACTATAGTCACAACTGATAGTCACACTTGCTCTTTCACCTCCCTCTCCACTGGTCTTCACTGAAACTGTCCATGCACTGTAGTTAACTGATATATTCTTCAGTTGATTAATGAGTTAATATTTAGTGAATTAATTATTAATTAATTCACACCACTCTCACTAGTGTATCAATCAGTTAGACTAGATACAACTAGCTCAACTGTGTCTAACCGAGTTAAACTGAACACAACTCCACCAACTACTTCTACAACTCCACCAAACTCTGTCACATGAGTTCTAACTGAAGTCCTCCATGCAATAGCTCCAGTAAACCCTCAGGAATAGCGTAATTCCTTCTGTCAGCTGCTGTGCCACATCTGTGCACTTCACCGAAGTGCTCCAAGAGAATAAGATAATGTTTAGAGTCCAAATATTATTAAGAGCTAATAATATTCGACATATCTATTTTTAGATCGGAAATATAAAAATACATTCTCAATATGTTTAAAAATAGGAAGTCCATCGCCATTTTCCAACTTGACCAACCATCCACAAATAGCATCCTGCAACTCATAGAATATGATCGACATGTCTAAAAATAGACTTGCGCCAAAAATAGCCTGTGGGCCCACTTAGTGAAGGTGACTCTTTTCACTAAGCTCATCATCTTGTTGAATCTCAACACTCCCTCTCAACAAGATAGGTATTATCTTCCACCCCGATCCTATCTCTATGGTATTCGAATTTTCTCCTGGTGAGCGCCTTCGTCAGAATATCAGCATCCTGATAAGAAAGCAACATGATCTTCCGCTGCACACAATCTCTGATATGATGATACCGGTCCGTGAAGCCATGTAGCCTCAACTCATCCTCCTTTATGTACCACAATCCATATCCCGATGTGCCTCTGAGATATATTAATACATGCTTGTCTGCCTTCCAAAAGAACTTGGTAGGCTTAACCATTGCTTGTGAAAGTTGGTTAATAGCATAGCATATGTTTGGTCGTGTATTGACTAGATACATGAGCGAACCAACCAACTATCGATAAAAAGTGGCATCCACTACCTCTACCGATGTAGCATCCTCTTTCCTCCAAACACCAGGAAGAGGAATGTCGATAGGCTTGCAACCTTGCATGTTGAACTTCTCTAGTTTCCCCCGGGCATACTTGCCTTGAGACACAAATAGTCCATTCTTCCGCTGCCAAATTTCCAATCCCAGGAAATAATGAAGGAGGCCCAATGCCTTCATTTCAAACTCCTTTGCAAGATCTTCCTTGCATGAGTGTATCAACAGTTCATCACCTGTCAGTATCAAATCATCCACATAAAGTACAATGATCAACAACTTACCCTCCACCACAATCTGGTATAGGTTCGGATCCGCCTCACTCTTGGTGAATCCAAGTCCGGTGAAATAACTGTCTATCCGTGTGTACCAAGCACGAGGTGCTTGTTTCAACCCATACAGCGCTCTTTTGAGCCTGCATACATGCAACTTGCTACTGAAAATTTTGAATCCTTCAGGCTGCTCTATGTACACCTCCTCCTCAATGACTCCGTTGAGGAACGAAGTCTTCACATCCATCTGATGAATGTGCCACCCCATCTGCACTGAGAGAGCAAGGATATTCCGTATGGAATAATACCTTGCGATAGGTGCAAAGGTTTCTTCATAGTCGATCCCCTCAATCTGTGAGAAGCCCCGGGCAAAAAATCTTGCCTTGTACTTCTCGACGCTCCCGTCAGCAGCTTGCTTCACTTTGTAGATCCATCTCGAACCTACCACTGATTTCCCTTCCGGCCTTGGGAAAATCTCCCATGCACTGTTTCTAACATTCGAATCATACTCTTCCACCATGGCATCTACCCATGCAAGATCCTCCCCAGATTCCTCAAAAGAGGATGTTTCTATCACGATACACTTGCTCATCAGAGCCATGTATCCAGTATATCGTTCAGGTGACAATATCCATCTGCGCTGTGATGTAGGTGCTCCTACATTCTGCACTGCAACAAGATTCAGTCGCTCAGATTCTGTAGTGCGCTTATGCCCTCTGATGGTTGGTGCTGCATGAGTGGTTTATTCCACTCCATGAACCTCCTCTTGTGGCTGATCCACATCTTGAGGCTCATCTTTAGGAACTAATAGCTCCTTATATGCATGCAAGTGTAGCTCCCTCTCAAGCGAAAACTTCATGGCTTTCTGCTCATGAAATTTGATATCCCATCACACAACAATATTCCAACTATCTGAAAAATACACACGATAGTTGTGGGGTGTTTTTGTGTACCCCACAAATATCCCAACCTATGCAGTCAGATCCAGCTTCTTCCTGGCATCCTTCGTCACATGAATGTAAACAGGTGAGCCAAAAATCTTCAAATGATAAATATCAGGTTTCTTACCATAAAACGCCTCTTCGGGTGTACTCATGCCAAGTACTCTATGCGGACAACGATTTTTCACATAAACCGCAATGTTGCATGCTTCAGCCCACAAGTGTATGGGAAGGCCCTGATCATGCAACATCGCCCGTGCAGCACCCACGATCGTTCTATTCTTTCACTCTGTGACCCCATGCTTTTGTGGGTTATGAGGCGCTATGAGCTCTCTTCGAATTCCTTCTACGCTGCAAAAGTCTTTGAATTTTCCAGAGATGAATTCACCACCATTATCACTCCTAAGAGCTTTCACCTGCTTCCCGACTCTTTCTCAACCAGTGCCTTGAACTCACAGAACTTTGAGAATGTCTTGCTCTTCTTCTGCATGAAGCAGATCCAGCACTTATGAGAAAATTCATCAACAAAGATCACATAATACCTGTGCTTTGTTGTTGAAGCTACTGAGAAAGGTCCACACACATATGTGTGAATTCTCTCTAGGATCACCGTGGCACGACTATCCTTCTCATGAAAAGTGGTCTTCACAAATTTTCCCAAAGTACATCCCTTACACTGATCTGACTACACAAGTGTACCCTTAGGAAGCCTGGTAGAAATCTGCTGCAAAAATTTCAAAGCGCCATGGTGAAGATGGCCCAATCTCCTGTGCCACAATTTGCCCTCATCCCGGCTCACCACTCCTTCTTCTTTACCTGCCATTGCTGTGCAGCCATCTACCTGCAATTGATAAAGGTTCTTAACTCGAACCCCTATCCTTCGGGTTTCACTAGTTGTCTTACTGCGCAAGAAAGCCTTTCCCTCACTAAAAACAACATCATAGCCCTTGTCTTCCAACATTGCCACAGAGATCAGATTCTTCTTCAATCCTAGAACATGCATGACATCCTTCAAGATGAAAGGTTTTCCAGACTCCACCTCAAAGTAAATGGTCCCGATACCAGTTCATTGTATCTACCGTCATCGCCCATCTCGATCTGCACTCCAAGATCTTTCTCATCCAGATCAGTAAACAAATCTTTGTCTCCGGTCATATGGAAAGATGCACCACTGTCAAGAAACCACACTAATCCCATCACACTTGAGACCAATCTTGCGATTAGCGAAAAATCCAGCTCAAACTGCGAGACTAAGGCCTCTCCAGCTGCAGATCCAACAACCTACTTATTTTTCTTCTTCTTTGGACAATTAGTGGCGTAATGTCTGTGTTGGTGATAGTGAAAGCACTTCACCTTGGACAAGTCCTGCTTCTTGCCTTTTGCACCGGATTGAGAAGGATTTTTCTTTCCCTTCCCTTTCCTTTCTTTGGCATCCAAAGAGAAATTTTATTCATCTTCATTCTTCGATGAAGATCCATCCCTGGTACCCTGCCTTATCTCCTCCTGCACAAGATCCGACCAAAGTCGCTCCCATCCTGGCAGTTTCTCCCAACCATTGACAGAGTCCTTGTAGCTATGCCAACTCTTCGGAAGCCCAAGGAGAGCCAAGCTCACCAAGTCCTCTTCATCTACAGTAACCCCCACACTTCTCAGCTCATCCCTGAACTGGAAAAAATTCGTGAGGTACTTGGGTATGCTATCGCCTTTCTCCATTTTTATTTTCCTGAGTTTGTCTTTAAGCGCCAACTTCCTCTGGTCACTTCTGCTTTGGAACAATTTTGTCAAAGCTTTCCACATCAAGAATGGAGAAGCTTTACCGTGAAGGCTGGAAACAATGTGATCCTTCACACCTTCCAACAAAATTCTTCGACACTTTTCTGTCTTCTTTTTCCATGCGTCAAGTGCGGCTGCATCGTTAGAAGCAAGTTTTGGAATATCAGCATCTATGAACTCCTTCAACCGATTATCATCTAGCACCGCCTCCATCCTATCTTTCCATGCAATATAATTCAAGCTGCCCTCAAGGGAATACTCCAATCACAATCCGTTGAAAGACATTTCAATGAATGCTCAACTTCGACACCAAGAAAACACTCCGGCAAATTCGAATTCCACCAGCACAAAACTCAACTCTTTCAATAATTGCAATCTGCTCCAATGATCAATGCTCTGATACAATGTAGAAATTATATAACTAATATGTTATATATCCAATATTCTCCTGATCACAAACTATTTTAACTTCATGCACAATACAGAATCTATTCCACCATTGATCATCACATGTGGAAATTAAAACAATTGCAATGCACACATGAAACCATAAAAATTCACACACATTAACACAGTTGTTTTACAGGAAAGCCTGAAGCTGAAAACCCCAACTATTTGTATATAATATATTTCATAGATATCATGTAACAATCCTCATTCAAAGCTAATCATATCAAGCTCTTAGTACAATACAATCGCTACACACTAATCAGGCTCGATATTGCAAATCCATGCACCGATCTTTGCCACCTGCTAGCCTGCCTCTACTGCGCAATCCCTGTTGAAGAATGGATTTGAATGAACTCAAATCCACCTGGCTTGAACTGCGTAATCCTCATTGGCATCTCCAATCAATGTGTGGTGCAAACAATGCAACACTATAGTCACAACTGATAGTCACACTTGCTCTTTCACCTACCTCTCCACTGGTCTTCACTGAAACTGTCCATGCACTGTAGTTAACTAATGTATTCTTCAGTTGATTAATGAGTTAATATTTAGTGAATTAATTATTAATTAATTCACACCACTCTCACTAGTGTATCAATCAGTTAGACTGGATACAACTAGCTCAACTGTGTCTAACTGAGTTAAACTGAACACAACTCCACCAACTACTTCTACAACTCCACCAAACTCTGTCACATGAGTTCTAATTGAAGTCCTCCATGCAATAGCTCCAGTAAACCCTCAGGAATAGCGTAATTCCTTCTGTCAGCTGCTGTGCCACATCTGTGCACTTAACTGAAGTGCTCCAAGAGAATAAGATAATGTTTAGAGTCCAAATATTATTAAGAGCTAATAATATTAGACATATCTATTTTTAGACTGGCAATCTAAAAATAGATTCCACCCAATATGTCTAAAAATAGAAGTCCATCTATTTTTCCAACTTGACCAACCATCCACAAATAGCATCATGCAACTCATAGAATATGATCGACATGTCTAAAAATAGACTTGCGCCAAAAATAGCCTGCGGGCCCACTTAGTGAAGGCGACTCTTTTCACTAAGCTCGTCATCTTGTTGAATCTCAACACAGCCCTCAGGAAAAAACTTAAAATGTCAACAACAGAAGACCCCTTGGCAAAGGGAATTGAATAAAATGAGTCACAGAAGGTTGAGTTAATAAAATCAGTCATGCAACAGTCTGCCCAAATCAATAAAATGAGACAGAGATGGAGAATTTTTTGAAGGATAAGGGAGAAGTAGCTCGGGTATCACTCATCCCCTTGCAAGTTGTGCCCATTTCATCAATTCCATCAGCTGTTCCAGCAACTGTTGGTGCATCTAGTGGGACAGATCAGTTTTCCAAGGCCATGGAAAGTATGACCCTCCAATCACAAGAGATCAAGATGTTGGAGGCACGGATAGGCATAATGAGGGATCAAAAGACAAGATCTGAAATTGCCCATGAGATATCCAAAAAGTAGATTGAAAGGTTGGAGAAAGCGGAGAAGGTATTTTCAGCCAGTAGCATTCTGGGCCAAATGAATCTGATCATCTGGGGCAATATCATAGAGTCAGTGGATGAAATATGGCACTCCATCCACATCATTTTTTAGCAGAAATAGTTGATTGACAAGTGTAGGGTTGCTATTGAAAAATCCAATCAGGAGTTGGGGAATATGCCTACCACAGCCCCCAAAATCATAAAATTCCTGAACTCCAAAACCAGTTACGAGCTTGAAGAACTGGATGTGGAGGACATGACAAAGACCATACTAGCAGTAAAAGGGTCTTCACTAAGAGGAACTTGGTGAGACAGTTGGAGGAGAAATGTCACGAATTGGACATGGCCATTAGCATATTTTTCAACAGAATTGAGCCATTGAGGGAAAAATGGTTGCCTTCACTGTATGTAATTAATAAAAAGCTGGTACAGAAGGGATATTATATGACCAAGCTCATGGAGACAACTAAAGACACCACCAAATTTTTCAACGTCAAAGGCAACGTGACCGAGAAAGTTTTCATGGAGCTATTGAGCAATGACATCTTCATCCAATATGAACTGAAGCATGTTTTCCATGCCATGCCCACTTTCAGAAAGTATACGGAGGTGGATGAAGTGTATTTGCAATTTGTAGTGACTAGAATTCCAGGTAAGAAAGAGTGGGCCAAATTATGCATGTACTAGGATTTAAAGGGCATAGTGGACACATCATCACAGCCACTGATCAACTAAAAGTGCCAGCACTGCATCATATTTAATGATCCAACAAAGGCGGTCCAAAAGGTGGAGCCTGATGTCATAGCCATTGATCGTTGCCTCTTCAAGACCACCTCAACCACTTTGGGCTTACTTTTGGATTCATGAAGAGTTGTTGGAGTTAATATCACAAGCGGTTCTTGTCAGATGTATTTTGTCGTGGCCATTGCATGGCCACACTTGTCTAATTTTTGCTTAGTTGTAATTAATGAAAGTTTGTCGAATTAGATAGGGAAATAGGTGTAGTTTGTAGTTAAATACTGCATGTATTGGAAGTGTCAAGGGTTGGACACTATATTGTAAGAACTTATTGTATTGGAGTGTTGTAATTTTTGAAGTTGGGCGTCAATAATAAGAGACCGTTTTACAGGATACTTGAGTTGTGTTAAATGGTGATGTGTTACTTCTCTGGTTTAAATGTTTCCATTGTTTTCCTTGTTGAACATATATTTATCTTATTGCAAAATAGAAATTTTAAATTAAGATTTTTTGCTTGAGCACCTTTATTGTTTATGTGTTTACCATGTGAATGTTTTCTTCTGAATTCAGGTTAAAGAATTCTTAACTTCTCTTTAATCATTACTGATCATTACTATTTCCTCCATAACATAATTCACACTGCCTTAAAGATCCAATTAGCATAGTTAGCTTGCACCGTGATGCTCTCGAAAGGTTGATGCAACAAACCAACCTTTTATGACTCCATAGCCCAACAGATTAGTTTCTATAGATATGCTCATCCAACCAAAACAATCATTCAAAACAACCAATCCCCACAATGAATGTAACTGGCCTAACATCAATATTCATAACATAAAATTAAATCATAAATAGAGAGAGGCCTCTCTGAGTCTAGGAAGGCTACGTCCTGGGTTCCAAAGTGGTTTGATGTTGTCCTTTATAGTTTATTCTTTCCAATATTATAAATTATAGAGCCACAACAGTTACAAAAAAGGACATGAAGCCTCTGCCCATACAACTTTGGTAATATTTGGTGATGACTTTCCTGACTATATCATTGAAAATTTCACCTTCGTATATGTTCTTGACAACATACGAGAAAATTAAAACAACAATTCAACAATGTCCAATAGTGCTGCGACCAACAACAATCAACCAATCCCATCAACAAAAATTCAACAATCCATCAGTTATTGGAAATAAGCTGATGGCGATCAAGGATCAATAAATCGTCAATTGATAACCATCATAGGTCACATAATTGCATGGGAGTTAATACTCTCCCACCGTTCCACACTCATGAGAATGTAACACGTGACATCGAGAAATTTGGGATTTAACATACATGTGGTTTGTAGACCCCCCTCTCACCACAACCGTCTGATTGGTATAAGGAATAAACTCCAATTAGACACCTCTTGTTATATATTCAGTTTAAAAAATACAGTTTCTATCTACGAATACAATGACATGAAATTTAAATTTACTGATACAATCCCCATACCTTTTTTTTGTTTTTAACAACTTGTTGTTATCTCTTTAGCATGCAGACTCCAAGGTCATCAATCCTCTTGCAAAATTCTCACAGCCCAATTCACCTTCGGGTTCAATACACATCCACAATCATGCATGGATGCATGCGCAAGCACAACATCACCTTCTCACAAAATTTTGAACCAAAACAATGCATGGAGTTTAATATTCATCAACGCTTTGATACCATTATGCACAGGGCGAAATAAACTCCACAATAGGAAAAACAATATATTATTGAGATGAGAAATGAAAATATTTATACATCCCAAATATTCGTACCAAAAATTTATGTCTAGACAACTTATTAACTAAAAAATAGAAACTATAGGATTATTTAACAACGATAACCTAAAAACTAAACCTATACTGCTTCACTGATGCCTCTGGCCATTGTAGTGTCAGAAATTATGAAGAACACGAAGAGGATGGATGCTTCTAATATTTATCAAACCATATTTCCCTCCTCTTGATATAGGGTGATGATGGTAAGGTTGAACATCAATGGACCACCTACTTCAATAGCACCATTGAATTACTTTCTATATTCTTTTGCAGCTTGTCTATGGAAGGAGAGATTAGAGGGGAAAAGTTTTGTTGAGCCTAGTAGCCAACTTTTCAGTAGAAAATCCACGTAGATTGATTGTAATATGCTAAAAATATATACTTGAATATACTCTACCAATTGCGGAAACCAATTTAGATGTTGAAATCAAAAAACATGAAAGAGAAAGAATTTCAATTACACAACACAAATATTTTCCTGGGGAAAGCCTCTACTAAAACCCCTGCTATCTGTATATTTCATAATTCAAATAATATTAGAATATTATAATGCTTTTCTCCAAGTTGAGAAAACTTTGCACTATCTCTATCTATCTCAATGATTCCTAGACAAGTTTGGTTCAATACTTAACAAATTTTCTACCCTCCGGGATCCCTATTTCCTTGTGCAGTTTCCTTGGGTAATTAGGCCCTAGTAATTAGGGAATTCCCAATCCATTAATATGCAAATAATCTAAGGCCTTCCTCTGACTGCTTTCACCACGTGTACAATTTGGATAATTATACAACTGATAGTACACTGCCCTTTAACTCCAATCTCAACAGGGTCTTTCTCAAAACTAACATGCATGAGTTATTTATGAGTGAATTATCATTCAACTAGTTTAACACATGAAGTGACACCCCATTGTCTAACCTCCTACTAGTTCCTCCATAAATTATAACTAGCTTAACTGAATTTAACTCCGATAATTTGAGTTAATTAATTACAACTCAAAATAAACTCAACCTTGGCTCCTATAATGTAGGATACACTCTACATGCCTATAGTTTGAACCTCAACTCGAATTAACTGAACCAACTAATTCATCCTAACATAGTTAACTTGTAAAGCTTTCATGTTATGTGGAATTACAATTTTATTCTAATTTAATTCAAGGTAAAATTAAATTAAAATCCTTCTTGATGCCATTTTCAACACCCTCTCAACAAGAAAGGAATTCAACTCTATCTCGATCTGGTACATTTGGAATTTTCTGCATGCAACACTTCTCTCTGTTGTTATTGCGACTAAAATATATGCAATTTAAAATAATCCAAAAAACTAAATAAATTTTAGATCAATATGATGCATCAATCACCTGAGTCTCTGACTGCTACAAGTTACTGCACTTCCTACTAAAAACTGTGTGTTGTTGTTGACTCTGCAATGTTCAATGTGCACTGTTACCAACTCTACATTGTGCTCCCCAGTATCTGATTGCTTATACTGTCTGCATTTGTCACTCTGGCCACCACTGATCCATCCTACTATTGTATATTATGGGCCCCTGTAGCAAGGAAATGATCCATGAGACAAAACATCTCAATGGACCCTGCCCATATTTTTGCATTCTTAGGACTATTGCTTCACATCACCCCACCTCTCACTTGGAGGTATGGCTACATGTGCTCCCTCTTCCCACTTGGCTTGAAATTCTCCCCTACTAGAGGTCTCTTCTTGAGTGGAAGTCTCCACTCGGCCTCCTCTCTGCTTCTCCAATTATGGCTGCTCCACAACTTGCTGAGGCTTCTTTTGAGGCTGCATGTTGAGAGGTGATTAATGTTCCCTCTCAACCACCAAGTCTATTTCAAATTTATTTTAAATTGAACTCTTCCTTTGTGTCTCCTCTAGAGGATCTCAAATTTTGGTGGAATTCCCACGATTATTTCTTCGTAAATTTGTGTGCCCTAGGTGTGACCTAGAAAGGAAATCTAGCTATTTTTCCTTGGATAAGTTGGCCTTCTTAAGGGTCATATGAACCTTTAATTTGATAGAATAAATCACAAGATACCCTTTCCTCCCTCTTACCTTGACCTAGTGAATACAGTGGAGGAACTCCTCCCACAATTATTCCAAAAATCATAGGTGTAGTTTAAGTCCTCACTAAATCTCTCAAGAGGTGTTAAGAGCCTATTTGAAGTAGAAAATATTTTGGCATTTTGATATAATATGTTGTCCTTGATGGCAACCTACACGATCAGTTTCCTTTTAATATAAACCTATTTGTTCAAAATGTAAAATTGATATATCTATTGGTTGGTTTAGATGTGACAGAGAAAGGAATTCCAGTCAATGACAGAGGAATGATGAAGGTAAGGTTTTATGATGTATATGTAGGTTTGATGAAGGGAACTTGATTATACATCCATAATTAGTGTATACGTAGTTTTGGTGAAGAAAAGTCACGTATACATGCGGGTACAAAGAAGAAAATTATTGTATGTATTTATGCACTCAATTTATGATACCAGGGGTCCTTACCATGGTCTTAGCCCACAATATTGAGCGCAATAATGGCTACTTGATCCCATCCAAGAATACCACTGGCACTTGTATGGTTTTTTGGCTCATGGTATTGGGTAAGGCTCAAACTATATAAGGAGTAGAAGATCATAGTGCAAAGGTGTGCATATGAATGAGAATTGAATGAATACTTCAGTATGAAGTATATTAACATGGATTGGGTTATATTCAAAAGATATATATGATATTTTGATGCACTCGTGAATACAATAATGTATCAGGATCTCTAGACCTGAAATGATTATGTATTTTCATGATCTATTTATGATTTTTTTAGATCTGTGGTCTGGCACAAAATTTCTAAAGTAAATGGTATGATCTGAGCAAGTTTTCTAGTATTACGCAATCCTGTAATATTTACATTTCTATACGATGTTTCTTCATGATGAAAGCGCTTATACCCGTAGGTTATCTTCAAAAAAAATGTGTATGGAAGTTAGGGTTTTTCTGAAGATTTTTGAAGAAAATCTATGATCATTTCTACTATATTTCTACTGTCTGTCAATGAAATCTTCATGTAGATCTGGATTGTTTGAATATTGTTTATGTTGCTTGTTTATTATGTATAAATATGATCAATGACTCGGTGATTGAATATGATGAATGTTTCTGAATGAATAAGGGGTTATTTAAATTTGAAAAAGTATGCCTGAATGTCTCTGATCTTTTCTGAGTCAGGTCAAATTCCTAATTTCAGTATATAAAGATCTCTATGCAGTTTCGTCCAAAGGAATTCATTTATACACACAGATTGTAGTAAGTAAAGTATCGTATACAATTGGTTTTATGAATTATTAGGGTTGAACTTGATAATCCATGTTAATTCAGAATTCCTGGGTTTATTACTGTGATCTAGTTATAATGATCTCATTGTTTTGTTTGAATATTGGTTTATGGCTATTGGTGTTGATCTACAAATTGTTTTTTGTTGAAGTTGTTGGACCCAGTGTGAAAATTTATGAAACGTGGTCTGCAGTGGTTCTGAGTGCAAAATCCTTCAGTGTAGAATTGGAAGCTTCCTGCTAGTAGAAGTTGGTGATCAGTTCAGGGTGTTGAAGCTCCCTTCCAGTAGTGTCTGGTAAACGAGATCAGGGGGTTGGAGCTCCCTTCCAGTAGTAGTTGGAAAACAAGAGAAGGTTGCAGCCTTCTGTAGGGGGTGCCTGCGGACTGGTATGAGTCTGCATTAGTACAACATTGTAAGCATTTTTCTATATAATAAACATTGAAGACATAGATGAAATCAGTGGTGGTTTTCTCCCGACTTGGTTTTCCACCTTAAAATCTTGGTGTTTATGTGTGATGTATTTTTTGTTATGATTTACTCTGTTATTACTACACATATATACTTCTTAAATATTTGATGCATAACTGATGAACTGGGCTAAGTAAAGTTTTTGAAGATTTATTTGAACATTAAAATTTATCTGCATATACGCAAGTTTCCTTTACAAAATCCGCGTGCATGCATTATTTGGAATAATTAGAGTCACGTATATAAATCGATAAAATGAAAAGAAAAGAGTGTAATTGTTGTAAATATTGATTCATCCTCCCCCCCCACCCCCAACAGTATTTTTCCCAACAATTGGTATCAGAGAAGATCCTTCTGGAGAAGCTTAATTGCTAGAAGGAAGATCATCCACAATGAGAAATCAAGATGGAATATCATCTATCAGACGACCACTCTTTAACGAAAACAATTTAATCTTTCGGAAGACAAGAACAATATTGTATCTTCAGTGTCTTGGAGCAGATATTTGGGAAATTGTGGAAGGCGATTACCAATATCCAGCTACAGTTCCCACATTTCCAGCAGCAAGGAAGAACTATGAAACTAATGAAAAAGTTGTCAATGCATTATTGGGAAGCCTAACCGAATCAAAATTTGTCAAGTTTATACAGTTAAATACAACAAAGGACATATGGGACAAAATAATTCTAAGCTATGAAGGTGATGCCAAGGTAAAAGTGCTAAACTCGAATCTCTCAGAATTCAATATGAAAATCTCAGAATTCATAATGATGAAAGTATTGCTAGTTTCTTTTTGCATCTAGATGAGATCGTAAATCGTATGAGAAATCTGGGTGAAGACATAATAGACACAACTTTAGTAGAGAAAATATTAAGATCTCTAACCATGGAAAATTTTAGGGGCTAATATTTGCAGGTGGGCTAATTTTCAATGGTTTTTCCAAAAAAAAGAATCGCCAATTTCCATTTTTTTTATAAAAATGATTCGCCTAAATTTCACAATATAAAATTATTTTACATTAAAAATCACCCACATTATATAGAAAATATATATAATATCATTATAAATTTGAATAATTTTACAAATACATCAATAAACATTTTATAGTTTGCATATTAGGGACTAGTGAGATTCGCCAATTTTTTAAACTTCAAGATAATTTTCCATCCTTAAAATTATCCCTGTCTCTAACTCCTAAATTCGAGTCAAAGGTGTCTATTATTGAAGAGAAGTAGGATCTACAAACTCTTACAGTTGTTCAACTTCATGCGATCCTGAATACTTTTGAAATGAGAAAAGGAGGTATGTCTGAAGTCAAAGAAGCTACCTTTAGAGCTACTGCAAAAGTAAAGGACAAGGAAGAACAAAGAGAATCAAGGTTGTATCAGAAGAATATGAGGTAAATTTTGTAAATAAACTTCAACTTGGCACTAGAAGGTTCAGAGGTAAGCTTTCTTTCAAATGTTTTTCTTGTGGAAGAGTGGGTCATTATGCTGCTAAATGTCTACATAAAGATAATCATGATAAGGGAAAGAATTTAGCAAAAGGTAATAGGAGACGGTTTGTTAATAGAAAAATTTGCTATACTCATGAAGATAGCGATGGATTTTCAAATAGTGAATAAGGATAATTTGATTAAGATATTAGACTGCTCATGGAATTTGAAAAAGACACTAGTGAGGCTAAAGATACTTTTATTGATGCATTAGAAGAAAATGATTTTCTTGAAGAAATCATTCAACTAAAAATATGCTTAGAAGAGAAAAAAATAGCCATATATACTCTAAAGAATCAACTCATAGAAAAGGAGAAGCACAATGAGAAATTAGAATGTGAAATAGTAAGTCCAAGAAAGGAACTTGAAAAAGTAAAAACTTTAAATCTTAGATTTACTAAAGGATCTGAAACCTTAGATGAAATTATCAATGTTCAACGCTCTCCTCTTGTGAAGATAGGTCTTGGATATATTGGTGAATCTTCTCAGTCAGAAAATTCCTCAGTTACAAGTTATATAAATGAAGCAAAATCCGGCCACCAAATCTTGATCATCACTCAGCAAAAGAACAAAGAAAATGTCCAAGTAAAGCATGATCATTCAAATTCAAGAATGAACATAACAGAAATATCAATCAAAAGGTAAACAACACTAGAAGGTTTAATGATCGCAAAAATTTCTTCTTTAATGGAAAATGTTTCTCGTCATAATTTTGGTCACAAAGTTGCTCAATGTGTTGCATACAAAACCATCATGACCAGAGAAGCAAGAAAGCAAAGAAATGAGACAGGAATAAAGAAGAATACTTATAAAAAAATTTCTCCTCTTAAAGACGAAATTGAATGTTCATTTTGAAATAACTTTGGACATGAGGAATCTGACTGTAGGAGCAAATTTCAGAAAAAGAACAAGTATCCACAATTTCCAAGGTATGGAGAAGGAAGTACTTACAGTTTGAAAGTTGCGGCATAGCTTTATTTGTAGAAGGAGAAGAAAATCAATGGTACATTGATAGAGGATGTTAAAAACACATGACATTTGATAAAGATAAACGCATTTCATACAATGCATTAGAGAAGGAAAAGAATGTTACTTTTGGAAATGACTCTCCTGCTATCATTAAGGATTAAGGATATGTTTTTCTAAAAGAAAAGGTTAAAGATAACAATGTTATGTATGTTGATGGATTAAAGCATAACTTGTTGAGTGTTAGTCAAATGTGTGATCAAGGAAATGAAATTGTCTTTCGATCAAAAGAGTGTGTGGTTCATGAACTTGACACAGGAAAGACTGTACTAAAAGGAACAAGAACACCAAGAAATATGTATATATTGAAAGGTGGCCAAGAGAAATGTTATCTAAGTAAATCTACAGAAAATTGGTTATGGCACAAAATATTGGGACATTTGAGATTTTCTCAAATAAGCGAATCAAGCAAGCTCAAAGTTGTTCGCGATCTACCCAACATCAATTTACCCGAAAGTACCATATGCAAATCATGCCAATTCGGTAAGAAAACTAGGGTTCAATTTAATGCCAAAGAAGGATCAGAAAGTAAGCCACTTGAACTTATACATACTGATTTATGTGGACCTGTAAGGAAAAAGTCACCTCATGGAGAAAAATACTATATCTTATTCATTGATGACTTTTCTAGAATGTGTTGGATCGGTTTATTGAAACATAAAGATGTAGCATTTGAAAATTTTAAGGTCTTCAAAATTTTAGTTGAAAATGAATTGGACCTAAAAATCAAATGTCTTATATCTGACTGAGGAGAATACATGTCAGATGCATTCTTTGATTTCTGTGAACAATATGGCATAAAAAGATAGTTTTTTGTAGTTGTAACTCTGCAATAAAATGACATGGCAGAAAGAATGAATAGAACATTTTAGTAATGTCTTGTGCTATGCTTGATGAATATGGGACTCCTAACACCTTTTGGAGTGAAGCTGCTCATACTACAATAAATATTCTCAATAAGGCTCATTTTTGTGTAAATAGTGATAAAAATCCTTATGAAATCTGGTATGGTAATACTCCCACTGTGAATCACTTTAAAGTTTTTGGAAGCAAATATTATATCAAAAATAATGATGAAAAACTTGGTAAGTTTGAACCTAGAGCATATGAAGGAATATTTCTTGGTTACTCTTCTAGAACTAAAGTGTACAAATGCTACAATAAGAGACTTTTAAATATTGTTGAATATATTGATTTTGTGATTAATGAATCTCTCACAACTCCCAAAAGGGAAATAACAACAAATGAGGATGATGATGATGAATGTTGCCCCTCATCAAATAACAATAATATTGAAGGAGAACCTAATGAAGCACCAGAATAAGATACATCAGAAAGAGAAAAGGCACCATCTAGGTATGTTTAAAATAATCATCCAGAATCTAAAATTTTGGGAGAAAAGGAATCAGGGGTACAAACAAGAAGAACTCTTGTAGGATATCCTAGTTATATAGAATTTTTATCCACCACTGAACCATAAAATGTAAATCAAGCTAGTAAAGATGAATTTTGGATTCAGGCCATGAATGGATAACTTGATCAAATTGAAAACAATAATACTTGGGACTTGGTTCCAAGACCTCATGATAAAAATGTTATTGGAACAAAGTGGATATTCAGAAACAAGTTAAATGAAAATGGAGATATAATTAGAAACAAAGCTCGAATTGTTTGTAAAGGGCATGCTCAACAAGAAGGTATAGAATTTGAAGAAACATTTGCACTAGTAGCTAGACTTGAATCCATAAGAATGTTTCTTGCATTTTCAAGTTTTCAACAATTCAAGGTCATCAAATGGATGTAAAATCTGCTTTCCTTAATGGTGATCTGGAAGAAGAATTTTATATAGAAAAACCAGAAGGATTCATTCTGGGAATTGATGAAAAACTTGTTTGCAAACTTAAAAAGGCCCTATATGGTCTAAAACAAGCCCCACGGGCATGGTAATATCATCTTGAAAAATATCTATAAAAACAAGGTTTCACAAAAGGATTTGTAGACAGTAACTTATACACAAAAATTGAGGATGATAAACTATTAATTATTGTTGTTTATGTTGATGACAAAATTTTTGGGAGTAATGAAGAATCCATGACTCGGAAATTTTCTTTTGTTATGCAGCAGTAATTTTAAATTTATTTACTTGGGGAAATAACATATTCTCTTGGCTTACAAGTGAAATAAGACAAATATGGCATCTTTTTCTCACAAGAAAAATATCTCAAGCAGATCCTAAAGAAGTATGGGATGGAATACTACAAACCTGTCAGCAATCCAATGGTGATCAGATGTAACCTCGGCTATCATGATAATTCTCCCATGGTTAACCAACCAAAGTATAGATCTATGATTAGAAGTGTGCTTTATCTAACAAGGACTAGGCTACATATCATGTATGTAGTTGGGATGGTTAAATGATTCCAAGCCAATCCAAAGGATTCACATCTTCAAACTGTAAAAATAATATTCATATACCTACAAGTAACTCAAGATTTTGGTCTATGGTATCCCAAGAGTGTTGATCTTTATCTTCATGCTTACCCATATGTGAATTGGGCTGGAAATGTTGATGACCAAAAAAGCACTAATGGTGGTGCATTTTATATGGGACCCTGATTAGTATCCTGGTTTAGCAAGAAACAAAGTTTCATTGCCTTATCTACAATAGAAGTAGAATATGTGGTTGTTGCATCATGTTGCACACAACTTATTTGGATGATGGAGACATTACAAGATATTCAAATTAAATGTTCTCCTCCCATATCCATCCTATGTGATAAAACAAGTGCCATCAATATCTCGAAAAATCCTGTTATGCATTCCAAAACCAAGCACATTCCTATCAAGTATCACTTTTTACAAGAACAAGTGCTTGAGAAAAAGGTTAAATTGGAGTATATTCCCTCCAAAGAACAAGTTACTGACATATTTACTAAAACTATCACACGGAAGCATTTGAATATCTCAGACTGAAGCTGGGGGTTGTCTCTGCCTCACTTATCTAATATGTTTGATTTTAGAATATTAAATTCGGTATGTAGGTTTCATGATGCATAGTCGCGTATATATGTGAGTTTCTCGCTATACAGTCGCGTATGGATATTTTTGTCATAAAATCTGTGGGTCGGCCTTCATAACAGTATTTGTCATATATGGTTTGGCTCTATTTCTTATGTGTTGATGGGTACAGTTTGCAGTTCTGGTTTTCAACGTACATTTCCTTTCCTTGATATTTATCTGCTTGATGAAGATGCACTAATGAATTGGTTGTTGAAAATGTTCAGGGGGCACAGGTTTAGGGGGAGCATTGGCCTTGCGGGATATAATGCATTGTTGGCATTATGTTGGTTACTGAAGTGTGTTCAATGATCTCTCTCTATTGAGGTCCTTTGGTCTTGGTTATAAAGTCATATCTGTAACTTGATGTAAAGGTCATATTGAGACCTATGATGTAAAGATTGTCATATTCAGTCATGTAGGGACTTTTTCAAATTTGTAAACCCACTTGGTCGGGTAATTGATGTATGTAAGATAGGAAAGGTTATAGAGTCTTGCAAATCTATTTTGAAGCTACATGTGTTTAGGGGGAGTATGGTCTATTTATTGCAGCGCAAATCTCGTCATTCTTGTATTAGTTCACCCTTTGCTCTTGATTTCAAAGGGGTAGAGTAACTTGGTGTTTGAATAATGCTTATCATTGATGTATCTATCAAGTATCTACAAGCTGTGGTGTCAAAAACCAACATGATTGCCATCAAGTCCAAAGGGGGGAATTGTTGGCATTATGATGTAATATGTTGTCCTTGCTTGCAACCTACTCGATGAGTTTCCTTTTAATATCAACCTATTTGTTGAAGATGTAAAATTGATATATCTACTGGTCAGTTCAGATGTGACAGAGAAAGGAATTATAGTCAGTGACAGAGGAGTGATGAAGGTAAATTCTCAATATGTATACGTAGGTTTTATGAAGGGAACCCATGTATACCCATAGGTTTGATGAAGGGAACCAAATTATACATCCAGAATTAGTGTATATGCAGTTTTGGTGAAGAAAAGTCACATATACACGTGGGTACAAAGAAGAAAAGTAGCGTATGTATTTACACACTCAATTTATGATACCAGGGGTCCTTACCATGGTATTATCCCACAATATTGATCGCAGTAACAACTATTTTATCCCATTCAAGAATACCACTAGCACTTGTGTGATTTTTTGGCTCATGGTATTGGATACGGCTCAAACTATATAAGGAGGAAAAGATCATAGTGCAAAGGTGTGCATATGAATGAGAATTGAATGAATACTTTAGTCTGAAGTATATCTGCATGGATTGGGCTGTATTCAATAGATAGATATGATATTTTGATGCACTCATGAATACAATAATGGATCAGGATCTCTATACCTGAAATGACTATGTATTTGCATGATCTATTTATGAGTTGTTTAGATCCGTGGTCTGGTGCATAATTGATGAAGTAAATGATATGATCTGAGAAATTTTTCTAGTGTTACGTAGTCATGTAATATTTGCAGATCTATACGCTGGTTTGTCATGGTGAAAGCGCATATACCCACGGGTTCGTTTAAGCATAAACGTGTATGGAAGTCAGGGTTTTTCTTAAGATTGTTGAAGAAAATGTCTGATCATTTCTTCTATATTTATGTTGTTTGTAAATGAAGTATTCATGTAGATCTAGATTGTTTGAATATTGTTTATGCTGCTAGTTTATTATGTATAAATATGATCAGTGACCAGGTGATTGAATATGATGGATGTTACTGACTGAATAAGGGGTTTTGTAAATCTAACAAAGTATGTC
This sequence comes from Pinus albicaulis, assembly GCA_034641835.2. Lineage (NCBI taxonomy): Eukaryota > Viridiplantae > Streptophyta > Pinopsida > Pinales > Pinaceae > Pinus > Pinus albicaulis. The sequence continues at coordinate 1,977,488,214 of CM076578.1, forward strand.
TGAATGTCTCTGATATTTTTTGAGTCTGGTCATATTCCTAATTTCAATATATAAATATCTATAGATAGGTTCGTCCACAAGAAAGTGTGTATAAACACAGGTTGCAATAAGTAAAGTAGCATATACAATTGGTTTATGAATGATCATGGTTGAAGTTGATTCAGTGTATTAATTCAGAAGTCTAGGTTTTTTACTGTCATCTGTTTATAGTGATCTCACTGTTCTGTTTGAAGATTGGTTTATGGTTATTGGTGTTAATCTAAAAATTGTGTTGTGTTGAAGCTATTGGATCTAGTGTGAAAATTTATGAAACATGGTCTACAGTGGTTCTAAGGACAGAAGCCTTCAGTGTGGAATTCAACGCTTCCTTCCAATAGAAGTTGGTGATCAGTTCAGGGGGTTAAATCTCCCTTCCTGTAGTGGTTGGTAAATGAGATCAGGGGGTTGGAGCTCCCTTCCAGTAGTAGATGGAAAACAAGAGAAGGTTGCAGCCTTCTTCAGGTGGATGCCTTCGTACTGATATGAGTATGCATCAGTACAACATTGTAAGAAATTTTCTATATAATAAACATTGAAGACATAAATGACAACAGCGATGGTTTTCTCCCAACTTGGGTTTCCACCGTAAAATCTTGGTTTTCATGTGTGATGTCTTTTGTGTGATTATTTACTCTATTATTACAGCGCATATCTACTACTTAAATCCCTGATGCATAACTGATGATCTGGGTTAATTAAATATTCTGAAGATTTATTTGAACATTAAAAGTTATATGGGTATATGCATGTTTCCTTTACAAAAGCCGCGTGCATTCACTAGTTAGACTAATTAGAGTCGTGTATAGAAATCATTAAAATGAAAAGAAAAGAATGTAATTATTGTTAATATTGATTCACCCGCTCCCCACCCCCCACCCCCCCCCCCCCCCACCCCCCCCTTAGTATTTTTCCCAACAAAATCATCTGATACAAATATTCTTGAGAGGTCCTATCTCATCTTGGAAGTCTTTACCTTAGGAATTATCCTCATCATTGCAAATCTCAATCCCTATGTCTTGATTTCCATCCCAAATATTTCTTGGAGAGCCTTTAGCTTCCTTAAAGCATTGAGCCTTAATTGAGTCTCTCCTTTATTAGGCTTAGTGGAATCTGTTAGGGTCCTATAATTTATAGGATCTCAAGGTGATTGAGTATTTTATCTCAAAAATTTCATATTGTAAATAATTTTCAATCTGCAAATGATTTCCAAAAATAATATAAAAGAAAACGAAAAGAGGGTATTTTAAAAAATGAATAAAGAGAAAAAAATAACATTGAAAAAAAAATGAAATCAGAACCCCACAAAAGAAAATAACACTAAAAGTGCTACAAATTCAAATGCCACTACTAATAGATAGTTTCTTTTTGTCAAATAAATCAAGGTTGTGTGCAACTTGATTAAAATGCCACAATTTCTAGTTATTTATTTAATCATATAGCTTAATCATGGTTAAACAAGTTTAAATTTTTGTAAATAAGATTAGAGAATAAAGATTTTCCAAACAATTTAATCTTGGTAAATCAATAGTTAGGTAGAAAATGACATTGGTTCAATTGTTTAATCTGAATCTATTGACACCTAATCCTAAGGGGTTGGGTGAGATTGTATATTATTATAAAATAGGAAATAAGGAAGGCCAAGAGACATTGGGAAATGAATGCCAAAGTCTCACCTCCATGTATAAATTCATGCACCCCTCCATCTAATTCATATTCTAATTTGCGGAGTTACCTCCTGGCCTAACATGGTATTAGAGCCAGCTATATTTTTGGCATCTTTGCCCTTGTAACTCCCTCTTGGAAAACCTACCTCTCTGCCTCTCTACTAGCACCTAGAAGAACTTATTTCTTTGTGGAATTCAATAGCTGATATGTAATTTTTTTTTGTGACTACGGACCTCATCTATTCAGGGATGAACTGCGGACCTTCAATATCAATGGTCCCTCTCCAGGTTTTATTTTGCGCTTCTTTCTGCCTTTTAATTTGGCACACAAGTGGCCAAAGAACTCCTTGTCGTCCCTCTTGCTCCTCGCACCTCTTCAATCCCTCCACTCTACATTCTCACTCCTGCCCTCGATCTTGTCCCTCCTCACTGTCGTAGGCCCTCCTCCCTCCTCACTACTACAGGCCCTCCTCACCACCGCATGCCTCCTCCCTCACATCGATTCACTTTTCCTCATCTCGACTCCTGCCTCATGCTCGGCTGCTGGTGCCCTCCTCCATCCCACTACATGCTCCCTCCCATGTCGACTCCTCAACAACCTCCATGTGTGCTGCTACCCACTATAGCTTCCTCTCGCACCTCTCATGGCCACTATGCATGCTCGCCCACGCTTCCTAATCGCACCATGCCACCTCTCACTCCCTCTTCGTACACTGCCTCTCCCTCCACATAGCCTCACGTTGCCTCCTCGATGCATCCCTTGTTGCTCTGTCGGCCCTTCCCCTCAGCCATCGCACCTCCGACTACTCAACCTCATGTATCTCTTGGTCCCTTCACACCTCATGCACCCTCCCTCAGGTAATCTCTTCCCCACTTCTACCCTCCCTCATATAATGCCTCCCCAAAATATGCCCTCTGCATTTTTTTTACCACAATTTTTTTACAAAAAAAAATCAAGTGCAGAATTTAATTTCTCTTAGCACCAGAATTGAGTATTTTTTTACAGTGGCAGCAAAGTGATTTTTTAAAAGAATGCATTCTCTCATATTTAATGTTGGATTTGTTATCTCTATAAAGGAGAACTATCCTGAATGGTCTCGGAAAATAAAGCACACTCTCATTTTTAATGAGTTGTGGAGAGGAATTTGTGAAGGAGAAGGAGACCATCCACCAGCAAATCCCACCTCATACAAGGAGATTTCCATTTGGGAAAAAAATAATTGCAAGGCCTATCCTTGATTATAGCTTCTTTAAATGAAGAGGTGAGTCGCCATATTACACCGTTTTCAAATGCCTATGAAGCGTTGACAAAATTAAAAGAAATCTATGACTCACATTCCTAACTTTAAATTGTTCAATTAATGGTTAATATGTTCAGCCTTGAATTGAAAAATGATGACCCTCTTGCTTTAGCATCAAAAGTAATATCTATCATGCATGACATTAAGAATATGTAATATCCCAAAACAGGGATTCAGCAATCCATAAACTATATTACGGTCTTCCAATGATGAATAAGCTTAAAATAGGTGTGAAAAACACATATACATCAATTGGATCTATAGCATCAACTTATCTTTCATTCCATGATCCGACAAGTGGGGAAAAATAACTATTTCAGCCCTAAAATGTCATTTTCAGATATTTGCATAAAAATAATGGAAAATGATAGTGGTATACCTTAGCTTAGGTCATGTGGGACTCACATACAAAATTTGAGCGAAAACAAATAACTCTAGCTAAGTTAAACAGATCACCCACTCCCGATATGGTTCAAAAACAGTGAAATCCCATGACTTTTAGTATTCAAAAATAACTGAAGCATGAAAAGCATCATTTAAAGAGGACTTATGCTAAAATATGATGCAAACATCATATCAGGAGTTATATTTCTCAGAACATGAAGAAAAGTGGACATATACAGAAGAAATGCCCTCAAAAGAGGTGTTGCAACCACATGAATGACTAAAACTGCCTTGACAACGTTATTTTATTAGGCTAAAAACTACTGATGATTAAATATCAGATCTAGAGCAGATCTATGTACAAAAATTTAGATCCATATCAGATTTGTACACTAGAAAGGCTCCTCTTTCAGATCCCCTTGGGGTTTTCAGCAGAAAATGAAGTACATAGAGTAGATCTGAGATTCTATGTAGCAGATATGCAGATCTATTCAGAATTTCTGAAATAGATGTAGGATTGTTCAGATCAGATCTGAATATGACATGGAATACATCTGAAACCCATGGATCACCACAGTGAGGGAAGATTCCCAACACTAGAGATCTCTCTCCCAAAAGACTGCCAAAACACCTGCAACTTCTCACTTGCAAATAATGCAGTATAGGAATATTAACTATGTTTTAGGCTCTAGTACATGGTTTGGCCTCAAGCCAAGATCTGATAATGTGCTCCAATCATCCAATACTCTCTTACCAGGAGGATAAAAGACTCTCTCACAGGAAAGAGGCACTAGAATGTCCTAGATCTGAATAGATCTAGCCTCCACTTACTGCAGCTTGCAAATACAACCACACCCTAAACAAGATATGAGTTTTAGTTGAAAGGAGAAGCTTGGTCTCAAACCAGATAGTGGACTATGTAGTACAAAATCTTCCAAGAGCTACTCAATGGAAAGAGGTGGAATCCCTAAACAGGAAATCCCAATGCTAAACAGCATTTGCAATCTAGGCTAAACAGCCAAGAAAGCTATATGTCTAAACAGAAAATATATCAAAATATCATATCATAAACAAACTCCTTATGCTTCCTTCCTCTTCCTTTTATAAGATCAAGAACTTGTAAACCCTAAACCACCTTCAATGATTTAGCTCCATTCACATGTGAGCCTCCAACTTGAACTGTGTTGTCCCTCTAGAAGATTCATTGCACCTAGACAGCGTTGTTGATTTGGTCCTGGTTGAATTGATCAATTGATTCAATCTCTTTCACACTCAAGTGTGCTTATAAAAATGGCCCAGATTTAGCCTTGTTCACATTGGGCATTGATTTATTCTTTGATTAGGAGTTTTATGAACCTCCTTTACATATTTATTCTTTAAACAAAGAAAGAAAAAAAAAATGAATATTCCTATTAGCTTAGGACTAATTAGGAATATTACAGTCCTCCCCTCCAAAATGTTGCTTGTCCTCAAGAAACTCACAAGGACTTTGCAAAATCTCCAATGGAATTGTCTCCTCCCAAGAATACAAGTTTTCCTTTGATGGATTAACCAAATAGTTTTCATCATGAAGTAGTGGGAGATACATAAAAAGAATCATATGTTGTCTGTTGGCCTTCTCAAGGCATGAGAGATGGTAAATATTGGGTACTTCAACCCCCATGAGAAACTCCAATCTCCATGCTATCAACCAAACAAAGTGAGCCATCCTTGAAAGCTCAAAGAAATAGTCACCAATCCCAACCATATGCAATGTGTAGGGGCTCCATGGCTAGAAATGAGAGATAAGAATACTCAACTCACGTTGTCTCTCCCTCCATTTATGATAAATATGGAGCTGATGATCCTGGGCTGCAATAATATAGTCCTCATGAAGCCAAAACTCATATAGTCCCAATCTTCCATGCATATAGTGAATAGAGGATCTTCACCATATGCGCTCCAAAAGAAACATGGACTAAGTGTCATATGATATATTGGATGGTGACAATATTCCCTCCCTTGAGACCAGCGTTGTCCTTCATCTTGTTGCCTCAAATCATAGTAAAATAAGTGGCCATCCCACCACCTTCTTGCTGCAAAAAACTTCTTCAAAGCTTGGAAATAGTAGAGGGTAATAGGTGTTGGTTGAATATGAATCAAACAACACATGTCTTGCTGCAAATTCTCCCAAGTGAGAGACTTATTCCAATGACATAAGCCCAACATATGGCTTCTAGCATAAGAAAACAAATGATATAATGTAGCAGCCACATAATGTTCTATCCTCCTCTTGAAGTATGAATGAATATGGGAGATTTCATTCCCAAAGGACACACTCAACCAATGTGTCATCCTTCCTCTCATGTTTTCAACAAAGATCAGAGCATGTTCATCATCATAATATAAACAAGCTCCCTTATGCCACCTCATGAGAGAGTTACCATTTCTTCCAAACCTAAGTACATACATGATCATGAGATACATTCCAAAAATAAATACATGTACATACATGAGACACATCCCAAAAAAAATAAAATACATGGACATTAAATTTAACATGGGATGTCCAAACTCTCTTCTTGTCAACCAAATAAACCATGTCTTCTTCTTATGCATCCTTCCATTGAGATACAAGGCATGAGACAGGAAAATATGAAACCTTGGTAGTACCCATACTCACCCAATACCAACCAGCATAGGACATCTCCTACTTGCATCCAATTCAGATGTGGTAAGTGGTTTCCCCACCACTTACTTGCTTCCCATAACATATCTCCATGGCTGAAAGTGGAAGATATATTTGGTGCCTTAGGAAAGCACCCATCATGTTGCAAAATCTCCCTTTGTTCACCAAGGGAGTGGCCACAATCAGCAATAGTTTTGGCCCAAAGTTGGCCATGAATTTTATAAGGTATAGCACTCCTCTTAGGAGTCATGGCCTGCATATACATAGTAAAATAAAGCATACAATCAGAAATTAAAACATGATTTACATAAGTATGCTCTTCACCAATAGTCCTCCTCCAACAATTGGAGAGGTGCACAGATCTATCTCCTTCCTTAAGAGAAGAAGGAGAGGGCTGAACTAACTCTTCCATAGAGTTATATTGCTGTTCCATCTTCATGTGATACATGCATCTTTGATAATGCTGATATAAGTCATCTTCAAAGCCTTCCCACATGAATCCATTTGAGATAATATGGTGTGTTCTAATGAAAACAGTGGGGGTAGAAAGCAAGATATCATAGGCTGAACATAGTAGTTGGTCTTTGAGTTTTGACTCTTTAGCCAAATAGATCTGATCATGAAATTAAATGACTCCATCAACCACCTTATACCTCCTATATTCCATTTTCCCATCAAAAACCTTACATGTAAAGAGGTTCTTGGAATATTCTACCAAGAGTTGGGACTCCCAATATGGATCTAGGCTCCTCAATAAATACAGCGTTGTAGAGTTATGAAATAAAGTAGCTATCATATCATCTCTTTCCTCTTTGACATGCTTAATGCCAAAGTCACATGGGGGAGTATTGAAGCTCCATCCTTGTTTCCTCCCTTGTAGCTGATCTTGTGCAAGACAAGATTGAAGAATAGCAAGATCAATCTTCTTTTGAAAGATATATCTCTTCCAAAATCTCCATAGTTTAGCCCATGCACACAAGAGTGTTCGTACCCTCTTGCTTGCTTCAGAAATATCCTTATGGATAGATATCATTTGCTTCCCCAAGTCTATGGAGTGGCCATTTGACATCATGTTAGTGTCATAATGGATATCTCAATTCTTATTTACCAACGCAAATAGATGAGTGAGAAATAGAAAAATCAATTTCAGAAAATTATTCAGCTCTCCTTGGAATTCATCAATAGATCTCAGTGTTGTGGTAGCTCCCCTCAAAGCTCCCTCCTTAGCCAAATGTGTCACTAATGCACAAATTTGAGAGAACACTTTACTCTTATTTTCATCAGGGGGTCTCCCTGGTGGAATGCCTCCATGTAAAGAGACATCTAGATCTAAAGTAGACTGTATGGATGGTTGGACTGATGTGTCCCTTCCCTTGTTGCATAGTTCAATCTCCTTCTCATGAATAGAAACCCCTTGAAATAAACAAGGGTGCATGCCTTTCATCATAGGATGCTGATCCATCCTACCTCCTCTTGCTTGGAGTAAGGTATCACTGCCCAATAATGCTGTCACATAATGCTCCTTGGGAATTACTTTCAAAGATACACAAGCTCTTTCCCTTGAAACAATAACTTCATCTCCATCCCCATGTGTTAATGGATCTTCTTTTGAAGTGACAGGGTTGTCGTTGTCTTCTTGTTCTTCCTTCTCATCGATATTTGAGAACACCTCATTATCAACTAGATATCTTAGATCTTGGTCTTCTATTGAAAGAGGAATCTCCATGAATTCCTTTTGAGAAGAAATCTCTTCATGTAATGGGGATCTTTCCCTTGGCAAGGTATCACACAAGTTTTTATCCCCTTCAATAGAGATCTGAAGTGGAGTTTTCATAACAGATCTTTCCAACTCATGCAATGGTTTTTCATGCTAATGCTTTGCTAGCTCAATCAAAGATGTTTTAGCTTGTTTCACATCAAAATTTCTTACCATCCTCCTAGTGAACTTTGCATAAGTTGATATGTTTGCATTATTTAGTGAGAAAGATTCAAACAACCACCAAGCATAAGATTTACCTTTAAGATGCAGCCCTGCTACCTTAAGGGCTTCTTTTTCTGAAACTTGATGTAGATCCAAATATGAGAAAAGCTGATCTATCCATTCTTCGATTGTGCATGTGGAGGATCCATCAAAGTTAGGCAGAAAGAATCTACCTCTTCTTCTTCTATTGCTGGATCTTCTCTCCTCCTTGATCTGGAAAAATTATTGGAAGCTCAAGTGCTCCTTGATTTTCCAAGATTTAGATTCATACTCCTGAAGATAATCACTCAAAGTCTCCTCCTTTGGTGCATCTTCTTCCCTCATTTCTCTTGTAGTAGATCTGGGCATAGAATAACGTTGTAGATCTGATGTAGTTGAGTGCTTGCACAAATAAGATGAAGAATTGAGGTTTTCTTCATGTAAAGTTCTTCTTGAGGGACCTTCATGTCTTGCCCTCTTTATTTCTTTGATTTCTCCTTTAAGCTCATGCAGAGTTTGGAATAGATTTTTTGAGAACTCTTTCCCTTTCATTCTTCCAAACAAAGGGGTTTTACACTTTTATTTTGTTTCTTCAATTTAATCAATCTTCTTCTTTTGTCTCTTCTCTCCTTGAAAATACATCTTGGCTCGAAGCTCACATGCTGAGCCAAAGATCATGCTTTGATACCACTGTAATATCCCAAAACATGGATTCAGCAATCCATAAACTGTATTACAGTCTTCCAATGATTAATAATCTTAAAATAGGTGTGAAAAACACATATACATCAATTTGAGCTACAGCGGAAACTTATCTTTCATTCCATGATCCGACAAGTGGGGAAAAACAACTATTTCAACCCTAAAAAAATCATTTTCATATATTTGTGCAAAAATAAGGGAAAGTGACGATGGGATCCCTTATCTTAGGTCATGTGGGACTCACATACCAAATTTGAGCGAAAACAAATAACTCTAGCTAATTTAAATAGATCTCCCACTCCCGATATGGTTCAAAAACACTGAAATCCCATGACTTTTAGTATTCAGAAATTACTGAAGCATGAAAAACATCATTTAAAGAGGATTTATTCTACAATATGATGCAAACATCAGATCAGGAGTTTTGTTTCTCAGAACATGAAGAAAATTGGACATATACAGAAGAAATGCCCTCAAAAGAGCTGTTGCAACCACATGAATGACTGAAACTGCCTTGACAACGTCATTTTATTAGGCTTAAAACTACTGATGATTACATATCAGATCTAGAGCAGATATATGTACAAAAATTTAGATCCATATCAGATTTGTACACTAGAAAGGCTCCTCTTTCAGATCCCCTTGGGGTTTTCAGCAGAAAATGAAGTACATGGAGTAGATCTGAGATTCTATGCAGCATATCTACAGATCTATTCATAATTTCTGAAGAAAATGTAGGATTATTAAGATCATATCTAAATATGACATGGAATACATCAGAAATCCATGGATCACCACAGTGAGGGAAGATTCCCAACGCTAGAGATATCTCTCCCAAAAGATTGCCAAAACACCCTGCAACTTCTCACTTGAAAATAACACAGTATAGGAAGATTAATTGCGATGTAGGCTCTAGTACATGGTTTGGTCTCAAGCCAAGATCTGATAATGTGCTCCAATCATCCAATACTCTCTTACCAAGAGGATAAAAGACTCTCTCACAGGAAAGAGGCACTAGAATGTCCTAGATCTGAATAGATCTAGCCTCCACTTGTTGCAGCTTGCAAATAAAACCACACCCTAAACAGGATATGAGTTGTAGTTGAAAGGAGAAGCTTGGTCTCAAACTAGATAGTGGACTATGTAGTACAAACTCTTCCAAGAGCTACTCGATGGAAAGAGGTGGAATCCCTAAACAGGAAATCCCAATGCTAAACAACATATGCAATCTAGGCTAAACAGCCAAGAAAGCTATATGTCTAAACAGACAATATATCAAAATATCATATCATGAACAACCTCCTTATGCTGCCCTCCTCTTCCTTTTATAAGATCAAGAGATTGTAAACCCTAAACCACCTTTAATGATTTAGCTCCATTCACATGTGAGCCTCCAACTTGAACTGTGATGTCCCTCTAGAAGATTCATTGCACCTAGACAGCATTGTTGATTTGGTCCTGGTTGACTTGGTCAATTGATTCAATCTATTTCACACTCAAGTGTGCTTATAAAAATGGCCCAGATTTAGCCTTGTTCACATTGGGCATTGATTTATTCTTTTATTAGGAGTTTCATGAACCTCCTTTACATATTTATTCTTTAAACAAAGAAAGAAAATCAAAATGAATATTCCTATTAGCTTAGGACTAATTAGGAATATTACATAATACTGGTGTAGAAGTTGACATACCTCTTATAGCTTGTGTTAAGTCATTGCATCCCACTTACTCACATTACTTGGATTCATTGCAAGCAAGTGGAAACCTCATGAAAATCACCTTTGATTCCCTTGAGAAAAAGTTTGCAGAAAGAGAGAAGGCTTTTGGAAAGATGACAACCCCTCTGTCTACTGAAGAGGTTGTATGTTTCACACATAGAGAGAAGATTCATGCTCAAGATTCTTTTAGAGGAAGAGGTGGCCTAAGAGGAAGAGGAAAAAGGAATTTTAGAGGAAGGGGGGGGCAGACAAACTCACACTGGAAAATATGATCTTCATTGCATACACTACAATAAAGATTGGCATGATGCATCTACATGTAAGTTTCCTTGGGATAAAATTGAGCAGAAAAGAAATCAAAAAAAGGTAAAACTCATGAAAGAGATAAAGGTGAAGCACCTGGATCCATTCATTATGTTGTAGCACATTGTAACAGTGGATTAACTGAAGACTTGTTTTATGTTTCATTTACTTCATGGAGAAATGATTGGTTGCTAGATTTAGGAGAAACATGTCACATGACTTTTAGAAAATATTTTTTTGAAAAATTTACTGAAAAAGTTGATGGAGTAGTATACTTCGCAGATAAATCCAAACTCAAGCCATCAGGGCTTGGCACAATCAGGCTTAAGTTGCCTGGTCTTCCAGATCATCTTCTACATGAGTTTCTATACCTTCCTGAGTTGAGGAGAAACTTGTTTTCCTTGGTCCACATCCACCAAAAACGACACTCCATTCACATTTTTGATGGCAAGGTTGAGGTCAGAAAAGCATTAGATCGCTCACTTGTCATGGAGGGAATAGAAGAAGGAACACTCCTAAAGCTGGAAGGTTCCTCTACTCATGCACAAATGTTTGCATTCAATTCTCATCATGATGAAGCTACATTCCCATCAATTCTTTTATGGCATGCTATATTTGTACACTTAACTATGAAAACCTTGGGTTGTTGAAGAAAAATGGCATTACTGGATTGCCTACAATTCCTAGGAAACTTAAGCAATGTGATGCTTGTATTCTAGGAAAGCATAGCAAACATCCCTTTCCTGATTCACATTCCATAGCACATAGAAAACTTGAGCTTATTCATCAAGATTTATGTGGCCCCGTGCCTATTGCTTATTCAAATGGAAAAAAATATATGATGACATTTATTGATGATTACACCAGAATGTGTTGGGTTTACGTATTAAAGAAACAATCTGATGTTTTTCAAACATTCAAGAATTTTCATGCATGGATTGAAAATGATGCACAAAGTCATATTGGATCTTTGCACACTGATAATGGAAAAGAATATACTTCAAACGAATTTGAAAACTATATTCACCAACATGGGATCAAACATCAAACAACTTTTCCCTATAATCCCCAACATAATGGTGTAGCTAAAAGAATGAACAAGACAATTTTAAATATGGTTCGCTCCATGATGTTTTTTAAGAATGTAAAATTGATTTTTTGGGCTGATGAAATTCTATGTGTTGTATACAAAAAGAATAGGTGTCCTTCAGATTCAATCAGAAACAAAACTCCTTATGAAATGTGGCATGGCCACATTCCTTCGGTAAAGCATTTCAAGGTCTTTGGTTCCACCTGTTATTCTTACCTAAGGTACAAAGGAATAAAATTGGTGTTAGAAGTCGAAAATGTATCTTCTTGAGGTATTCCAATACCTCCAAAGGATACTGTCTCTATGATGAAGTCAATAAGAAGTTTGTAGTAGCCAGAGATGTCATATTCCTTGAATCTTCAAAGACTGACAATGTTATTGAGAGACAATTTGATTGCTTGGGTATATTCACACATGAAAAGTATTTTCAAGAATTTGCTAATCAAATTCCACATCTTGTTGGGGGGGTTCCTATACTAAATAAATCTGTATAATCATCTTTCGAAGCACTCTCTCTCCCCCACATGAAGAACCAACCACAGATGACACCTTAAACGATGTGATTAACATAATTGGGATATTAAATCTTGATTCAATTCCAACTCAGTAAAATGAGCAGTCTGGGCCATCTCAGAAAGATCCCCCAAAATGGTTGATGAAGACACTAGAAAACATTCATCCCGATGTGGTTGGAAAGACATGAACAAGAAGTTCCACCAGACAAAATGGAGGTGACATAGATAATTCTGATTCACCTACTGACATGAATATTGCTTATAACTGTGAACTGAATTTTTCTATGGATCTTGAACCAACTTCCTTCAAATCAACGCTTCTCATGTTGAATGGAATGAAATGATGAAAAAGGAGTATGATGTCTTGATAAAGAATGTAAATTGGAAGCTGGTTGATCCTCCTTTGGGAACCAAACCAATTGGTTGCAAGCGGGTCTACAAGAACAATTACAAAGCAAAAATCTCACTTGAAAAGCACAAAGCCAGGCTTGTGGAAAAAGGTTTTTCACAAAAAGAAGGGCTTGATAATGAGGAAAAATTTTCCCCACAACAAAATGGACCACCATCTAAACACTCTTTTCCCTAGCAGCTCAGAAGGGATGGAAAGTCCATCATATGGATGTAAAAACCGCCTTTTTGAATGGAGATCTAAGGGAGAAGGTTTTTATGTCCCAGCTAGAAGGATTTGTTGTGAAGGCTAATAACACAAAGTATGCAAGCTTATAAAATCCTTATGATGGCCTCAAGCAAGCACCGTGAACCTGGTATGAGAAATTAACTAAGCATATTATGAAACTTAACTTCAAACATTTTGATCTTGATGATGCAAATTTGTTTGTTAAGAAAGTTCGGAAAACAGTTGTATACCTTATGGTGTATTTAGATGATCTTTTGATGACAAGGAATAATGAGAGTTATATTACATCCATAAAGAAAGAATTGAAGAAAGGTTTTGAAATGACGGATTTGGGCTATGTTCACTATTATATGGGTATTTAAGTAACTCAACATCCTAAATTTATATTCCTTTCTCAAAATATGTACATTGGAGATATTTTGAACAAGTTTGGCATGGATGAATGCAATCCCTTAACCACTCCAAGGGAACAAAACTTGAAGCTCACATCCATTGAAGGGAAGGAATTCGAGGATGCAATGAAGTATAGACAGCTTGTAGGAAGCTTATCTATCTGACTACTACTAGACGAGACATCTCATTTGTTGTTGGAATCCTCTCCAGGATTATGAAAAAACCTTGTGAAGGACATTAGTCTGCTGCAAAAAGAGTTCTAAAGTACTTGAAGGGGACTCAAGACTTTGGACTCAAATATACATAGGTGGACGACTTCAACTTGATCGGATACTCTGATTCAAACTTTGATGGGGACAAAGAAACTGGGGTATCTACTTCAGGATATACCATTAGCCTTGGATCAAGATCTATCTCATGGATATCACACAAATAGTCTGTTCCAACATATTCCACAACTGAGGCAGAATATGTGGCAGTAGCTAAAGAATCAAAGGAAATTGTGTGGCTCAGGAAAATCCTAGAATATTTGTAGATGAAACAAATACATTCTACTCCACTCATGATTGACAACACTTTTGCAATAAAGTTATCCAAGAACCCAAAGTTCCATGATCGAACAAAGCACATCAATACAAAATACCATCTGATTCGACATCATGTTGACACCAAAACTATCCATCTATGTCATTGTTCCACAAATGATCAGACTGCAGACATATTCACCAAAGCGCTTGGAAGAGAAAAGTTTAAAAATTTATGAATGATGCTTGGACTCACCAACATCCATTCAGATTAAGGGGGGGAACGTTAACACCTAATCCTAATGGATTGGATGAGATTGTATATTATTTTAAAATAGGAAATAAGGAAGGCCAAGAGACAATAGGAAATGAATCCCAATAGTCTCACCTCAATTTATAAATTCATGCACACCCTCCATCTAAGTCATATTCTAATTTGTGGAGTTACCTCCTGGCCTGATAGAATCAATAGGAAAAATAAGTGATAGGATTGAATAGATTTTATTTTTTCATAAAAAAAAAGGAAATGTCGGTTTGCTAGTTTAAATGCACCCATTGAATAAAAACTAAAAATGTTAGCTTAGAAAAATAACTTGAGTTAAAAAGGGTAGGTAGAAGTATTTTGTTTGGAAAAATATCCAAATGTGCACTTATCCTAATTTTTAATCAACATTGTATAATCAAGCACAGAAGGGATATGTATGTTTTATATATACCTTTATCCAAACTTTTTGATTGAAATAAAAGGACACATCCTGACAAAATTGTTTTTTGCATATGGTTAGAAGGCGCACAAGTAGCAGTTGTATGATCATCTCGCTCTTTAAATTGACACCGCACAAAGAATTTTGCCCCCCCCCCCCCCCTCTCTCCATCCTATCTTTACCGCCCGGGGGGGGGGGTTTCTGAAAAGGTGGTATTCCTTGCTGGGTCCCACACTACATGGCCTCCCCTCCACATTTTGCACCCCCTGCCTAAAACTGCTAACCACTCCCTACCCCCTCCGAAAACCACTTCCCCCTCACTTCATTACCGTTGTCCCTACTCGATCCCTCTGCCACTACCCTTCTACCACGTCTCCTAACCGTTTCCAATCAAATATTTTCCCAAGGATTAACCGTTGAGCATTTATTTCTACCGGGTAACCGTTTAATCCAACAGACCTGCGCCAAATTGAAATGGAAACCATGCAATTACTTTAAAAACCATGAACCTCATCCCTTTTCGACATTTTCTGTCACAAATTCTCTGCAAATTTCTTTGATTTACAAGTTTTCTAGTGTGCCCGTAGTTTTTACCAGCTGATTGACCTACGATCAAGTGTCAGTGTCTTGTCTCCCTCCCTTAATCAACTACAAACCTGCAAATTTACTCCTGGTAAACTTTTCTCCCTTATTCTGATTAATCATTTAGTAATCAACATGCCTCCAAAGAAGAAGAACCATGAGCACCCTTTGAATCCTTTGGTTCATCCTCCAATAGATTTAGATCACATTCCATTAGTTGATAGGGACTACCTAGTTTATTTTTAATTAATAACAAATTAATTACTAATGAATATTACATTAGAAAATTGAAGGAGGTAGCAAGAGACAGCTCAAAATTGGCAAACATCAGAGGCAACATGACAAGCAGAGCTTTCTTGGAAGCCATGGGTAATTATTTCATCATTTAGCATGAATTAAATCATACTTTTGAAGTAAGGCCCACATTTTCCAAATATACTAAGGTTAATGAAATTTACCTGAAGGTAATAAAGTTAACCATTCCAGATGAAGATAGGTGGGACAAAATTTGTGAGTTACAAGACTGAGTAGTAATTCAGATGCAATAAGAACACAAGCCATCACATAAGACAGCACATCAACCGGCGCAACATAGGAATAGGCCCATTAAGAAACTGGCTCCTCCAAAGCAGTGCCACCTCTCCATGTAATTGTCCACATTTCCTATTACTCTGTTGAGACCGATTTTATTGATTAGAATAGTGATAATTATACATTGTCGGTTAAGACAACGATTTTGTAAATGATTTTGTAACTTATTGTATAAATACTTCACACTTTGAAGTATTCCAGGTTGATTTTTTAGTATAATTTTCTCTAAGTTATTGTAATTTTCTGGTTGGTGGACGCATCAATAATACAAGGAAAATCTTCACAGGAATCATGTGGTGTACGAATTGGTGATTTTTTTCTTCTGTTAATGTGTTTATTCAATGTTTCATGTATCTATCATTTATTAAAAGCTTAATTACATAACAGAAATTATGACGAATAGGATTTTTTATAAAGAGCACCCTATTCTGGTTGTTTGTAATTTATATGTTTTATGTCGAAGTCAAATTAATAAATTCTTCATTTCTCCTTAGTTTCTACTGAACCTTACATTTCTTCTATTTCTTAATTCATTTAAAATTCTAAAAGATCCAACTAGTGCAAGCTAGCTTGCTCTATGAAACTCCTTTAAATTTTGATGCAAATCCAGTTAATTTTTAGACTCCATAGCCCAATGGAATTATAACAATTTAATCAACCAAAAAATCCAATCAAATCATAAACAAACAAATAATTTTCACAGTAATAACTAGCCTAAAATTCACATAAAACATAGCTAAATTTTACAGAGAGATCCCTCTCTAAAGCTGGCAGGGCTAAATCCCAGCTTCCAAGTGGTTTTGATGTTGGCCTATGTGTTTACTCTCACAATCTCATAAATCATAGAACATAACAAAATCACTTCACACATATACCATTGATTCTTTCCTTTTCAAATGATTCCTCTCATACTGGGGCTGATACCATTGGTAAAATTCAATAAAGAGCAAGGGGCATTAACTAAGGTGAGAATGGCTCTTTGTCCCATTTTTTTCACTTGGTATAGTATTTTTCCCATAGGTTCCCCTCCTAGGGCCTTGATAGATTGTGTGGAAACAAGACCCAAGCCCTTGAGGGCCTACAGAGGATACATATTTATGACCTTTGACCTAAGATTATAATTTTCAACTAGGGCGGGAGTCAGAGAAGTCAGTGGATTCCTAGAAGGGGAGAGGGTATGGGAAGGGAAAATTAAAGGGGGAAAGGGGATGGAACAAGGAATTGAACCCATACAAAACCCATAAGAACCCTTACATTACATAGACAAAGATATCTAGAAGAAGATGGGAAGATCTCCCTAGGATCTTGTCCAAGTGATACTTTCTCTATAAAATTTGACCTTGTATCTTCCTCTATTGGAATGGCTTTGGGTGCAACCTGTTACACCCATTTTTGGTCATCTAACCTATTATTATTAGATGAACCCAAGTACACCATGTAAGACCAATTTTACCCTAAGTAAAATTGCTTTCACCACATAGAATAACTTATTTGTTTATATTTCCTAGTCATATTTAACCCAAAATAAGGAACTTAATTAAATAAATCCTTATTTATTTAATTATTTCCTAAGAATAA
This sequence comes from Pinus albicaulis, assembly GCA_034641835.2. NCBI lineage: Eukaryota > Viridiplantae > Streptophyta > Pinopsida > Pinales > Pinaceae > Pinus > Pinus albicaulis. Next base: position 1,977,505,567 of record CM076578.1, read on the forward strand.
GTTATTTAAATCATTATTTAAATAAAATTATTAGTTAAATTTGACTAAATCATCCATAAATAATTAAATAAACCATTATTTATTTAATTATATTCCCATCATTTCCCTAAAATGATAAATAAATCATTTATTTATTTATTATTTATAAATAAAGGAATTGACTCAAGTCAAAAATCCTTTTCCCTGCAACAAATATAATAAAATATTCCTAAAGGGTGCTTCTAGAATTCGATTAATAATATTTTATTAATGCACCGAGTTCTAGATAACCCTAATATTTTGTTATAAATAGGAAGGTTTTCCCCATTCATTAACCACCTTCATTGCATTAGATCACTCTGGATCTTCTCTTGGTCACCATTTTCCATTTTGCTTTGTGAACTCCCATTGAGTTCTATGTTTGCTTTTCCACATCCATAAGAGAGAGAAATGCTAGATATGAAACACTGAGGACTTCCAAGGACCCATCCCACTGAGGAGAACCGAAAAACACCTTTCTTGTTTTCCTCTCAGGTGCCCCATTCTTTAATATAATACAAAATTCTTTCATATACATTCTTCTTGTCTTGTTCATTGGATCTATGGAGCTATGTTATTTTTTATCTTCTTAATATCTTTTGTGCTTAGATCTGAACTTGTGCAGCAATCTTAAAGGTATTTTGCAGCCATAATCGATGTTAGGGCTATTTGTTATGCGTAGCTAAAGTGATCTTTTACGACGAAAGATTCATACTAACAATTGGCGACTCCACACGGGTTTTCTTTTGCGACCACTGTCGTTTTATCTATTCCTACATATCCAACTGTTTCAAACCCTAGGGTTTCTCTTCCATTTTTTGTTTTTCCTATTTTTATGGTGATTTTTACCCCTAAAACCATTTAAATAGTCAAATTTTTAACTTCTGTGTGTTTATGGCCTTATTGCGCAGGTGACAGACATCAGCCGCAGTTGAGATGACAAAATTTTTCTGAAATCTGCCGCTGAGACAACCGGATCTGCAGGTCGCACTTATTGGCCCAAAAAGTGTGACCTGAGCCTCAAGACGCACTTTTCTGCCCCAAACCTGCGACCTGGACTGAAAACAGGTCAGAACCTGCGACTTGCACTTTTTCTGCAACTTTTTCAGCACTTTTTCTGGGTTTGTCTGAAGCTTCTATTAAGGTTTTCCAGCCTCTATCTCTGCCCGTTTGGACAAGTTTCTGATCTGCTTCGCTCACCTAAGAGGGAATATTTCCCCTTAGGGCTCTAATACCCTCCAATTTTTATGGACGAGTCTTTACTGTTTCACACGTCTGAATTTCCAAAGTTTCAGCCCTCTTTTTCTCAGATATGATACCTCCTTTTTAGATCCCTTTAGATCAACTCTTCTCCCTCTCAAAACCACCTCATTTCATTTTGTTTGGGTTCATTTCTAAGGCCACTACCTTGTCTCTCTGATCTTTAAGTTGATCTCCTCCTTTTTAGCAGCAACCTTGCCTCTGCCTCTTTGTTGTTCTCTGCACCACTTTTCAGCAGATTCACCCTTTGGATCCCAGTCCCTCCGGACCTTAGATCTATTAGCATCTTTTAGCGTGCTTTGCCTGGTTTTTTCCCTCTTGTAGACTAGTTTTGAGAGACCCACCTTTTTGGGTTAGATTGCTGCATTATTAGTTGTTAATTTTCTGTTTTTTCAGTCTTATTTACTGCAGATTTCTTTTCCATTACGCAGCACACTTTTTCTTTTACGCTCAAAATGTTTGGGTTTAAACAATTAAAATTAACGCACGCCACATACTGACCCTAAGCGAAGAAGCACCTGGTTAACACCGCCTGGCAAAGACTTTAAAATAAATTGTCACTGCACCTTTCTGCCCTTGACCTCACTTGATTTTGTCCCCCCTTGCCCTCATCGGTTTATCTTCTTCCTATCATCATTGCACCCCCAAGGCGCCGCTCCCAGAGACTTCTTGGCCTTCATCCTCAGTTTCCGCTTGGACGGCTTCCTCCTTCCCGTCGTCAACGAGTCAGTCTTCCCCTGAGTCCGCACTCCGACTCCTCTTCTGATTGTTCGGGTTCTCCCCCTACTTCTGGTTCCCCCTCTTTTCCCTTCACCATGTCTAGTTCCGGACCTAGCCCTAACCCCAGTTCTACCGTTGGGTCCATTTCCAATGGAACCACTTCGGGACCTACCTTGACTGCCCCATTACTCCCTTATATGGCTGGCCTCAGTCTCCCCAACTTCCATCAGCTGATTAATGATCCCATTCGCCACTATGTGAGTTGGCCTGCTATGCCAACCAAGCTCCCCTCCGACATTCCCAAGTTCGAAGGCCTTGCTAGCGAAGATCCCTCTAACCATATCCTATATTTCCACATGTGGTGCTCCTCCAATTCCATCACCGATGACTCCATACGTCTTAGATTGTTCCAACGCACGCTTACAGGCGACGCTTCTAAATGGTATGTTGAACAGGCCACCTCCTCCCATACCACTTTTGCGACCATTGCCCAAGCCTTTTTATCCTACTTCCAGCTCCCCCTCCGATACGACACTGGTACCGAGCTTTTAACATCAATCCTCTTCGACTCGCCTTTCTGCTCATGTCCAGGAATGGCAGCGAAGACGGAGCTTGTGTCGCGCCCCCCCCCTTTGAAGATCGGGTTTACATGGACTGGTTCCTTCGCTCCCTCTTACCTCCCATTGGCAAAGATTTCACATCCCTTTTCCCCAAACCGAAGAAGCCGCCCTCCAAATAGCCTTGAAGTATGACCTTATCTATGCCCAATCTGGTTATGTTTATACCGTCCTCCCTGACCTTCCCAAACCCGATCGCCCTAACACCTCGGGGGCATCTCACTCTGCCGACGGTATCTTTGGAGCCCGGTCACATACCTCTGCCCAACCTCTTCCGAGCCATGGTTTTCCTCCAAGAGCCAACCCCTCCGACATTTTCTTCCCTCCTGGTAGCATGTATTCAGGCTACGGCATGCCTCCTCCTTTGGCTCACCCTCCTGCTTACCTTACTGCTGCCCACCCTACCCCTTATCCATATCCGCAACCTAATTTCCCCGCTCCTCCAGCATTTTGACCTTCCACTCCCTTGCCTTTTCCACCCCCACAACTGCACGTACTACCCCCTCCAAGGCAATTATTTGCACAACAGGGGGCACCTAACGTTCCTCCTTCTCAAAGAAGGAGACGAGGCAATCCACCCGCTACTGGTAATCGCGGACCCAATCCTTCTAATATCGACTCTACCACTGCCAACCAGCCACAGGGCTCTCAGCCCAAGCCAGACAAGCCACTCCGCACAAATAAGCCATGTTCGTGTTGCGGTGTTTATGGTCACTACACTCACGATTGTCCCTTATTACGACAAATGCGGCAACTTTGGGATTCTCGGGCCACCGTACGGGGACAGCACTCCTCCCCTACTGCCCCTCCCACCCCCGTTACTTCTCAACCTCTACTCACACTGCCCTCCTTTGTCTCATCCTTCCCCTTTCCTAACTTATGAGACTATTACATTGGCCCTTTCGTCTGGACCTCATCTAGGCTACGCCAATGGAGCAAGTCGCTATTCTCTTCATCTCGCTTCTGCAGCATGGGCCATCTTTACCCCCTTGCATACCCTGGTCCTTGCAAATGGCATTTGCATTGGTACGGCCACCAATAATCAGGCTGAATATGATGCAGTTCATGGTCTCTTAACCGATTCCCTTTCTCACCACATCCTCCATCTGCATGTTCATTTGGATTCCCTGCTTATTATCTTACAGCTTAATGGTGTCTATCGTGTGCATAACCCTATCCTGTTTAGACAATATTTACGAGTGACACTTTTGATCCGTGAATTTCGATTCATTACATTTAACCATATACCTAGAGATCAAAATCACTACGTAGATCAAATCGCAAATCATGTTCTAGACTGGAATTTATCACACACACCACAATAACATTTAACACCATAAACCAAATGTAAATACATCATATATATTATATAACATGTTTTTTTAGAGTCCATCTACTCTGAAACATACATCATGCCCACAGCATGTTACAATACCAAAACCACAAAAATGGGGGGCACCACTCTCCCCTACCCAGACACTGGGGGGCACCACCTGCCCTACACCTAATCACTCTCTGGAGGATCCCAAGCCAATGGCTCTGCTCCCGCGGCTCGTAGATCACGCACAGCCTGACTAGCCATCGCCATGCGTCGCATGATACCTCGCCACTCTGAGGGTAGCCCAATACATAACTCTATGTATTGGTCGTCCAAATCCTACCAACCACGCTCCGACACATCGGTCAGCAGCCCCTCACATCTACAATGGAGGTCCTCCACTAGAGCAGCCATATCATCGTTCTGTGCCGCCATTGATCCACTTGCACCTGTAGCCCCCGCTACTGCAGGGCATCCCATATATTCGGCCGGTTTTACCGGAGCTATATCTGCATTCTAGACAACATCAGAATTAGTACCATGAATACTAGTCACAAACTCTAAAATGCACATAACAGATTAGTTACTTGTCACTCACCATCGGGTCCCCATACTCGACCAGGCGGAAGTGGCAAGTCTGGATCTCCCCAATAACTCATCCCACTATAGGTATAGTTGTTTATGTATAGTGGCATCTGATCCCAATGGGCAAAGAACTCTGGTCGAAACACTCGTCCGACCGCCCCTCCTCCTCCTCTACACAGAAAATCATCCCCACTGATGCACCCATGGCTCTCTTGGCCCACCATCAGGTAACTACACACGAGGTCGTAAGGTCAGGATCTTCTCAAAGAAGAATGAGCACAATACCATCCCATAGGCACAATCATGATTCACTTGCCGCTTGCATAGCGACAACTGTCGTTTCACCGATACTAACATCATCTGGGCCCACCCGTAGTAGGTCCCACTCAGCACACTCTCTACAATCATCATATGCCCTCCAGTGATGTGATGGAAGGCATGGCTGCCAAAAATCCGCAACACTGCTGCGGCCACTTCCCGGGTCTCCAACCTCTCTAGATCACCAATGGATATCCGAGTTCCTTTGACTCGGACACCTGGGTGACAATGTCGATCAACAAAATCCATAATGTTATGCCCTCGTGGTAACACTGGCTGTGTATTTCCCACCATCCCCAATGGAGGGAGACCAGTCAAGAAATACAAATCCTGGACCGTCAGCTCGATCCTGTGCCCTTGTACTACAAACGCCTCTTGATCCAGATCCCAATAACTGATAATCCGGGCCAACAAGGGCTCTCCAGCCCTCATCAAAGGGTTCTCCAAAAATTTTAGAACCCCATGTCTAGCTAGTGCACAATAGCACCCTGATCCGCCTGGATCTCCATCCGTAATGTACCTAAGTCTCTCTCCCTCCACTTTATCTGTATATCTGCCATATCTGCATAAGAACATCATTTTTGTCAGCCTTCAGATCAACCAAACTGCATTTTCTTACACCAAAACAGCATTCCAGCCCATAACAGCACTGAAACCTCCCACGCCTAGCAGGTCACACTTTTTGGGAAAAACCTGGGCCAGGTCGCACTTTTCAGGCCAAAACCTGCATCCCAGGTCGCAGCTTTTGCCCCAAAAAGTGCAACCCGACCGTAATGAGGAAGTAGGGGCAGTTACTGGAATTTAAAACCCTAATCTACAACTTCAATCCATCAAAAACAAAGCTTAGGATTGGGCCTCTTACCTGCAACTGACGGTTCACAATTCCAACGGTTGGTTTGTCCGTTACGATCGCCGCAAGATTTAGGGCCTTCTCTCCTCTCCACATTCATCACAGCTACACAAAAAAATGAATGATTTTGGAAAGAAAACTCCCTATTAGAAGAAAACCCCTGTTTTTTCTTTTTCCCTCTGCGACCAAACCGTAGCCCCGTTTGACACACCGTCCGCACCGTTGGAAAGCTCTCACCGAGCACTCAAATGGGTATCTGTCAGTTTTTTTTATGTTTTTCTATTTCACCAGGACACATTTTGTCCATGAAGGGCCTATTCACCGCTTCCCAAAATCGAATTTCTTCACTTACGACACTTGTACTTGGGGCACCACCTTGCCTTCTTACTCGTCTTCGTTCATGTTGACTTTCGTCATAAGCTACCCCATTGTACTCATGCTCTTCTGGTTCCCCATTGGACCCGTACTATGAGGCAGCACCATTGAGTCGCCCTTGTTTAGATCATCCGAGTCGAGTCATCCACATATTCATGGAGTCTACCCTGAGTCCTTTTGTACCCCGTCATAGTCTTCCCTCCTGTCCTACTTGGTCCCTCTCTCATGTCCCACCTTATGGCCTTTAGTACCCCTGTCCATTGTCCCTCATGATATGATGTTAGTTGCTGCCAAGCCATTCATACACTTTATGCTCTAACAAGGGGAGTCGTCCACCCGCTCCTCCATTTCTCTCATTCCATCATCATCATCAGTATCTCCTTGTTCGTCGCTCTACTATTTTCCCCCGTTCCTCCGTTGGGGTTCCCTTATTGCCTCACCTATGGCGGACCTACTTTTGTCGACATCAGCCCATTTACTCCAGAAGCCAAGTCTAGGGGGTAGTGTACCTTGGTTCGAGCTCTTCTGTGCATGATCCTGATATATACACTTGATGGTGCAGTGATGCAGCAGCAGCTATTGGTGATTCCCGGGCATGTGTGAGATGTCTCAACCCTCATGAGGGGGTAGCCCTGCAGGTAGCCCCCCACATGCCTGGATGACTTCTTCATCTCCACCCTGATGCAGCTCCTCTCATTTGATGATCTCGACCTCAGTCGCTTGCAACACCTGTTTGATTTGCATGTATCTCTCAGATTTTGTGAGCCCTTCCCCATGTGTAGGGGGAATTTGGGTGCATTTATATCTCATGTACTACCATATTATTGTATAAGTCCTGACGATTATTCCAGGCATCGCATGTATGTGGGATTCATCATATTATTTATCTGGCTCATATTTAGGCCAGCATATGCTTAATTATTCCGTTCCGTGGTTTTCTAGGCACCTTATTCTTTGTACTTATTGTGTTCCATGGTTTTCCGGGTGCCTTATTATTTGTACTTTGTCTCGGCGGGCATAGGTATGCCTCCCCCACCGCCTTTAGCACAGGTACCACTTCATAGAGACTTGTTGCACGTGTAAGTCTTGTCTCCTCGGGGTCTAGTCCTTTCACACATTAGACAACCTTACATTTCTCTCTCACTTCCCTCTTGATGCCTAGTGACTGAGTTCTTACAACGTACTTCGGTCATACGATTTTCTCCTAACACTCGTACGTTGGGGGGAAATATGTTACACCAATTTTTGGTCATCTAACCTATTATTATTAGATGAACACAAGTACACCATGTAAGACCAATTTTACCCTAAGTAAAATTGCTTTAACCACATAAAATAACTTATTTGTTTACATTTCCTAGTCATATTTAACCCAAAATAAGGAACTTAATTAAATAAATCCTTATTTATTTAATTATTTCCTAAGAATAAGTTATTTAAATCATTATTTAAATAAAATTCTTAGTTAAATTTGACTAAATCATCCATAAATAATTAAATAAACCATTATTTATTTAATTATATTCCCATTATTTCCCTAAAATGATAAATAAATCATTTATTTATTTATTATTTATAAATAAAGGAATTGACCCAAGTCAAAAATCCTTTTCCCTCCAACAAATATAATAAAATATTCCTAAAGGGTGATTCTAGAATTTGATTAATAATATTTTATTCATGCATCGAGTTCTAGAACACCCCAATATTTTGTTATAAATAGAAGGGTTTTCCCCATTCATTAGTCACCTCCATTGCATTAGATCACTCTGGATCTTCTCTTGGTCAACATTTTCCATTTGCTTTGTGAGCTCCCATTGAGCTCTATGTTTGCTTTTCCACATCCATAAGAGACAAAAATGCTAAATCTGAAACACTAAGGACTTCCAAGAACCCATCCCACTGAGGAGAACTAGAAAACACCTTTCTTGTTTTCCTCTTAGGTGCCCCATTCTTTAATATAATACAAAATTCTTTCATATACATTCTTTTTGTCTTGTTCATTGGATCTATGGAGCTATGTTATTTTTTATCTGCTTAATATCTTTTGTGCTTGGATCTGAACTTTTGCAGCAATCTTAAAGGTATTTTGCAGCCATAATCGATGTTAGGGCTATTTGTTATGCATAGCTAAAGTGATATTTTACGACGAAAGATTCATACTAGCAATTGGTGACTCCACACGAGTTTTCTTTTGCGACCACTGTCGTTTTATCTATTCCTGCATATCCAGTTGTTTCAGACCCTAGGGTTTCTCTTCCATTTTTTTTCCTATTTTTATGGTGATTTTCACCCCTAAAACCATTTAAACAGTCAAATTTTTAACTTCCGTGTGTTTCTGGCCTTATTGTGTAGGTGAAAGACATCAGCCGCAGCTGAGACGACAAAATTTTTCTGAAATCTGCCGCCGAGACAGTCGGATCTGCAGGTCGCACTTATTGGCCCAAAAAGTGTGACCTGAGCCTCAGGACGCACTTTTCTACCCCAAACCTGCGACCTGGACTGAAAACAGGTCAGAACCTGCGACCTGCACTTTTTCTGCAACTTTTCAGCACTTTTTCTGGGTTTGTCTGAAGCTTCTGTTAGGGTTTTCCAGCCTCTGTCTCTGCCCGTTTGGACCTATTTCTGATCTGCTTCGCTCACCTAAGAGGGAATCTTGCCCCTTAGGGCTCTAGTACCCTCCAATTTTTTTGGACGAGTCTTTACTGTTTCAGATGTCTGAATTTCCAGAGTTTCAGCCCTCTTTTTCTCAGATCTGATACCTCCTTTTAGATCCCTTTAGATCAACTCTTCTCCCTCTCAAAACCACCTCATTTCATTTTGTTTGGGTTCATTTCTAAGGCCACTGCCTTGTCTCTCTGATATTTAAGCTGATCTCCTCCTTTTTAGCAACAACCTTGCCTCTGCCTCTTTGCCATACCTGTGAAACAAATGCTTTGGTAATTTCGGACTGTGGTCAAGGCGAAGAACTTCTCTGGAACACGGCGTAGATTAAAAATAGTATGGGCACTCTGTCCTGAAGAGTAATGTGCTGATGAATTTGTCCTGATGACTTAGTTTCTGTGCCTTGGACCTTCAGCCGCTTCATTTATATATCTTTCCGTGAAAATTGCGTTTTAAATGGCCTCGGGAAGACTTTACAGTGCTTCCAACCCTGTCTTTGAATGCAAGTCATGTCAAAAACTCTTTCTTGGTCTTCTTCCATGATTTCTTTTTGAAAAACGGTCCTTTTCTGTCCTCTATGTCCCTATAGCAGGAACTGAAAATCATGGAGGTCGTCTGCTACTTTTACCCTGCAAAACACGAAACTTAGTTAAGAAATCTGATGCACGGGATGGCGGATGTTATACGGAGGGCGAAGGAAATGATAGCGCGGCAGTGGCGTTTTAGAATGAAAATGGTGAATAATGCAGTGGAATGGTGAAGACAGCGAACAAATAGGGTTTGGTGGTGAAGTGCGTTGTGGACCATTTGATCGTGGTCTAATGACGAAAATCGACGGCGGAGATTAAAACCGCGAGAATGACGTACGAAATGAGTGAAAGACACATGAAACATGAAATTTAATGCAAAATATGAAACTTTCAACTTTGGAGGAAATGCAAAGGAAATGTGTGAAATTCAATGGAAATATGATGGGAATGATGTACGAGGTGGGACCTATGTGGTGATCGCAAATCGCAATTGGAGATCGGAGCGGGGGGGGGGGGGGGAAATCGCAATGCGGAGAAACTAACTTGCGATGCGATTGGAGGAGGGCGAGCGGTCGGAGGGGATATGTGATCAGAGGATCGGGAGAGTGATGCGATCGAAGGATGCGATCCATCGCATCGCAAACATTGCGATGGACCGATCGGGGAACACCACATGAAAACTTGCAATTGCGACGATTTGCGATCGAAGGAGGGTGGGGAGCGCGATTAGTGCTCCACCGTCAGATTTAAACAACATATCAATGGTGCAGAAAATATCGCGGGACTTATGCGCATCGGAACTTTGATGCGGGGCTTTTTGATCAACCAATTTTTGTATTTCTGCGATCGCGCGCTCGCGCGATGGCGCCTTTCAATCAACCCATTTTTATATTTCTGCGATCTACGATCATGCGACTGGCCCCCAAGGCATTAAGCACTTGGTTTTGGGTAAGGGTTACGTGTGGAAGTGGTTAAAAGGGGCTGGCGGGAAAGGGGCTAAGCCCTATTACAAAGTAGGAAAGTGGGTTTTTAGCCCATTTCAATGTGTTTTAAGGCCAAGGAAGGGGAACGATAAAGGGGACAAAGGGGAATTTGGCCAAAAAAGGGTAGGGGAAGGATATAAAGGGGATTTGGGAGGATTTGAAAGGTAAGTGGGGGATTTAGAAGGGAGGGGGAAAATGATGGTTTTGGAGCAGTTTCTTCTCATGATTTCAGTAGAATTTATAAGTATAGAAAGGGAACAACAATGAAGACTTGGGATAGAGGAAAAGGCAGGAGGCCTTCAAGATTATTCAAGAGCCAACACTTTTTAGCAATAAAAATTGTTCCTTGGAGGCTCCAATAAGTTTTTAGCCAGCATTTGGTATAACAAATTTTATAGCTGGCTAACAGTGGCTCCACTTGGGGATGTTGCCTTCTTGAAGGCATCAAGAACTGCAGACTTGCATTTTCTGGGAGGCTGACCTGCACATGATCCATTGGGTTGCTATTCATTTGCTAGGATGATGTGCTCTGAAAACATATAAGAAGATATGAAACAAATGGATCTTCATCAATACAGACTTCTACCTACCCCAATCCTATTGATCTAACATTTTTTTTTCTCCATTAGAGTGCACTTGGATTGGCAAACTCTTTTTACAACATTTTATTCTTTTGAAAGCAGGAAAACTAATCTAATTCTACTCCTTATTTCTTCCTGAACTCAGATTAAACAAATGAGTTCAGATGCTTCTCTACCTATTCTACTATCTGTTGGGATTAAGCTGTCCAACAGATTTTCATTCTCTAAATTCTACAACAGAAATTCAAAAACAATCAAACTAGGATTAGACAGTCTAGTTTGCTATGGATCCAAGGCATAAAGACAGTTGCACATGGACAAAAATTTGCAAAAAATTGGAACAAAACTTTGAAGGCTTGAAATCCGAAATCTCGAAGCATCCTTCTTTTTGTTTGTGACTCAAGTTTTGGGCTTGTTAGAGTCACTTGCCTTTCTTCATTTCAGCTCTGTTTTGACTTTGTTTGAGCTGTTATTTCTTTCTTTCTGGTTCAGATTTTGAGCTGATTAGAACCATATTTACGTCTTTATGACTCAGAAAATAGAACAGATTTGATTCATCTCTTGCTTGGAAACTTTAGGTTCAGGTTTTGAGCTTGTTTGAACATTTCATTTCTATCTTAATCTATCTACTGATAAGCCAAGATTAAACAGTTTGGCCAATCGAATTCTCTATCCTATCAGCAGAAAATTTAAAGCTAACTAGTCAAGATTAGGCTGTTTGACTAGTTAGAAGTGTGTTTTTCAGGAGTGGCATTTGAGCTTGCACACTTTCAGAATTTTTTTATTTTATTTTTTATTTTTTATTTTTTTTTGGTATGGGGCTATACCTTTCCTATTTTGACAATCTGCCCTCTTTTCTCCTTTTCCTTTTTTTGTATTTTTTTATTTTTATAACTTGAATGCAATGGTGGTGGGATATTCACAATGAGAAAAAATAAAAATAAAAAAGGCTTTCAGCACATGGGATGGATCAAGAGAAGTAATGTTTAAGCATCCTGCCATTGACAGGACCTCCAAACAATTCTTCTCCATTCAACTCTTGTAAGAAAAATGCATCAGTACCAGCAGCTGAGTGAATGGAGTAAGGGCCAAGCCATAAGTTGTCAAACTTTCCATGCTTGCCCTTTTCTTCCCTCCTTGAGTCCCACTTTAAAACTTTGTCCCCAATCTTAAAATTTCTGGCCTTTGTTCTTCTGTCAAAGAGCTTTTTAATGTTGTCCTGTTTCTGCAACGCTTTGTCATAAACTTCCTCTCTGGTTTGCTGAAGATGAATGGTTTGATTTATTCTTCTGATCATATCATTTTCTTCAGTTTTCAACTCTTGCATGAACTTCATCACTGGTACACCAAGGCTATTTGGAAAAATTGCATCAGTACCATACACAAGCTGAAAAGGTGACATGTTAATGGATTTCTTCAAAGTCAATCTATCAGCCCAAAGTGCATGGACCAGCTTTGTGTGCCAAGACTTCTTGTTGTCCTCTAACAGTTTCTTGATCATATTCACCAAGCTCTTGTTTGAAGATTCAGCAAGACCATTACCTTGATGGTAATAGGCCGTGGGATTCCCCAATGTTATCTGATACTTGTGACAGAATTCAACCATCTTCTTTGATCCAAATGTTGTTGCATTATCAGTGATGATTTTGGTAGGACAGCCAAATCTGGAGAGAATCTTAGTCTCAAGGAACTTTATAATCACATATTCATTGGCTTGCCTACAAGGTATGGCTTCTATCCACTTAGTGAAATAATCTGTGGCAGTGAGAATCCATCTATGCTGGGCAGAGGATGGTAGATGGATTTCTCCTATGAAGTCAAGCCCCCACTATTGAAAAGGGGCTTCAACAGTGATGGGATGCAGAGGTAGGGGTAACAGCTTTCTTTTACCTTCAAAAATTTGACACTTATGACAGGTTATAATCATCTTGTGCACATCATGGAAAAGAGTAGGCCAATAGAAACCGGCCCTCAAAATCTTGTTGGCTATTTTTTTCCAATACAAATGACCTCCACACTCTCCTTCATGGAACTGGTGTTTAACCTTCTCTGCATCAAACTCAGGCAAACATTTAAGCAATAGAACACTTGCATTTTTCCAATAAAGACAACTATCTATAATGCAATAGTTTACAGCTTTCAATTTAAGGAATCTTTCCTTTGTCTTGGTCAAACTAGGGGGTGTGTTCAAATTCATCAAAACATAAAGAATATCAACGTACCAAGGAGAATTCATAAAATGGTCTTCAACAATAGAAGTCGATAATTCTTCTTGATCATCAAAAGCATTAATCATATTAATATCAAGAACTTCAAATTTGGATTCAGCCATTAATCTAGCTAGACCTTGGCCTTTGATGAGTTTAGTGGGTTTTATCTCTAAATCATATTCAAGGATAATAGCAATCCACTTACCTCTCTTACCATCTAGGTCCTGTGTTAGAATGTCTTTAAGAACCGAGTTTGGAACAAAGGCTATGATGTGCGAGTGAAGAATGTACACTCTGAAGTCTTTCAAAGCTTTAACCAAAGCAAAAGCTTGCTTCTCCATAATGTTATACTTCAAAGGGGCATCCCTCAATGCCTTGCTAAAGAATGCAATGGGCTGCTCCTGTCCCTGTGGGTTTTTCTGCAAGAGGACAACAGCTATGGTGTGCTCTGATGCAAAAGAGAAAATATAAAAATCCTTTGAAAAAACAGGACTTATCAGAACCGGTGTTTTGGTTAATGCTTGTTTCACCAGCTCAAAGGACTTCTTTGCTTCCAAGGTCCACTTTACCCCTTTCTCCTTCTTCAACATGTTTGTGATATTCCTAAGGAGCTCAGCCAAATTGGGGATGAACCTTCTCAAAAATTTAATCTTCCCAATGAAAGATTGCAACTCTTTGATGTTTCGAGAATGAGAGATTTGAAATATGGCCTCAATCCTCTTGGGATCTATCTTTATACCTTCCTCTAAAATAATGTGCCCAAGAATTTTACCTTCTTGGAGACCAAATAGTGTCTTCTTTGGGTTCAAAGATATCCCAAACTTTCTGCATTTCTCGAAAACTTTTCTTAAATGTTCTAAGTGCTCTTCATCTATTTTTGAAAACACAATAACATCATCAAGGTATATAATGATGAAGAAGCCCAGTTCTTCCGATAAAGCTATGTCCATGGCTCTTTGAAAGGTTGGTCCAGCATTCATTAGACCAAAATGCATCTTCACATACATGAAAGTGCCCCATGGTGTAGTAAAGGATGTCTTTAATTGATCAGCAGGGAATACTAAGATCTGATTGTACCCTGAAAATCCATCAAGCAAAGAAATTCTCCGAGACCCTACCACCCTTTGTAAAATATGGTCCATCTTGGGCAAAGGGTAGTTGTCTTTCAGAGAAGCTTTGTTTAAGTCTCTAAAGTCTATACAAAGCCTGATTTCTCCAGTCTTCTTCCTAACAGACACTAGATTAGATACCCATTCAGAATATCTAATAGGGACAATAATACCAGCATTGTGCATTTTCATGATCTCCTTCTGCACCAAAGGAAGCTGAGCAGGGTTTATTCTGCACAGTTTCTGTTTGAATGGTTTTTGGATTTATTTGACAGGGATTTTGTGCTGTATTATTTTAGTGTCATAGGATTTCAGATCATTGTAACTCCACACAAAAACATCAGAAAACTCCTTAAACAGCTCGATATATTTGAGTTTAATGTGAGCTGGTAAGGTCTTGGAAAATTTAATCAATTTCGGCTTAAGTTCGCTGCCAATGTTGCATTCTTCCACCTCAGTCTCTACAGGCTCCAGTTTTGGTTTATTTGCCACATCATTGAAATCGAACAACTCTTCTAAAGGAGCTAGGCCCTTAGGCAAGCTCTCATCTTTAGAGTGCAGGGTCTCTAATTCCTCTATTTCTGACTCTGCATTCATATCTGTTTTGTTTTCAAGTCTGCTAGACAACTGATTTATATTCGCAAGTTCAGGAGACAGTTCTTCTTTATCAAGAAAATTTTCTTCACTGCAGTCTGTTTCACAGTCTGAATCTGAACTGTTTAGTTCGAATTCATTCCTGAATTGCATGAAGTCTTCTATTTTTTTTTCATTGTCAAAAACCTGCCAATACTTCTCATTATCGGGCACATCTAGTCTAAATTTTATCTGAGTTGTGCAGTCTTTGGTGCTATATGGCGTCAGGCATGTTCTGGCTGCGTAGGCTAAGCTGTGGGCTGCGTTATTTTTCTTTCTTGGGACAAAAATCAGTTTGGACTCTTCGAAAGTGTTTAAAAGGTCCATGACGTCGTTTCGGTAGGCCCTAAGTCTAGGATGATTTGTGTTATACTCCCCATTGACCTGCCTAATGACTAACTCTGAATCCCCATGCACATTGATTCTTTTGGCTCCTAACTTTTTCAATAGTTGTAAGCCTAAGAGAAGGGACTCATATTTGGCTATGTTATTGTAACACTAAAAGTTCAATTTGCAGGAAATGCTTTCTGTGTGGTTTTTTTCAGTGTTAATGATCCAAACACCTGCACCTGCATTGTTCTTAGTGCATGATCCATCGAAATACATTCTCCACAGAGGACTGTTTTTAGTTTCACCTTGGTTACTGTCCTCTTCCGTTAATATGCTCGCTGACTTTTTACGATCAGCAACACTTATTTGAACTTGTTTTGACTCTTCATGTTTTTCGTTAGGGGGAGGAGAGTTTTCTTGAGTATCAAGGTTTAGGAGCAATGGACTCACGGCTTGTGTTTCAAGACCTTGGTATGGTATGCTAATGTTTTTAAGTGCAGCAAACTGTTTTGACACTTTTGCGCTGTGTTTTTCTTCCTCCCTATCGACCGTAGATTCTGTTAAAGTGACTTTCTCACTAAGTGTTTCATCATTAAATAGGATAAATGAATCAAGGTCTGTACTTACAGTGTATATAAGGGAGTTTTGCGGTATGTCTTGACTTGTGACTGTGTATTGCATATGAGCTTCCCTGTAAAGTCTCCTAGTATGATTGAAAACAGGGATAGTCGCATAAGTCATGTCCATCTGCATAGTCCCTTGCAATTTAGCCCCCCAAGATCTTGATAATAACATTCCATACTTTGGGGGCACATCAGCCACAACAATGTCCATGACTAAGCATTTGGCTGGGATTTGGGCTAAGCTGACACAAAGTTCTTTGATCAATCCTAAACATTTTACTCTGCTGGAGTCAAAGGAGTAAAGGTCTTTGTAAGGTCTAGTGATTTCTAAACCCAGTGTTTCCATTACAGCTTTTGGCATCAAATTATGAGAAGCCCCGGAATCATGCATAGCATTGTGCAAAAAAATTTCATGAACGTTTAAACTCACATAAAAGGGAGGAACATGTCCCTCTTGATATTTACCTTCAATCTTTGGACCGAAGATAAGCTCTGGTTGGTCATCACTAATATTGACCGTGTCCTCACTTTCTTCTACGTTTAAAGCCTTCAAAATTTGGGTCCTACATACATGATGGGCAACTAACTCGGTCAAGGGAACAGAGATTTTGATCTTTGAAATTTCTTGTTCCAGGCTGAAAGGAATTTGATTCTTTGAAGTGTTGGTTTCAGCCTTATTAGTTGTCATTCTATCAGCAAAATCAGCTTGCTGATTTGTCTTATTTACATTTGAAAAAACTATTTTAACAGGAGCCCTAGCCGAAGTGCTAGTGCTGCTACTATCTACACTCTGTTTTTCATTTTTTTGTGTGCCTTTCTCTTTATCACTACCAGAATTTACAGCCATCGTTTTATCCTTTTGTTTGACAGTTTAGGCTTGGTTGCAGTGCTGTTTTGTGAGGATTTGACAGAGGTTTTGGTGTTGGAAGGTTGCTGACTGGTTTTGCTTCTAAGGTCATATTCCCTTTGAGGTTCTATGATGACATTTTCCATGTCTTGATAATAATTTTCACCATCATCTCTTTTATCATCATAAGGTGTGTAAATACCCTGTTTCCTATCATAATGAATCTCAAAGTCATCATTATCTACCTCCAGCATGTTGATACCATCTTCCTCTATCATTTCATTTGTTTCCTCAACCTCACTCACATAGTTTTGGTGAAAGGGGGGAGTGATCTGTTGATCTTCTTCCCTAGATCTGTTCAGAGGTTGGTTCCTTCTAAAATTCTGATTCTAGTTCTGGTTTCTATTTTGAGGAGCAGTTTGATTTTGATTTGCTTGTGCTCTCTTGATTATGCTCATTTCTTTCATCATCTCCTCCATCATTTTCTCTATTTTTGAGGTGGAAGTAGAAGGCGTGGATTCCTCTCTAAAAGATACATTTTTCTCGCTTCTCATTCTTACTCTCTTCTCTATTAAGTTGACTTCTACAGAAAGAGCACCCCTTTGCATATCTTCGAGAGTTGCAAAATCTCTCTCTCTCAGCTGGTAGGTCATATCAGAGTCAAACCCTTCAGGAAACTTGTTGAAAGCTGAGCCCTGTGGAGGTTTTAGTTCTGGAGGGAGTGCATTATATACACTGTTAAATCTGGTACAGTAATCTTGTACACTTTCCCCAGTGTTTCTATGGAGGCTTTTGTAATCAGAGAGGATTTGGAGAGGATTATTCTTCACTTCCCATTTGTTTAAGAAGGTCTGATGGAAGGCTTGGAGATCATTCATACTACGGGGGGCTAAAACTTTAAACCATTTTCTTACTTCTCCCCCAAAGCTCTGAGCAAATAATCTAATCTTGACAGAATCATCATCAATTTCATTTCTATCAAAGTAGTCATTCATCTTATCCACATGTTGTGATGTGGTTGTAGCATTGTCAGCATCATATAATGGAATTTTGTTCTGATAGTCCTGTGGAAGGTTGACTAGTGGTACAGGAAGGACTAGGGGAGCATACCATGCAGCCATGGCAGGAGGTGGAGGTGGATTTACAAGAGGAAAAGTGGATGGACCAGGAATATATTGCTGAGCTGATCTTGGATGAGAGACCCCTAAGTTGTGAAGGAAATGAAAATCAGGAGGTGTTGTTTCTCTGTTACCAAGAGGTTCACTTATTTCAGGAGAAGAAAGCGAAGACTCAAAATCTAGTTGTTCCAAATCACCAAGGGACCTAGTTCTAAATGGATTAACCAAGTCAACTTGTGATTGTGGTAGAGCTGAAAGATTTTCAGGAACTGAATTAGCTCTCAAGGGTGACCTGAAGACAGTTGATAATTTGATCCTAGGAGACTTCCAAAGGATGCCTTCTGGGTTATCAACTACTTTAGGTGGATCAGGGTCAGGATAGGATCTAGTGTGAATCTTTCTAGGAGCCACTATGCTGCGTTTTTCAAACCCAAATAAACAAGACAAGTTCAACCAGGTATGACAATCTTTGAGAGGTTTAACAAGTCTGTTTTTACTGATTTAAATCCTACAGTCCTCTAACTGAGTTAGAATGATATTATAATGATAAAGGTTCTTCCCAGTGGAGTCTTAAGGTCCGTTAAGGGTTGTGGAGTCACCAAGTGGAATTTTTTAGCTCTTTTCAGAGGAAAAAGGTCTTATGGTCCACCACCATGTTTATTGGATACCAATCTGAAATGTTTTTGGGTTTTTCTGAGTTATTTTCTGTTGTGTGGTTCTAAGAATATCCTACCTCTGTTTCAAAACTTAGCTACGGATATGAGACAAAGATATTTTACTCTTATGGCTAAGCCAGCTTATCTTTCAAGGTTAGATAAAGTCTTGAGAGAACCCCAGGATCTACCTAGTTTGTCACTGATTCAAACAAGTTTCATCATGATTACCATTTCTTGGTAGTGCTTGAAAGGCTGCTTTATACTCACAATTTTTTCTTGAATCAAGGACTTTCTGAGGTCTCTAAAAGGTATCAAAAACACTCATTCCCCAGTGGAGTCGCCAGAAATGTTAGTTACTTGTAATTTATTAGCAAGATTGGCAGAGTCCAATTACAGAAACAACATCGTTTCAACCACTTTGGGATTCTAGGATCTAGCCCTCCTAAATCCGGAGAGGGATCTCTCCAATGAGTGCAAAGATGGATTTGTCTTTGAAGTTTGGGGTAATAATGTTAGGCTAGTTATGAAGACCAAGGGTGTGTTTGTTTTTTGGATGGTTGAGCATGAAAATAGTTTGAGGGGAAATTTCTGAATGCAAAGAGTTTCAAAAGCGAGAAGTTGCAAGAAAAATAACAAGCTTCAGCCAGAAAGGTAGGTAACTGCAAGTTTTAGTCCATTGGGCTATGGAGTCATAATAGGGTTTAATCGAAACAGCAGGTTCAAGAATGGTCCATGGGGAAAGTCAGCTATGTCTAGGATCTCTTTGAAGATTGATTTATGGAATGAAATGGTACAACAAGAAGGAAAATTAAACATATGCAGAACAAAGAGCAGCCTAGGATCTGGTAAGTACTTTTAAACTAGCCAACCTTTAACAAACACTTAAGAAGGACATGAAAGCAAACTAGGATCTGGTAAGTACTTTTAAACTAGCCAGCCTTTGATATACTTTCAATAGAAAACATACAAAAATAGGGGAAACACAAAGATAACACAGAATGGTCTAAGATCTGGTAAGTACTTCTAAACTAGCCAGCTTTTAACACATTCCAAGGGAAACATTCAGACAGTATTTGGAAATGAAACTAGGACCAGGGCACACCATATCTTCCAGAGTTCATCTCTACTTAACTAATACTAAACATAACATTCAAGACTGATATTCAGCTAAACAATAAGATGAGGGGACGCCAACATTCCTATGCTCAAAATGAATCAAATCATTCTCAAATACACAGATTGAAAGAAAAAATTTAGATAAAGATTTTCAGTCAAATAAGATTACTGATATACGGTAGGTCCTAACTCTATGCATGTTGTTCTTTATAGAGGATATGAAACACAGTGAAAACAGAAATAAAATAACAAGTTACAATGAGGAAAACATCACCGTCAACATATACCAGGATCCCATAAATCAGCTTGTATTGATGCTTCGAACCAGTTACAACGTAAGTCCAATGCTATAGTTCAGCCATCATCTACACTATCCAACCTAACTAATCTAGTGCAAGCAGAGCTCCAAGGGCCAGTGAACACTATGTATAGATAGAAGTCTCAAGCTGAGATGTGTTTCAAAGTTTTGCAACCAACCCCTTACTCATCTTCTATAGCATTATATATAGAAGGATGAGGAGGTCAAATCTGATGAAAGATTTATCATTACAATTAATACAGATTTAATTGCTTCTGGGCCTTTGAGAAGCTCAATCTAGAAACTTACAAGCACATCTTCTGCATTGAATGATTTTCATTAAATATCAAGCTCTGTGGGAGCTTGGCTGTCCTCCGTGGTTCTGCGTGATGTGAGGGTTACTCCGTAGATGTGTTTTGCATTGAATTTCCTTGCAGAAGTAACTCTTTGGCTGATGGAGTGGTCTTTTTCAGGCTTCCATTTACTCTAGGTATGTCTTTGGTGTACCTGCTACAGTGGCCTGTAGAATTGCACAAAGGCAGAATAATGATGCTCGGGCCTGCCATACCTGTGAAACAAATTCTTTGGTAATTCCGGACTGTGGTCAAGGCAGAGAACTTCTCTGGAACACGGCGTAGATTAAAAACAGTATGGGCACTCTGTCCTGAAGAGTAATGTGCTGATGAAGCTGTCCTGATGACTTAGTTTCTATGCCTTGGACCTTCAGCCGCTTCATTTATATCTCTGTCCGTGAAAACTACGTTTTAAATGGCCTCGGGAAGACTTTACAGTGCTTCCAACCCTGTCTTTGAATGCAAGTCCTGTCAAAAACTCTTTATTGGTCTTCTTCCATGATTTCTTTCTGAAAAATGGTCCTTTTCTGTGCTCTATGTCCCTATAGCAGGAACTGAAAATCATGGAGGTCTTCTGCTGCTTTTACCCTGCAAAACACGAAACTTAGTTAAGAAATCCGATGCACGGGATGGCGGATGTTATACGAAGGGTGGAGGAAATGATAGTGCAGAGGTGGTGTTTCAGAATGAAAAATGGTGAATAATGCAGTGGAATGGTGAATACAATGAACAAATAGGGTTTGGTGGTGAAGTGCGTTGTGGACCGTTTGATCGTGGTCTAATGACGAAAATCGACGGCGAAGATTAAAACCGCGAGAATGATGTACGAAATGAGTGAAAGACACATGAAACATGAAATTTAATGCAAAATATGAAACTTTGGACTTTGGCGGAAATGCAAAGGAAATGCGTGAAATGCAATGGAAATATGATGGGAATGACATACGAGGTGGGATCTACGTGGCGATCGCAAATCGCAATTGGATATCGGAGCGGGGGGGGAAATCGCAACACGGAGAAACTAACTTGCGATGCGATCGGAGGAGGGCGAGCAGTCGGAGGGGATATGCGATCAGAGGATCGGGAGATCGATGCGATTGGAGGATGCGATCCAGAACTTTGCAAACATTACGATGGACCGATCGGGGAACACCACATGAAAACTTGCAATTGCAACGATCTGCGATCGGAGGAGGGCGGGGAGTGTGATTAGTGCTCCACCGTCATATTTAAACAACAGATCGACGGTGCAGAACATATCGCGGGACTTATGCGCATCAGAACTTTGATGCGGATCTTTTTGATCAACCCATTTTTGTATTTCTGCGATCGCGCGCTCACGCGATGGTGCCTTTCAATCAACCCATTTTTATATTTCTGCAATCTGCGATCATGCGACCGGCCCCCAAGGCATTAAGCGCTTGGTTTTGGGTAAGGGTTACGTGGGGAAGTGGTTAAAAGGGGCTGGCGGGAAAGGGGCTAAGCCCTATTACAAAGTAGGAAAGTGGGTTTTTAGCCCATTTCAACGTGTTTTAAGGCCAAGGAAGGGGAACGATAAAGGGGACAAAGGGGAATTTGGCCAAAAAAGGGTAGGGGAAGGATATAAAGGGGATTTGGGAGGATTTGAAAGGTAAGTGGGGGATTTAGAAGGGAGGGGAAAAATGATGGTTTTGGAGCAGTTTCTTCTCATGATTTCAGCAGAATTTCTGAGTATAGAAAGGGAACAACAATGAAGACTTGGGATAGAGGAAAAGGCAGGAGGCCTTCAAGATTCTTCAAGATCCAACACTTTTTAGCAATAAAAATTGTTCCTTGGAGGCTCCAATAATTTTTTAGCTAGCATTTGGTATAACAAATTTTATAGCTGGCTAACACAACACCTAAAGGGGATTCCCTCATAATCAAGGATTTGCATGTGAGAGTATCCTTGATAGGTTATATTGAGTGCAACAATCAAGACTTCGTGAGAATTCAAATTAACCATAATCCTGGCTATGGCCATTCTACTGCTTACTTCATAAGACTTGTCAACATCCATGTATCGCCCCACCTTATCACCAATGATTTTGAAAATTTCAGCCGACCGAAACTATGGAGGTAATCCATGAAGCCTTGCCCAAACTAGGCCATAACCCATCTTTTCTATGTTGACATAAAAAATGGTAGTCCATCTCTTCATCAGATCCTGATTCGAGTCAATGCTCCTTCCCAATAACTAGTTTATTGCTTCTACATTATTGAATTTTAGCATGAACCACCCTCAAGTGAGGGTTTTCACCACAAGAAATTTAATGAGATCCTTTCCCCATTCAACCCCAATCCATTCTCAGAGATTTTTCTACCAATAATTTCTTGTCGCAAGCTCGACCTATTATAACCCACTCAGAGGTCTCCATGACTTCCCTGAATTTGACACTCTTCTATAGAGAAAAATTCTGAATTTCATTGTTGGACACCTAATCCTCTATGGGTAGGTGTAGAGGACAAACGGACATAGGAAGTCCAAGAGACCCTATAATATGGAATCCAAGGGTCACTCCATGTATGATAAATATGTATCATTGTGAGTAATAGTGTATCAAAAGGTTTTTCTTTCTATGTGTCTTGTGTATTTACCGTGCTCACAATTGTTGATTTTAACATGGTATCAGAGCCATTCATTCAGTGGCCTCTCTGTACTTATCATTTATGTCATTTATGTCATTTTTTCTCACTGTCCATAACCCTAAATTAATTTACTGATTGACAGAAATTATGTTCCTCTCCTCTACCATTCAATCATGTCCTTGCTAATTCTAAAAGGCTGTAAGAGTAACGCTTTGTCCTCTTGCCCCCTCGGCCCTTTCAGCTTCAGACTTTGGCTCTAGCATTAATACACTACCTCCCTGCGCATTGATACACTACCTCATCGGCATCATGGTATAACCTTGTAGCGATGTTGTTGGTGGTACCATCGCATTCCACCCAAACTGTTAAGACACAACCACACAACTCCATACCGCTCCTCTGCTCCACCTTTTAACCCAGACTATCCTCCACAATATTACCACTCACCTCCAAAATCTTCTCTGTTGCATTGAAGCTCTGCTCTTTGCTATGAGTCTCTACATACAGTACCTCACCCTTCTTCAAACGTGTCGATGGTTCATTGCAAAAAAAAAAAAATTGTATTGTATGGTGACCTCTCACACAAATAGTTGTATGCACTCAAAGTTGCAGCCCTTGTTGTCATAATTTGTTCCATTGTTGCTGGTGAAGGTGTGGGTGAAAAAATTGCGTTCCCCATCAAATTACATGGTTCAAGTTCAATACTAGTTTAAAAGGTACTACAGGTGGCAAAACCTTTGTGGACGATCCCTATGACAATGACGTTGTGGGGGAATTCTGAGAATCGTCAAGTGCAGGCCAACAATCTCCTCCTCCTATGACTTGCACCAAATCCTCTGGCTTGCTATGATCATTGTCACCAATTCCTAAAGGACAAGACTCCCCATATTTTTGGACTCAGCCTTTTATTTCTTTGATGTCATTATCGATGGAGTCGTATTCTATATAGAATCGAGGGGTGCTACAAAGGTAGGTCTATTTTGCGTCGAAATCAAAGAAGAGAGCTTCCAATGGATCTAGGCATCTTAGTCGCGATATTACCTTCCAGTGGGACTGCTCTGAAACAAGATCGAATTTCTCTATATCATACTCTAATCTCTCACTATGGATTTCCCACTGCGAATCTGCAAGAGAATATTTAATGCATATACCAGATTGAAATGGTTTTCAGATTGAGTCAGCCCATCCTTCATCCACGAGCTTGAGTTGTGGAATCACCTACCTTTGTTTCTATTCTTTGCGCACCTCGCCCTTCGCCTCTCTAATTCACCGTTCTCATGGCAGTGCATACATAGCAAGTTCTCGTGGCAGTGCAGACATAGAAGAACGTTGGATTGCCTGATTATTATATAGTTGTTGAAGCAATCTTGGAAATGCATTGAAACTGTCCTATCTCTATGGTGGGAATGCATCATGGGAATGGTGCATTGAATGTGCACTACACCACTCTTGGCATTCATTTAGGTTTCCGGGTCGATTTTCTACAAAAGAAATGTCTCAATTTATTTGTTTGAGTTAGACTACTTTGTGATTCGAATTCTATGAAAGAATTTTTTTACAGAGGACGGTAAATCACTTCCATACATAATATCTGGTGTTTATGGTATGAAGAGTTAACTTGTGGTGTGTAAAATTCTATGTACACCTTGAATTTTATAACAGAACACACATATACATATATGTGTGTGTGTGTGTGTGTGTGTGTGTGTGTGTGTGTGTGTGTTCTGTTATAAACTTCAAGGTGTACACAACCTTGTCCACACCACAAGTATATGTGTGTGTGTGTGTGTGTGTGTGTGTGTGTGTTGAATGATATATTATATGAGTATTGGTGAGTATTGAATTGAATATAGATTGTATGCGATTGGTTTTTATGGTTGTCATATAGAAGGCAGGGATTGTTTTGGAAATTAAAAGTAGCCTTTTGTGGAGGAGAGTTGAGTCATTACATATTGATTATTGATTTTAATATTTGTGAACTTTTTATGGTTCTAATTAGTGAAGAATTAGAGTTCCTCAATACTTTGATACACTCTGTTGTTGACAACACAATACAAATCAGGAAAGACTCTCTTTTTCACCTTCAAACTTGCTTACAAAATGCACAAGACAAGATAGAATTTTTGCAGCTTGAATCTCAACTTCAGCAAGAAGAATTACAAAAGTGGAGTCATCATTCAACATGTTTCTATTCAGAAAATTGAAACAGACTCCTATAACCAGCAAGTCAATAATGTTGCAGTTGATTCACATTCAATGCCAGTATAAGAGCAGATTTGCACGTAGAAGAAAACATCCAACCTGCACCTCCCAAACCCATCATCATACCTTGGGAATATCTTGTCCATAAAAATTACAAAACGGGTCTTGGATATGAAAAGGATTTGTCCTTTCATATTCCAGACTACTCCAAGACCATTCAATTTTAGACTGCTAGATTTATGTATGATAGTTCACATTCAATTGTTCCACATCCTGCTCTTCTTCCAAAGTAGCAACAACAAATTGAAATTTGACAACACTATGATCGAGTTGGCCATATGAAAGATCATTGTTTTGATCTTCACCCATGCAAGAACTGTGGTCGACACACCTACTCTTCACACAGATGCTTCAGAAACAAGCCTCCTACAAGAACAAAGATTCATCTTGGATGGATCACTTCTTGGAAATGGGCATCAACAGCCAAGAAGATGTTTAAGTCACATGTCAGAACTTGTTCTAAAATATTGAGAAAACTTGCAGTTGAGTTTTCGCCATCATCTCACCTTGTACCTGACAGGGGGGGAAATGGTGGTCATCTACAAGCTTCAAAGCCACATCAAGTGAGCCTGAGCCACAATCTCTCATTCCAGATTCAGAGTTGTAGCCAGAGACACAGCAGTTCAAACGAGCCTGAGCCACAACCTGTCATTCCAGATTCAGAGTTGTAGCCAGAGACATGGATGCCCATGAGCATGCCTTTGGTTGCTGGATATCCTTAAACCATCTATGCGAGGTTCATATTCTTCCTCTTCAAATAATTTGGGACACCTCCTCTAGCAGAAGACTTCAGCTTCTTGCCAGATTTGGTAGAGTTCTAGGAAATGCATTAAGCATTCCACTGTTGGTGGTCATCCTTAAACCATCACAGGTTGTAGAGCTCCCTTCTTCTAGGTTGAAGGTCTCCCTCTTCAAATATGAGGGACACTTCCTCTAGCAGAAGCCCTCAGCTTCTTGCCAGATTTGGAAGATTTCCAGGAACTACACTAAGCGTTCCAGTGTTGGTGGTCATCCTTAAACCACCTCTTTATGCCAAAATTTCGGAGAGCTGATTCATCCTAAGTGCTTCCATGCATACTTTGTAGATTTGTATTACAACTCTCTTCTCGGACTCACACATATCCCTTTGGATTAAGCGGGAGAATGTTGGACACCTAATCCTCTATGGGTAGGTGTAGAGGACGAACGGAGATAGGAAGTCCAAGAGAACCTGGAATATGGAATCCAAGGGTCACTCCATGTATGATAAATATGTATCATTGTGAGTAATAGTGCATCAAAAGGTTTATCTTTCTATGTGTCTTGTGTATTTACCATGCTTACCATTGTTGAGTTTAACACTCATATTTTACCTTGGTGCATTTTACTTTCTTCCTCTCTTTTTTTGGCCTATGATAGGTCCTTAGGTCTCTATTGCACAATTAGGGTTTCCAACACCTAAGAGAACCCGTCATTTTAACCCACCAATCCTTCTAAAGAATATACATGAGCACTCTAGTAATTTGGGAAACCTTAAAAAAGAAACCGTTCAAAATTAACAACAAAACTCCCATTTAATAATTTTCCATACAACTATGTGTTTATAAGCCCTAAGCCTCTTTTCTTGACACTATCTAAAGCTAAGAAAAATCAAAGGCTCAACACCTTTCTCCCCAGCACTTCCCCTCCTTACTCACTGCCAAAAATTGGCACCTATAAAAACCCCAATTTGGAAATTCAAGAAAATTTCTATGACTTAGTGTTGTGGAGGTAAATCCCCTCTGCGGACAGAGGCAATCCCTACTAGCCCAGACCGGGTCTAGCAACAATCATTCATGCTATAGTGCAGGTTCCTAATTTCAAATAAACCAACTAGCGATGAAGGCTTACCTGGAATCCAACGTTGTCGCTTGTAGAGAAAGTAGCGCTCCCGTTCCTTCGCTCTGGAAGATCACAATCCTCACGATCTCCATGATCGTACACCTACACATGCAAGAAACAAAACAAACACAAGCGTAAAATCCAGTACATACAACTATATGGGCGGAAACGTGAAGCTGGGTTACACTTTTGTGAGAATCGGGGGCAAAAAAAAATTTTCGGCAATAGTTTGGCCGAACATTTTATAAAGTTCGGCCGAACTTTATAATAGTTCGGCCGAACTGTCTTAGTACGTTCGGCCGAACTTTTGAGTCCGTTTATATTGACGGCACAGTGACGACCCAGCAAACAGAATTTTTGCCGGAGGTTTGGAAAACCGGCAATGGTAGTTCAGCCGAACTCAGTTGAAAGTTCGGCCGAACTACGTTTTTATAAATAAATCGCCCGCGAAAGGGCTCAGTTTACTGTTTTCATTGTTTTCGCGCGACTTTTTCTGTTCTGTCGTTGATTGCGTTGGGCGAGTTCCGCGCAACTTTTTATGTTCAGTCGTTGATTGCGTTGGGCGAGTTGTTGGTCGAGGTTCTGCTGGTCTGATTGTGTTGGGCGAGTTGTTGGTCGAGGTTCTGCTGGTCTGATTGCGTTGGGCGAGTTGCTGGTCGAGGTTCTGCTGGTATGTTATGTTTCTATTGCAAACACTGCCGTTCGTCTATCTCATGTCTGTACATCTGTTGATGGCTTTTATATTTACGGGTTCGGTTCTTGTTACAGGTTCTTGGGCGAGTTGCTGGTCGAGGTTCTGCTGGTTGAGGTTCTGCTGGTCTGATTGCCGCATCTGGTCGAGGTTCTGCTGGTCGTTGTTAGGGGCGCCACCGTTAAAATCTGCCGGGTACGTTCTGTTACCCACGCCATAGTATCCCTTCACTTATTATAACATTAATAAAATATTTTTACAGCTAAATTTATATAAATCTATGTAATCTCATTTTTTCAATAATAAAAAAGACTAAAATAAAATAGCATAAATTTGGCTTTGTTTAATTTTTGCCCTTTTGCCTGTTCTAACATCATATTAATTTTCAATTGGAATTAGAATCATAGCAGAATGGTTGCAAGGACAGCAGCTGTTTGTCCAATTTTGATATCTACTTCTCATCTATAGCTCCACTTGTGGCTGAAACCGTGGCCTTATACTTTAGGTTTCCCTTGGTTGAAAGATAAACAGTGGGTTACAGTTCACTACTCGAAGAAATAGTCAATGAACTAAGGCAAAACATGTCTCAAATGTAGAACTTCTTCTTTCATACATCCTACGTTGTCTGAATATGCAAAAGCCTATAAGTTTGAACTCATTGGTGCTGAAATATTCCAAACCATAATTAAAAGTACCAATGTCTGTTCTAACTTCATATTAACTTTCAATTGAAATTAGACTGATATGAGAAATGTTGCAAGGACAACAGCTGTCAGTCTAATTTTGATGATCAATGAATTTGTATATGATTAAGGAGCAGCTGGACATAGCCAATTTTGACTGTCACCAAATATATGTAAGAAAGTAAAAACAGGTTACATAGCCACTGTCCCAATGATTTACAGTAAAGTAAATTAAATGATTTGTAGGAAACTCATCAAACATGTTTAAAAGGTGAATGGTTCTAAATGATAAAAAGCATGCCCATCAACAATAATTTCAACCTTATTTCTATTCAAATTCCTTAGGTGAGTAAAGGAGAGAACTATGACTTTTAAAGATTACAATGGAGATTATTTTGTTTATCAGACGTTCAAATTGAATATCCTTTCATTCATCAACCTTATATGATTTTTTTTTTTTTTTGAGAATTCAGGTTAAAGGAAGCAATGTTAATATTCTACAAACCCATACCATATGAATTCATTTTTTTTAGAACTGCAACAGCCACCCAGTTAAAGGAACCAATGTTATTCTACAAATCAATACTTGACAACAAATAAGATAAAGATTGTGATGGCAAACGAAACATTCGTAAATATTGAGCAACAAATAAACAGATACGTAGATCCTACTCCTGAACATGTATTTCAATCATAAGAAAGCATTAAAGCATTCGCAATACCCAAAACAAGACAGTAGAACAATCCTCAAAAGATTAATTTTCATCCACTAAAGAGCAACCCTCTTACCTACCACGTAGTTTATATTTTGTTAAATTAAATATCAAATGTTGTTATTATAGAAGATATGAACATTGTCAATTTCATAGTAGGATTAAGTAAATGATTAGTTTGTTGGAAAGTAATAGATTTTGGTTTGGTTTAGATAGGAATTATAAAAACCATATTATAGGAAATTAATTTAACTTTTTCTAAATTTTATGAACCATTGTAGTGTTTGTAGAAGTTAAATTTAACTTATCCTTGTTGTGTATTTGAAAAAATAATTGGATCATAAAAAGTTCAATGATTTATTCTCTATCATGTTTTCAATTGATTTGACCCTAGTCAATATGGTATTATTCTTTATCACAAAACTAGAAACTCCACTAATGAGGAACTCTATTACTTTATTCCTTTTTCCGTTTCTTTTCTCTTAGTATTAGCCTTAAAAGTTGAATTTTGTTAGTTAGATATGATATGATTTTTATTTTTTTTACTTTAAGAACCAAAACTTTGGAATTTCTCCAGCACTTCATATAGTTTATCTCATTTCTAGGGCCTTCTAAATACTTATTTTGAATGAAGAAGCATGCTAAATGCCTTTCTTTTTAGGGCTTTTTAAATACTTATTTTGAATGAAGAAGCATGCTAAATGTCTTTCTTTCTTCAAAAGCATGTGCATATACACGTTTTCTTAATGTAAAGTGTGTATACATTATGTCTACATTTCCATTTTTGATTGAGAGTTAATTGCTTAGCATATGTTGTGCAAGTGTACTTCAGAAGTATAAGAACCTGGATTGACATTTAATGCAAGTAATTTATCTCACAATTAATTTACCCATTAGGATGCTTTGACCTAGTAACTTTAGAGATGAAAAAGATCCTATCACATTAACGTGAGGATCCATTTTCACAATGAACATTAGGAAAAGACAATATTCATTGCAGTTGGTAATATAGTCAACTAGTAGACTATTCAATTATTAACAAAGTTGATGAAAAATGCAAGGAATTTAAGGTTGCATTTCAATTTTGAAAATTTTCTACAATAATTTTTGTAGGATAATTTGTTAATGCAAGTTTCCATAGTTATTTATAATTTTTATTTTAGAAAGAACCTTCAACCAAAAATACCCAAGCTTAGTCCCTCGTGTGCCCTTTGAGACACATTAGGTCATCCCACCAATTCATGCCCCATGCTTCATGAGTTGAAGGGTATCCTTCATACCCCTTAAGCACCCCCATTTCTCCCCACTCCATCATGTGATGCTGCCACCTCATCACGTAATAAGGGTTTAAGAACCAACGACCTCTTGTCTATTTATGTGAAACACAAACATTATACACAACATTGTCTCAATCTCCGACGATAACAAGATGTGTTGGTCACCATACATCATGCCTCAATAGTAGCACCACCACTTACACCAACCTCATATGTTGATGATTCCTCTTCCACCATTTATTATGTCACGAACTCTGTTAATTAGTATTTGGCATGCCCTTGAGTGCTCTATGTTAAAGACACTCATCTTATCTATATGTGTCCTGTACTCATCAAATACCATCATCACCGCATGCATCAAGTGACATATCCCCCTCATCAAGATCCCAATCCGCCTAATTTTGGATGCTCCTCATACACTAGAATAGGAAACAAGAACAAGATCCTCCTAAAACAAGAATCCTCCTTCCATTGCACATGATTCATCAAATGATGAGAAGAGATCAGAAACTATTGCCCCTAAAGTATAAAATTTGAGTTTGGCCAAGTACTGAAAACAAATAATTAAACATAGGTTCCTATGCTTTGTATCAAATCACTTTTGGTTTCAACGGAAACTTCTTATTTGTTAATTTGTGCTTTACATGTTGAATATAAATGTTTTTCTCTCATTGCTTTGAGACCATGGATATGAGGAATGAAAAACTTCTATTTAAATCTACTCCATAGATATGGCTAATTCAAGTGTTTTACATGTTGAATATAAAAGGTTTTTTTCTCTCTCATTGTTTGAGACCATGGATATGAAAATGAAAAACTTCTATTTAGATCTATTCTAGAGATTGATTGTAGTATTAACTCTTGGTTAAACCTATGTTTTGTATCAAATCACTTTTGGTTTCAATGGGAAACTTTATGGCTAATTTGTGCTTTTACATGTTGAATATAAATGGATTTTGATTGTAGGTGACATATCCAGCATCATTTAAGCGGTAGCCGGACCCACACCCCGGACGGGATCCCTACTCCAAACGGTTCAAAGTCTAATTGGGACTTTCCACCGGGGAGATCCCCTACTGTTGGCCGGACATATTTTCCGTTAACGTAATCCAAAGGTATAATTGTTAATGATTTTATTTTGGGTTACAATTTTGAGGATTCATATTTAGATCATGTTGATGAACACGCTGAAGATGAGAATTGTATTAAAAGTATTAGATCTAATATTTCTAGAATAACAACTACATGAAAGGATCAATAAAAAATATTGTAGATCTGTGATGATATGGAGGCCAAGCTTAAGGAGGAGATTGTGAGCTTAAAATTTAAATTGGCAGAATTTGAAAAAGTTGAGGAAGGTACGAGGAAACAATTTCAAGAGAAACAAAAAGATATTGAGAAATTAGAAGATGAATTTCCTTCCTTGAGAAAGAAATGAAAGATAGAGAAGAACACGTTATCATTGCATAATTGTCTTGAGATCCAAAGATCACCATTGGATAAATCTGGTTTTGTATGTCAAAATGGTGAGTATAGTTTTCATGCATGTAAAAAAATCAATGAAGATCCCAGGAAACCTGTAGCAAACAATACTAGCAGCAAAAGTGAGAAAGAAGGAAACAAGGAGTAAATCCAACAGTGAAACAAAATAACCAGCAACATAAATGCGAGAAGAACCAACAACAAATCAAGAAGAAAATCCAACAGCAGAGAATAAAATCCCAAGGAGAACCTATTTTCATAATATATTTTTCTCTTAGAGATAATTGTGATAGATTTGTAAAGTTTCAAGGGAATCAAAGTCCTTTTGTTCCTTTTGTGCGTAATGTAGAATGTAACAACTGTCATAAGTTTGGACATGTTGCATCAAATTTCTAGAGCAAAATGTATAGATGAAATCAACAAAGATTCTAGAAATATCAGTAGCCAAGGAGAACGGCTAACATGTATGCTTATGGTTTTTATGGTTATTACTACTCATGTCACTTGTTTGACCATAGGGAAATATATTGCAGGTCTAAAAGTTGGAGGAGAGACACATTTCATGCACTGTTTATATCTAGCATGAGTAGTAGGAGATTTTATCCTCTTACTTCGTACCTTGGGCATGTGGAGTGCTATATTTTACATAGATTTGGCCATCTGGAAAGAGATTGTTTGCTACCCCGTTACTCAAGCCAAAACTGTCAGAAGCAGCAAAAACAAATAGGATGTAATACTAAACTAGTGAAGCAAGAGAAGAAGCAGTTGAAGGAAGAGAGGAAGAAATTGAAGGAGGATAAGAATCATCCAAAGACAATATGGAGAAAGAAGGAGCATCATCTCTTCAAGTAGTGAAGAGCATTCCCACCTGCAATCCATGGTTATTTCATGCATACTTATAGAGAACTATAAAATTTATGAGACATGCATAACCTCAAAGGAAATGTGTAATGAATTTTGCAACAACATATTATGATTTCTTTTTGGCCTCATGCACATTCACATCCACGAGATCAACCTGTCTATTGAAGGTATATTGAGCTCAGGGGGAGCTATGCATGGTATTTCGATTCATAATTTATCTTGTATTTTTTCATTCCTTTCCTTTCCTTTATATGTCTTTCATGATTAGAAATAAGAGCACATTTTCACGAATATATATGTTTTTGGTTTCCACTACCAGTTGGTTGAAAATATGTGTAGCCATGCATAGATTATGATCATGAATCCACGATGTATTTATATGACTTGTGAAATGGACCAGCCATGTATATGCTGTTATATACAATTTATTACAACCAAGTATTTACCGATGTTTCATCATTTCACTTTTGTATTGGGTCCAGTCAATAGTGTGTTGAGTCATGTTGATGATAGACATATTTTGGAGGAGTCTTATGGAGTCATTTTGCAGCGACATGTATGGGCTAATGATGATGTAATAGTCATGATGTATTATTTTGTTGATTCATTGGTCCATAGAGATGATCATAGCAGCATGTATTTTATTTTTGTATTCATGATAATTCTCATAGTGCCATGTACTTGTATTATACTATCTTTTAGGTAATTTAGTCATGAGTCATGATGTCATGTTGTGGTCATAAGAGGGTCATATATGAGGTTTTATGTCGCTGATAAAATCATGCATTAATCAATGTATATGTCACTTGAGTCATGGTCATGTGGATTCTTGGTCCATATGGTGCTTCTATTTTCCAAAGGATTCATTATTTGGAGCGGAAGTGGTCATTTCATCCCAACAATTGGTAGCTCTACGACTTTGAGATGGCATGTGTTCCGGGGGAGCACTATTTTCTCTTATTGTTTCATCCATACATTGTTTTCATTGTTATCTGCTTGGGGATGCTTATGTTATGACTTAGAATATGCTATGATAGTGGGGTTCTTGGCCTCATGATGAGATATTTTTTGTAGTTTTTTCTATGAAGTTTTGGGGGAGATTGTGTGTGGTTGCCTCATGTGGATGTTGTTGCATCATATGATAATGCATTTTATGATGTTGCTATGAGGAGGAGTGATGGTTTGATGCTTATTCTTGTATTTATGCATCTACTTCATGTTTCTCATTGTTTCTATTGTGATAATGTTACTGCATATTATGATGATGTTACTTATGGTTTCCTTATGCTGGCATATGGTACTTGCTTCTAGTAGTTGTTAGTTGATATGTTGATGTGAATGTTGCTTGGATATATTTTTTACTTGTTGCTTCCGATATGTGGAGTGATAGAGGATGATGATTGGAGGCATGGATGATTTTTGATAGATTATATTTCATCCATATAGAGTTGTATTACTCCAATAATTTTGCTTCTTTTCTTGTTGCCTATTCGTATGCAGTTGACCCTTTTCCATTGTTGTCAAAGGGGGAGAGAATTTGAATGGATTGAGTGCAGTTTCAATTTTGGATAGTGTATGGATATCAACCTCACATGTTTTTTAGGTTGACATCAATGTCAAAGGGGGATTTTTTTGGCATTGTTGTGTTGGAATTTATGTCAATAAGGTCATGGTCATTGTCATGGTCATGGTCATACTTTTCATATGCATGTGTGATGGATTTTTGACTTGGTGGTCCTATTGGTTGGCATTGGTGTATTGATAGTAAGATGGTTTTTTCCTCATTGATGTCAAACCTTGAGGTCATGAACTTATGTCAACCTCATGATGATGAATATTGATGGACCATGGTGTGTATTAGTATGTGTTAGAATTGATGATTGATCCTAGTCATGATAACACACTTTATGTCGCGGTATCATAGATGGAATTAGTGAATGATGATCATATCTACATGTGATGGTGATGGTTGATGACAAACTAGTTGAGTTTTCAACAAGGTCTTAATCTTGGTCTTCATGCTTAAGCTTCATGGAGATTAATTGTTGCAATATGATGGCTTCATGATGATGATGTTGATGTTGCATAGGTTCTATATAGGTTTGCAAGTTTGTTCAGATGCAGGGTATTTTTTTCAGAGGTCCAATGGATATTGGAGGACTTGTTGGCATACTTTTCAACCTTGTTTATTGGCCCTTCTAGGTAAACTTGGAAGTGACACTTGGGAGGAAATTTTTAATATACTTGCAGATGTGATAGATTCCATGTCAAACTTCTAGAAGCTATCACAAATGTTGGAAAAGAGGATATAACTGGTGACAAAGGTTATGAGTTGAAGAAATGATGTTTTCCCTCAGTTTTAGTCATAGTCACATGCATATAATCCTATGGGAGTGGTTGGAAGCTAACATACAATCCCGTGGGAGTACTTATAGGATCAGTCACATGTAGACATTGTTATGGGATCGATTTTGAGATTTCACAAGATTTCCTTCAAATTCCTCGAGCTGTTCGGAAGCAAATTATCTTGGAAATTCCTAGAGGCTTCAAAAAAAAGTGAAAAAGGTATAAAATGGTATGAAAAATTCCTCTCATGATGTGAATTAATTTAGTGCACAAGTTGAGGTGTTAGTGGATTGATTTGGTTCAATTTGTGCACCTTTTATCCTAGTGCCAAGCTCAAGTTCTCCCTACATGTTTTATATACTTGATCATAAAGCTATGTGATGGTTGATTGAGCTAGATGTTGAGTTTATGTGTGGAGAGAAGGATGAACAGTGATATTATGCTTCATATTTTTTGGAGAACATAGATGCTTTAGTCCAAGAGTGTTAATGACTAAACAATCTGCAGATATGAAGCATGCTACAAAATAGATCAAAATTGATGCTTTTGGTGTAGAGTTTGAGTTGGAGATTCTTGTATGCTGCCAGAGTATATGTTTGTGATACTTTCACACTTTGTTTTACCAGATTTTCTATTACATTTGATGCATATCCTTAGTGTTGTATGTTTCTAATTGTAGTATTCAATAATTACATTCTGATATGAGAGTTTGATACATGTTGCTATAGTTTTTAATGTGGCCACACTTTTACTTGTTTATTTT
This sequence comes from Pinus albicaulis, assembly GCA_034641835.2. NCBI lineage: Eukaryota > Viridiplantae > Streptophyta > Pinopsida > Pinales > Pinaceae > Pinus > Pinus albicaulis. Next base: position 1,977,541,227 of record CM076578.1, read on the forward strand.
AGACTTTATGATGATGTCTTGTTGCTGAGATAATCCGGATTTATGCAAGAACACAATGAAATACAGAAATAAACATAAAAATAGAGATGTAGTAGAAATAAACTTCATTTCATTAATAAAAAATAACTGAAATAGGCTTACAGATAGAATGGAAATAAACTAGCTAGGGAAATGGTAGCTTATCTCTAAGAAGAGATGTGGCGGCTACATGCCTCTAAACTATGTTAAAATGAGGCTCGGGTCCTATTTATTATTGAGAAACAATGGAAAAACATAAACATCCAAAAAAATAACCCTAGGAGATGAAGTGCCAAAACTATAGACATTGTTTGGGTAAATTGGTACATCAATCTCCCCGGGGACGCAACTTTGGCATACGATCTCCGTTTGACGTGCACAATACCTTGTTAGAAAGATCTATCCGAGGAATAAAAATTTTGATGTGAGAAACATCAAAATAAATTCATTATTGCTCCCTGGTTTTCCAAAAGACGTCATTTAGGGCCTCAAAACAGCTCTGGAAGTTTAGGACCCGAAAAAACTAATAAAAATAGTAAGTTGTGCTACAATTAAGGAAACTGAAAAAAAATGAAAAAAGAAATGGTGGGTCCCTAAGTGGAATAGGAGGGTGGCCACCAATATCCACTTAGATCATTCCACCCCCCTTAGGAAGCAATAGTCCCCATTTAGGTGATTTCCTCCATGAGATGAGGAAACTTCTCTTGAACTTGGTCCCTGGTGAACCATTTACCTTGGTGCAGGAGTTAGCCAGCTTTGATAACTCAACACAGTTGGATCTTCTGCTAGTGAGGGTTCTTGATTTGCATGTCCATGATACGACCTGTGGTGGAATGTACCATGCAGTCTGTGATTAATTATGTTGGTGTGAGTTGTTCTCCAATGTTAGAGGTGTCTAGTAGAGATGGGAAGTGTTAGCCATTACCCCCATATGAAATTCTTGACAAGCATGCTGGGGCCTATATCATTTTGGAAACCTTCAAGGAATGCATCTCCGCTGAAGACACATCATCCTTGAAGTCTCTTTGTGCTTTGCCTTATACAAGTCCCCTCTACTGGTTCCTTCCCCAAAGGGCCTACTGCTACCCCTTGTTCCCTTCCAACTCCACATTTTTTCCTCCTTTCCCCTTTGACCAAGTCCCTTATTTCCCCTTTTATTTTCCCTATTCACCCCCTAGATCCCCTCTAAAAATCCCTACACCCTTTGTTTTCCCCAGATTTCCTCTCTATCTCCCTATTGTCACCCTTATAAGGCTTCAAAACGCATTTAAAAGGCTTGAAAAACCCACTTTGGACCTTATAACAGGCTTAGCCCCTTTTCTGATAGCCCCGCACTCCTTTCTCTCCATATAACCCACGTCGTGACCGAAGCGCTAGCCCAAGGGCGCTTGCCCCAGTGTTTCATTGGGCGCGATTGCAGCAGTCGATCCTCGCAGAATGGATGATGATCGCCACCCCCACGGCCTCCGTCGTTTTCCCCGTTCATCACCCATCGCTGCATCTCCACTGTTCATTTTCCAGCCAGATCTAACGGTCCGCAGTTAATCCATTTCGGGCGCGTTTTCCACCGTTGATCTATGTAGATCTAATGGTGTGGAATCCTCCCGCCACGGTGGTCCCCCCCCGCGTACTGTTCGGAAACAGCCTGGTTTATTTCGCACCGCTTATGCGCGGTATGTGGTTTTCCTCGAGCGCCTAGCGATTCCATTCGCCATCCGACACTTGTCCTCCTGTACGTTCCCAAAACCGCTGCCCCCACTCGTTAAAGTCATCCATCACGCGTTTTTGTCCGGACACGGATGCCCAACGAAATTGCCACAGACCGTCCGATCTAGAGCGGCCCATTCGACGACTATCGCTCGTCCAAGGTGCACGATGATTAATGTAGTTGCACGCGCGATAACCCATGTTATGGCCCGCCGTACGTCGTCCTGTGCTGTCGATCTCCGCCACAATTGACGGTCCAGGTTTGTTCGCCCGTCGTTGACTATTCCATTGCTCCCAGTCCCGCCACGTCACCTCCACGTGTGCCCACCGTACACCCATTCGTTCTGTTGCATATAACGTTCAAAGTCGGGATTTTTAAGGTTATTTGGTTTAAAAATGTCTATTGCTACAATCTGCCATCTATCTCGATTTCCACTTTGCGTTGCATCCTTCCACCACAATTCACCATTATTCCACCATGGCATGGTTCTGTACAGTCATTCCCATCATCCCCGTCACGTTCGTCATCCCCATGTCTGTTGTCGTAACCAGCTTTCGTTTTGCAGGATTATTTAAAATAAGAATGGCCGCCATGATGCACCTCTCTGCTACAAGGACAACGAAATCCAAAGAAGATCAGTTATAGCAGTTAAATTTATGATCAAGGACCCGGGAAGGTAAAATACTGGACATTCATTAAAAGAAATAGGGTTTAAACTCTGTGGAAAACCCTCTGGCGCCATGAAAGCTCAAAATGCACGGACAGAGACAGAGATGGAGCAGTAAAGTCTTTAATGCAAGAAAGAGATTGGAGCACGTCAATGAAGATCTTAAGCCTTGAATCAGCGTTTCAAGAGGCAAAGCACCAGGTTGAAGACCCCGAGGATCGATCAAATGATCTTGAGCATGAGAAAAAGGTAACACCAGGGTTTATTCGTTAGCGGAATGTTTCTTCATCAAGTACAGGGCGCCCATACAATTTTTATTATGCGCATTGTCCCTAAAGGATTTTCCACCCTAACAACAGTTCAAAGCAATTAGAACATTTATGTAGCAGACCACTCAATGGTTCATTTGCCTTTGTTTGTTCACCACAAGTACAGCAGCACAGCTGAAATATGTCAAAGTCATATCCAGAGAAGATCACTCCTGCATAAAGTGATTTACGTATATTAAACACTTAGCAATCGAATGTATCGGTCTCCACTCTCTACATTCATTTGTGTGTTTAATGTTATATTTAGTGTTCAACTACCTCCTCAGTCGAACTTTTGTTCATCCTCTACTATAAAACATAAGAGGGAAACATTGTAAAGGTTGTTGATGATATATCGTAGAAATGCAAGAACTTTCCTCTTTGAGACAAGTTCTTCTTGAGACAAGTTCTTCGTGTAATATTGTAAGATAGGTTGAGATTTGATGTAATCGACCGAATGTTCAAGTCATGGGAAATGTTGTACCCGATTGGTATTGTTTTTAATATGACAAGCACGTTTCTTTGGATCCCGATCTAAAGAAGTCGGTGATGTTTTCCTATCTCTCGTGTTTTATTTCATTTCATTCCATTTTCTTCAGGCTCACATCGAAGTTTGGCATAAGATTTACCCTTGTTAGGTACCTTATGTTGCCGCTTTCTCTCCCCAAACTCCCTTTTATGTTTTCTGCTTATATGTGTATCTGAATATTGATTTCATTGATTTAACCAGTGTAGTGGATGTCATTTCCTGCTCTCTGATGTATGAATTGAATAAATCCATGTTTAGATGTTCTTGCTAGGATTTAGTTGGATGAGTTGAGAACTCTAGGAGGTCTAGAGCCCTGTCTCTGCCCCACTAGGATCTTTCCATCTCAATTAAGCCTTTCTAAGATCCCTTGTATTGCCCCTGATTTTGTCCAAGCAGGTCTGGAGTTAAATGACCTCTGACCTGATCTATAGACAGAATCGGGTGTTTCTCCCTCTTTCATTTTCATTCCTTGATGTCTCGTTCCAAATATCATCTTTAATACCCAACTGCTCTAGATGACTAGCCCAACTGAAAGCTTGCACATTGAACAAAAATAAATCCTTTCTTGACTCCATTGCCTAATGGCCTTGATGTTCTCTGAGTTATTTGTCTTAGCCTAATCCCCTCTATGCTCATCCTTGTCTTATATTGGACCTTCCTTTCCTGATTCCCAGCAACCAAACATCAAATAATCCAAACAAACCCCATGCCTATAACTAGCCTAAAATCTTAACCTTTGAGCCTTACAGACATATACATTGGCTATTATAGAGAGATCCCTCCTCTGGACCTAGGAGGGCTAGATCCTAAGGTCTGAAAGTGGTTTTATGTTGTCTCATCTTTGTCTTGCCAAATCCGGCCAAAACATTGGAACCCCAACAAAGCGTATAAATCGTTCTTGTAGACAAGACCGATCTCCCTGTCGAAGACACCCAAGAACAAATGAACAACTAAGTTTGTCTTTCTCTAAATATATTCGTTTTACAAATAAATGTTATAAATTTTTCGATCCTACCTTATCCCAAATGCTTATTTACCAATAAAGCTTCCGTCGCATCGATAATCCTTCTGTCGCAACAAGAGTTCTTTCGTCACAACAAGAATCCTTCCGTCGCAACAAGAGTTCTTTCGTCGCAACAATAATCCTTCTGTCGCAACAAGAGTTCTTTTGTCGACCTGCAATCACAAGAAAGAAAATATTAATAGCACCTGTATAACAAATAATCATAAAACATACCTATCATAGTGATCAAGGAATCTATGAAATAAATGATCAAACGACAGCTTATTGAAATAAAAAATCGAACGACAATTTATTGAGAAAAACAAAACTTGATTGTATTAATCTTAAAATATACAGAAGAACCTTACAACCTTAGCCTTGATGTTCGAAAGGCCTTCCCGGGGTCCGAAGCAGGAGTCTCCTCTACTTTGATAAGTCTTGCACTCTTCCTCCAGGAACACAAAGAGGTATGTGATCTTTCCTCTCAAAAGCTCAGCAGAAAGAATACTAAATCTCAACAGCACTTCAACTCTATCACACATAAAGCTAAACTCCAATTCTCAATCTCCAGAAACTTCACCCAAAAAACTTAACCCTTTGAGGCTACCCAATGCCTCCTTTTATAGAGCAGATGAGGAGGTTAGGGTTCCACCTTTGAAGGGATAATCCTCCTTCAAAGGGATAGGCTCCTTACATCAAGGGATTAGTTCCTTAAGGTGTGGGATAAATATACCTTACTAAAGCGTACTCATTTTTTGGTCAATTTAGTGTGTCCTAAATTGCTGCATTTAATTTGTCAATCCGAGATTCGTAAGCTGATGAAGTGCGGCGCACTATATGTGCAAGATAACCTATTTCTTAACTTTTTGTCGTTTTTGGTTTTCTAAGGTGAGATGGAAATTCTAAAATAAAAACAAGTATGGTTATGTTTGTTCAAGGAGATGATATCCTCTATAATTATTTACCAACTTGAAACTTAAAAAGGAATTTGAAACTTACAATAACAAAACTTGAAAGGAAATGAAAATGTGCTGCTGAAATGAAAAGGTGCTGCTAGTCTAATAAATCAAAACAGTGAACTATTGAGCATGAAAACCAAACTATTCTTGCTGCTGTCTAAACACAAAAGAAACTATGCTTAAAGAAATCCAAAATTGCAACAAAGTAAATCTAAATCAGATTACATCAACTTGTCTTCTGATCCCTCATCATTAGTCCAGCTATGATTTTCAGAAGTAACCATAAACAACTTGAGTAACTGATATCTAACTTGCAGAAAGTAAACTAATATTAAACCATACATTCATAATTCAATCCCTCACCATCAGTCCAGCTGTGGCTTTCGGAGGTAACTGAAGATGTCATGCACAATTTAATATATCTAAATTTGTAGAAAAGAAACTAATACTAAACTACACATTTCATAATACAATCCCTCACCATCAGTCCAGCTGTGGCTTTCGGAGGCAACTGAAGATGTTATGAGCAGTTTAATATATCTAAATTTGTAGAAAGGAAACTAATACCAAACTACACATTTCATAATACAATCCCTCACCATCAGTCCAGATGTGGCTTTCGGAGGCAACTGAAGATGTTATGAGCAGTTTAATATATCTAAATTTGCAGAAAGGAAACTAATACCAAACTACACATTTCATAATACAATCCCTCACCATCAGTCCAGTTGTGGCTTTTGGAGGCAACTGAAGATGTTATGAGCAGTTTAATATATCTAAATTTAACTACTGAAGCAAATGAGCAAAACTGAATTAAACAAAGCAGTACTGAAATTAAACAGAAACTAAGAAAAACAAATTAGCAACAGAACAATGTTAATTCCATGTCATTAGTCAAAAAGTTATGCAAATGCCCGGGCTGCCTATCTATAACCTGAAACAAGAACACTGATCAGTAATCAATAACATAAAACATGAAAGACAGAAGTGAAATGGAAAGCATGAAAGTTTATAAATAGAAATGAAGCATATATACCATGAGAGATGCAATGTATAAACATGTGAATGGATTATGGCACAATGAGCTTTAAAGAAATAAAATAAGAACTATACAATAATGCACAGAACCTTGGCAAGTGCAGGGGCCCTCTACACCAGCCTTGGCAACAATCTTCAAGTACGAATTACGTTTGGAAACAATCTTCTTATATTAATATGCAGTCATAACAACAAGGTGATATTACGGCACAAGTGCAACGTAATTACATTACAGAGCAGACTAATAAAAGATAACAGAGACTAACATCGACTAATCTCATATGCGTATGCAAACGCGTTATTTATAACAAAAGAAACATAACTAATTCCTAAAGTTTATGCTGGTGGAGAACACGTAGACCATTACATCCACGGATCTAGGATCATGGCCGTATTGCAAAGTAAATCTATGAGGAGTGGATGTTTGAATTCGGCTATGGAGCCATGTACAGATGTCGACTTGTCCTCCGCAACTCAGAAACAGCCATATGAACCTTCACGTGACACGAAACAGAGTCCTGTCACCGTGAGACTCTATGGTTGACTTCCATTTGGACGCCTTTGACCGCAGCTTCTTTAGATGAGTTTGCTTGAACCAATAGGACACGAACCATGTCCACATCATTTCTGACTTGCCCATGTGGCCCGTTTTTCCTGTAGACACCTGTAACATAGAGTTTCACAAAATGGCTGCGGAAAGTTGCAGCAGCTGCGGAAAGTGGCAAGATTCCGCAGCTAGATGAGCAAAATCTAAATCAAATAGCAGACACAAAAATATAATTAAAAACCATGTTAGATGCTCTTTTGCAATTAATATACAATGATATTGACAACTTGGGAGGTTCAGGTGAGTGAAAAAGGTATAGAAAAGTGTATGGAAAAGATGTAGATTTGAGACTCAACATACCCCCACTGTGAAGGTGTTGCATGTCCTCATGCAACCAAAATTTTGATATTCCTTCCTTAGTTCATATGCCTTGACACTTCAGCCAGCACATCCAATCCTCTCCTCCTCTTCCTTGGTGCTGCCAACATTATGGGTTTCTTCATTAAGCACCTAAATTTGATATTAACCAGTGCTCTGCTCAACTTCCGGCATTTCCTTTTCAATTTCTTGTTCTTCTTCTGCCATATTCCCAGATGTAGCATGGTATTATCATGGATGATTTTGTCCAGTTTGCCTTGTTCTTTCAATGTCTCATTTTCATTTTTGATGTGTCGATTTAAAAGCTCTAGCTCAAAGATTTCATGTTTTAGTGATTGGACTAAATCATCCTGTACTGTATGAGGCTAGATGGATGAAGTATTGGGACCTGTAGCTGCATTTTCCAAAGATTCTATATAGTTATATACTTCCTCCTGCTTGGGGTCTATTTCAGGTGTCATTTTTGTTGGGCTATTTCCAAAATGTCGTGAAGGAGAGTTATCTTCAAAATCTAGCTGAGGAGGGCTCACATCAACATCTTGCTGAGAATAGGATGGAGTATGTTCAATGTCTGACTGAGAATGAAATGAACCAGGTTCACTAATTGACTGAGATGGACTATGGTCATCTGGGGACTGTTCAGATGTTTCCTCTCCCAAATCAATGAAATGAGGACCCTTCATTTGCGTTTTCCTCAATTTCCCCTTAAGTCTGCTGCTTCTTCTCACACGTTGTGGTACACTATCCTTTTGTTTTTGTTTTCCTTTCTCTGTCTTCTTGGCCATAGATGACTATTTTTGAAGATAAACTAATCTTTCAGATAACACTTGATGATCTTCTTCTTCAGAAGAAGGGGTTTGATGTATAGCCTCAATAGTTTTTCTCTCTTTTGGTGTTATTGGCTTCTTACCCTTAATTTCTTTCTTCTTCCTCTTTGACAGTCTCTCTTCCCTATCAGTTCTTTCAATTGTAGTAGTAGGAGTATTTTGAATTTCATCAATTGTTCTTTTTCTCCTACTTCTTCTTGCTGTGCTACCTTCAGGAATTTCTTGAATAGGAGTAATTTGAGTTTCATTATTTATTCTTTTTCTTCTACTCCTTCTTGTTGTACTACCTTCAGGAATTTCCTGAGGTTCCTCAAAGAAATTTCTAACCAGAAATTGTTCCCATGTGTCTTTCTTTTCCTTTAACTCCTTTTCAATCAAAATTTTTATAAGGCCGTGGTGATATAGATGAGGTTCTACATCTCCTAAATGTTTCTGAATATTCACAGACATTTTCTTCAAGCTATTTAATAGAAAATATGGGAGATTGAGAGCTTGATTATCTAGAAAATTCATCAGTAACCTGGTATGGTACATGTACATGGACCCAAAACGGCCTTCACATGTAATGAATTTCTGAACAACTAGTAGCAAAGTAGCCCATTCCTCTTTCAATGCATGCACATGAATTCCTCTTTTAAAAATAGTTATGTCCATACCTTGGTTTCGTAAGATTGTTCTCCATGCTTCATCACTGATGCTTTTATTTTTAAACCAACGCTCACCCTCCTGAAGAAGTTCCGTGGCAGATGCTATAGATGCTTCATTGACCGCAAACTTAAGGTCTCCAATCTCTACTTCCAAGCCATTAAACGACCTTGCGAATGCCTTTGTCACTTATTTATGATAACCTCTGAATTTCTGGATAAACCACAGCCACTTTGCTTTCTTCAATATATCCCTTACTTGCGGATATCCCTCCATGAACTTAGGTCCTTCCGGTTCTGCTCTTAGCAATTTACCCATTTTTCTTTCTGCTCTTCACAAATTTGCCTGCGTGAGGGTTCAATGGAAATAGAACGGCTGAATGCACGGAGATGAGCACAATGACTGTGGGTAGATATCAGAGAGTGGGTATACAGACTATAGCGTAATAGAGAACGAAATGGAGTGAGACAGAATAGAGAGGGGTTTTCGTGAGCACGATAGAGATACGGCTGTGAGATTAACAGAGTATAACACATCCGGCAGTGTTTTGAAATTAGGTGGCTGCGAAATAAATGTGAGCACGTTTAAACAACGGCTATGGATTTATGCGGCTGTAAGAGTCCGTGGTCAAATCAATTACGTCTCATTGTCACCGGTGGAATATCGGAATATGAGTGAAGATCGGGGGTTTAATTATGAAACCGTTTGAGAATGAATGTGGGAGGATCATATGGAGATCGTGAAAGGGTTACGGAAGTTGTCAATATAATCATTGCACATAATGGATGGAGCTTATGGTTTAGAACTATATAAAAATGTATTTTTCAATGCTATTTGAAATGAATTTTACTCATACCTTGGAATCTTTTGCCTTTTCCCTTGGTCTTCAACTAGTTGCTCTTTATTGGTGTCTTGAATGCTCCATGTCTTCATTTTTGATCCTCTCACTTGCATTTTATTTCATGATTATGGAAATAACATCTGACTGTACATTCTTTTGAAAACAGAGTAGTAGCTGCGGAATCTGCTTCTGGCTGCGGAAACTGGAGTTAGCTGCGGAAACAGATGTCAGCTGCGGAAACTGACACAACTATTATTTGGATGAATGAACATGAACAGATGACAAATGACTGAATGGAATGGTCATGAGAAAGAATTTTATTGATGAAATGGAATGAAACAGATAAAATGAAGTGGAATGGAGTGAAATGAAGTGAAATGAAATGGAATGAAGTGGAATGGAATGGAGTGGGTGGTCACAAAACTTGTGAAATGAAAGAGAGAGATTTTTTTTTTTTGGAAAATATAGAGTGTCAGGTGTTCCTGATTTTCACCCTATATTTTCTGTATAAGACTGCCAATCAGTGATTGGTTTTCAGGCTTATACAATTATTATTATTATTATTATTTAATTGAAAGAACAAAAGCTAGGCTGGTGGAGAAGAATAATTCTTCTGTACCAGCCTGATTGCAGAATTTTCTTGAAAATTTTTGACAAAATCCTCTTTTGAGAGTGGCTTATGATAAAATTTCAATCTATGGCCATTCACAATAAGAGGAGTTTGAAACTCATCAATGGTCTTGATTCTTACCGCTCCATTGTTAAAGATCTTGTCAATCTCATATGGCCCAAGCCAATGAGTCTGAAATTTTCCTTGGAAATATTTAAACTTGGAATCAAATAACAATGCCCAATCTCCTTCTTGAAACTTCTTCTCTTTGATGTACTTGTCATGCCATTTAGCTCTTTGATATTGAACTAGATCAGTTCTTATAATTGCCTCTTGTCTGATCTCATCTAGCTCATTTAATTGCTCCATTCTATTTAACAGGCCATTGTATTCCATTCCTGGACAGGCTACTTTATCTTGAGGATGTTGATTTGGAACTCAATGGGAGCAAGACTTCTTTCTCATAAACAAGTTTGGGAGAATGTCTGTTTGTTTCTCCCATAGTAAGTTCTGTAGGCCTGAGAGCTTCGGAAGCTGCTTCTGTTAATCTCTTCTATTAGATGAGCAGGTTTGGTGATGATACTTTTTTCAAGAACTTTGTTTGTGGACTCCACCAGCCATTTTTATGCAGTGGTAAGGAGTAGATCTTCTGTGCTTGATTTTGTATTCTTCCATCAATTCCCACCAAGTTGGATGTGAATTGGCTCCCCTTTGATCTGTCACAATTTCTCTTGGAACACCAAGCGAGTAAGTATCCTCATAAAGAAAATGAACAGAAATGGAATTTTCGGTAAGCGGATACTAATGCTTTGGCTTCTACCCATTTAGTAACTATAATCGAGTACAAACCAATATACTTCTTTTGCTTAGATGGTGGATTAATAGGTCCGATGAAATCTAAAACTAGTATAAAGGGTTCGGTAGTACTGTGTTTTGCGATGGCATTTCATTTGAGGTAGGTTTCCCTACTCTTTGGCGGTATCCACACCTTTTGACATATTGTTTGCATCTTTGAAGAGGAAGGCCAATAATATCTAAAGAGGATTTTATAGGCCGTCTTTTGTAACAAAGTATCGCCATGGTTCATCATGACATGCCTTAAGAATATCGGGCATTTCATCTTCTGACTTATCTTCGATCACAAGATGCAGCCTGTTTTAAACAATTCGTTAGAAATCCATGAATATTTTGAAATCTCTGAATAATTTTTCGTTTTTCACTTGGAAATAAGTATATGAGGTAGTTTCCACGTAACCAAATAGTTAGCGAGTATCTGCATACCAAGGAGTCTTAATAGTTACTTTTAAACAAGTATTACGTAGTATCCTCTACGGGAGAATCTTCTTTAATATTGAATTCTAGACAAGAAATCGGCTACGTAATTGTTTTCTGGTCTATCCAACACGGTAATATTGAATTCTTGCAAAGTAAAGCCATCTTGTCACTCTGCCATTAGTAACAGGTTTGTTCATTAAATATCTAATTGCGATAATTGATCTATGAATAAAAGTTTCATAGCCTGGTATGTAATGTCTAAACTTATTAATTGCATGAACATTTCTAAAGACTCTTTTCGGTCAAGTATAGTTCAACTCTGTGGGAATTAATTTCTTGGTATAATAAATGGCATAAGGAACTAAATCTTTTGACCCAACACAGCTCCTAAAGTTATGTCTGAAGCATCAGTAGAATATGGAAGAGGTTTCCAATTTGGTCACTCTGAGATAGGTGCTTCGAGATTATTCTTGTTTTCAAAGTTTCAAAAGTTGATTGATAATCGGGATCCCATTTAAATTCACATCTTTATGCTTGATTTGAAAGTGGAGATGCAATTTTAGTAGTTTTTTCTATAAATCTTCTATAGTAACCAATAAATCTAGAAAACTTCTAACATCTCTTTGACAATTTGGAATAGGCAACTTGGAGATGACTTCAACTTTTGATCTAATAAACCTTAATCCCATCTCTGAAATATGATGTCTACGTCAACGTTAAACATCATAAAGCATTTTCATGGCTTAATGAAAGGTTTGTTTCTTTACATCTTATAAAGAAATTTTTCCAAATTTTAATGCCTCTTCAAATGAATTACCATAAAGTTTGTAAAATCATCCATATAAACCTCACAATCATGGACTAGATCAGAAAAAATTCCTAGTCTTGTCTTTGGAATATTGCATTTTTATAACCCAAGGCTTGCCTAGGTAGGCAAAGTTCCCCATGGACAAGTAAATGTGGTCTTATCTTGATCTTGGTGCTACCTGAATTTGATTATAGCCACTAAAACCATCCAAAAATGAAAAGTACTTTTTACCTCACTAATGTGTCTAATACCTGGTCGATAAAGCGAAGAGTGATCCGCTAAAGTTGCTTTGTTCAGTTCCCTGTAATCAATGCATACCCTCCATTTACCATTCTTTTTTGATGTATAACCGAGAGGAGAAACCCATCGGCTATAAAATTGGATAAATGAAGTTTACATTAAGTAGTTTTTGAAGCTCTTCTTTCCTCCTTTTCTAAGATTTGGATTCGTCTTCTTTGAGGTTGTCTGATTGGTCTATTTATTTCCTCAATATAGATATGATGGATGCAAGTCTTAGGATCAACTACATGTCGGTATGCTCCATGCAAATGCGATGAGATGTTTTGCAGATTTTGGTTAGTTCTTCTTGTTGTGACTTTTCCAAATCGTTGTTGATATTCAATGTTTTTCTGGAAAAAATCTCCAATAGTAGAACACCAAACTCTTCCATAGAGTAAAGAGACATTTGTCTTGATGATAAATATTCTATGTCGATTCAGAAATTGTGTGGGGTCAAATTCAAGATATTAAAATTTTCTAATGTGTTCGAAATTTGACTATCCTCCTTTGATCTCGGCAATGGTAAGAACGAGTTGTATAATGTCCTCATCATCGACCCATTTCATTGTCTCCTACTTAAAGGCTGGCACTGTGCTGGGAGGATACAAATTGAGCCTAACAATGGAATTACCATTAGAAATGTACTGTCCCCGGATCTACAACTAATAAAAGCCATCAGTACAATGGCTAGCCAAGGTCTTCCTAAGATAAGTGGTGCCCTCTAGATTACTCTTGGAGTCAAATCCATAAAATCTCTTGAATCTTCCCAGAGAATCTAAGGAGGCCCAGAAATATCACTTCTAATACACCATACGGTTTTAATAATTGATCGATGCAAGTTACTGATGAAGTAGGTGTAAAAGAGTTAGGAAGTTTTAAAATTTGGTCATATGATACTGATTTACTCATAATGTTGTTATGACCTAAGTCAATCAATGTGTTTGAATTTCTATCCATTTATATGTGTCTTAATTGGACTTCTGGATCTATGCCTTTTAATTTTTCCCATCATAATATCTGCCAATCTTTCCTACCGGAGTGGATTCTTCTTGTGTCTTTTAGTTTCCTTCTGGTCTTTAGAACTCAACTCCTTTATTGTTTTTGCTAGAATAGGAATCTCTCGAATGGCTTGTAACAAGGGAATCTTGATACAAGCATTCTTGATCTAGAAAGTCATAGTTGACCGCAGATTTGTTTTTCCACCCCCCTTGTCAATTTGTAGTCTTTCGGGAAAAGAAATTGTAGATAAAGATGCGGAGTTGCTCCATTATAGGGTTGTGAGGATTAATTTTTCTTTTTCTTTTTGAATGTTTGAATTTTGAAGAGATGCTTCTCAGAGCCTTATTGACTTGAAGAAATTCTCCTCGGAGGTATCTTGCTCTTGAATATCTATAGAAGGTTTTCAAACTCTGCAGTCTGAGAGTTGTACATCGTTGAGAGGCAATCATATAGGTAGGAAATTGTTGTCCTTCTACCATATATGAGGATTTTATTGTTAGGATTTGGTAAGTGGAAGTTGATTTGTCTTTTGTTGGTATGGGAGCATGAGTTGAGGATTTGGATTTTGTTGAGAAGGTTGTTGTTGTGGAAATGGCAATGAAAGTTGTGGGTTTGGGTTTGGAAGTTGTGGAGCTTGTTGATTTTGAAAAGATTGGAGGATATTGATAAAATTGAGCAAATCTCTCCCATAAGGATTTTGCATCCTTGTACCAAAGCTGAATATGGATTCCCGATGTTGGGGCCAAGGTTGTTGCAAGGTTAATTTGGTGGGGTTTGAAAATTCATAGGATTTGTTATAACCCTTGAGTTTATTGTCCACGAGTCTCCTTGCAACAAACGAAGAGATTCTCTTGAATTTGGGTCTTCTTGAAAAACGGCTTTGAGTCCGGGAATTGAAGGACAATCCTTGATCTCATGATTCTACGAGCAAATCATACATGTTTCTACAACTTTTGCATCAAGGGACATTCCCTTAAGCATGTTTCTTCCTACATTTCGGACAAAAGATGGCTGAAAACATCTTTGTTCTGCTTCTGCTTGTTTTGGATTTTAAGGGTGTCTAGTTGTTCACTAAGGCTCCCTAAGATACGTTTGAACTCATCAAGCATATTACCAATCTCTTCCCTACTTGATCCAGTTGCAGATTTGACCTAGCCTAATAGAAGGATCCCTAGGCCCTTTTCTGTTTAGATTTTTCCTCTTGAGAGATGGACACATAGTTCTATTATATCACGAAGTGAAGTTGAGAAATGTCTCTTCCCCATCATGTTTTTAAAATATCTATCCATTCATCTCTAATGGCTTTTAATATGAGGACTTTAGTTTCATCATCTAGTTTCTCATCTTTGCTCTTTTCAAGTTGTATTCAAATCTTTCAGTAAATCTTCCAAATTTTCATCTCTTCTTTGCATCATTTTGAATACCTCATCCTTGTGATTGGTGGGCATACAATAGTCCAAGTATCTATCCAAAAATGTTTATTTCATAATTCAAGTCCTAATAGTTGGTGGCTAATCCCATGAACCATTTCCGTATCTCCCTTCAAAGTTGAAGGAAATAGTTTCGGTTTTGAGAGTCTTCCATATAGTCATAATTTCGGCTACGACTTCAAACTCAAACGAAATGTTGAGGATCCTCACGCCATAATCCATAAAAAGTTAGGGAGGACGGATGGTGAGATATTTTTCATTGTTGTATGAGTTTCCTCATGACTATAGGAATCAAACAAGTTGTCTCCTTCCCTATTTCTACCATTATTTCCTTCCTGTTGTTGTCTCCATTGTTTCCTCCTCTTCTACCTCTACCTCTACCTCATCTATTACTTCCTTTGCCATGATAGTTTCTTTAGAGTCCTTCAAAGTCCTCTAGTTCTTCTATCGAGGAGGTAAGAGAAAGTCTCTTTGTTCTAAATGGATTTAGTAGGTGGTAAATCCTCATTGACTTACTCCTTGAATTCCAAAAATCTTAAGGCTAGGGGTAGATGGTGGTAAACTCAGTCTATGCCATGAAGAAGATGGAGTTGTGAAAATCGAACTCTTGGCTTTAGCTATATAAAGCCTTCCCCTAGAATCCTCACTCCTAGCCATGTCATTTTATATATATATATATATATATATATATATATATATATATATATATATTTAAAGTTGGGTTAATAATTCTCTTTGATCTTCAGGGTCACACTAGGTGCAAAGAAGAAGAGACATGTAAGTGCGGAGCCAATAACTCTTTTATGATCCTCCCGAGATCACACTAGGATATAAAGGAGAGCATACTTCAAGAAGTTATCTGGTTTTGTTTTCTTTTATGATTTTTTTTTTTTTAAAAGTGGCTGCTAGTTACACTTCCCAAACCTTGGCCTTAAAATGTTTGGTCAATTTAGTGTGTCTCAAATTGCTACATTAATTTATCAATCAAGTTAAATGTTGATGGAAGTGCGGCGCACTATATGTGCAAGATAACCTATTTCTTAACTTTTTGTCGTTTTTGGTTTTAAGGTGAGATGGTCTAAAATAAAAACAAGTATGGTTATGTTTGTTGAATGAAAATGCTCTCTATTGTTTACCAACTTGAAACTTAAAAAGGAATTTGAAACATACAATGACAAAACTTGAAAGGAAATGAAAATGTCTTTGAAATGAAAAGGAGATGCTCTTAGTCTAATAATCAAAACGATGAACTATTGAGCATGAAAACCAAACTATTCTTCTTTGTACAGTAAACACAAAAACCAGCTTAAAGAAATCCAAAATTGCAACAAAGTAAATCTAAATCAAATTACATCAACTTGTCTTATGATCCTCATCATTGATCCCGGCTATGATTTTCGGAAGTAACCATAAACAACTTGAGTAACTGATATCTAACTTAGAAAGTAAATATCAAAACGACATTGTAATTCAATCCCTCACATCGGTCCATTTGTGGCTTTCGGATGTATTTGAAGATGTCATGCACAATTTAATATTTCTAACTATGAAAGAAATAATATCAAACCACACATTCATAATTAATCCCTCACCATCGATTCAGTGTGGCTTTCGGAGGCAATTTGAAGATGCTATAGGCAATTTAATACTTATCTCATTTGCGAGAAAGGAAACTAATATCAATTAAATATGAACCCAATCCCTCACCATACGGTCATTTGTGGCTTTTGGAGAACAAGCGAAGATGCTATAGACAATTTAATATCTAAATCTAACTATGACAAATGAACAAAGCCCAGAAATGAACAACGTGCGGATTAAGCGAAACTGAAAGAAAATTAGCGGCAGAACAATGTTAATTCATGTCATTAAGTCAAAAAGTTATGCAAATGCCGGTACCTATTTATAACCTGAAACAGAACCACTTGATCGGTGATCAACATAAACATGAAAGATAGAAATAAAATGGAAAGCATGAAAGATTATATGAGAAATGAAGCATATATGCCATGAAAAGATGCAATGTATAAACATATGAATGGATTATGGCACAATGAGCTTTAAAAAATAAAATAAAGACTATACAATAATGCTGAGAACCTTGGCAAGTGCGGGAACCTACACCGGCCTTGTAACCAATCTTCAATGCAATTACGTTTGGAAACGATCTTCCATATTAGAATGCGATCATAACGAAGGTGATATTACGACACAGTGGCCGGCGTAATTACATTACGAGAGAAGACTAATAAAAATAACGAGATGATAATGTGTATGCAAAACGCGTTATTTATAACAAAGGAAATACAAGCGATTCCCTAAAAAGTTTATGCGATGGAGAACAAGTAGACCGTTACGTCACGGATCTAGGATCATGGCCGTATTGAAGAAGTGAATCTATGAGAGTGGATGTTTGAATTCGGCTGGGCCAGGTATCTGGATGTTGATTTGTCCTCTGCCCAGCCGAACGGCCAGCACGGAACCTTCCGTGACACGAAACGATCCTGTCTGGTGGACTCTGCGGTTGACTTCCATTTGGACACCTTTGGCTGGCGGCCTCTTTAGATGGATTTGCTCGAGCCGTGGGACACGATCCATGTCCATCATTTCGAATTCCCATGTGGCTCGTTTTTCTGTAGACACGTAACATAAGTTTCACAAAATGGGCTGGAAAGTTGCGGCGGCTACTTGGGAAAGTGGCAATTCCATGACTAGATGAGCACAAAATCTAAATCAAGCAGCCAGACACAAAAATATAATTAAAACCATATTTAGATGCTCTTTTGCAATTAATATACAATGATATTGACAACTTGGGAGGTTGGGTGGTGAAAAAGATAGAAAAGTGTATGGAAAAGATGCAGTTTGAGACTCAACGGATACTCTGGGATAGGTATTTGGAGCGAACTTGGAACCAATTTTTGAACAAATGTTTGAACAATAGTATGAATAGGTGTTTGAGGACTACTAGACAAGTTGTTGAACAAGTGTTTGTGGCTGGACTTCCTTGAATGAGGATATTGGAAGATTGTGTGTGGAATACCTTGAATAGGAGTTGCTCGGCGAGTATTTGAATACCTTGAACAACTATTTGTGGAATAACTTGTCCGGTAGGCTAAATAGGTTGATAAACTAGCACTTGTAGACAACTTGAATAGGTTGTTGAACAAAATGGGGACAATATAATGTATTCATCCCTCGATGGGAAGCACCAATCTTGGTTGAGACCTGATAGGTTGATTTGGATTGACTTGAGGTATTTGACCATAATCTTCGGCAAAATGTTTCCTTCAAACCATAGGATATGATCCAGGTAAAAGGTTGTCATGGGTGGAGGATAAGGTGGTTTCCCCCTAGGCCCGGATAATAAACATGTGGGGGTTACTTAAGGATTACCTACATTACCATATACCATGTTAATATATTTGTCGATGCCAAAATTATTTCATGCATGGAAGTAATACGAAACCGAGTAGAAGTAGATACACCATATGATAAATTAGATGTTTGAGGGGAAGGAGAGGCTCGAGAAAAAGTTCCAAAAAGTAGTGGTACCCGGCGGGAACTAATGGACCACCATACAATGATGACTCTGGAGAGCTTGTAAAGATACAGGTATCATTAGGTTATTTCCAAAATTCGACATGCTTCATCTTGGTGAAAATTAATAATGAGTGCGATAACGTAGAAGACATTTAACTAAATAATTCAAAGGTGTGAAATACAGGATATTGTCAAAAGGGTAAAATTAAGTCTTGGAAAAACTATTGGTTCACCGGTAGATACAAGAGTATATGATGATTCTTCCTCCTCTTCTCCGGTAATATCTTCATTACTAATTAGACCGGGAGGTAGACCGGTTGTAATTATAAATTTCCTTAGCGGTGGTGGTGCGAGTAGGGACTATAGCAGGTTGAAGGAGATTCGGATTAGTATCTGGGTCCACGGTTCATAAATATCTAGTTCGGTGAATTCGTGCTCAGAAACTTATTTTGCTATCAAATTCTCTTTGAGCAATTTCGGTAACCACGGACTAGATTGAAATAAGCACAGTCCTAATTCTTGAGGTTGAATCACTCAGGTTTCTATTGTAGGATTCTACAATAGTTGATGTTTAAGGTTGGTGGGAGTCCCAAATCCTTTGATTTTGACTTATTAGTTTTAATATTTTCCAATTGACTCGATGTATATTCATGGAAATATAGCATTCTACGTGGATACCTCGGTAAATGTTATGATGAATTTTATTAAGAATTCAAATAATATTCATAATCAATCCACCTAAGCGCTGTAAAAATTAAAACAAACAATTAACACATGTAAATCTAAGAGTCAAACCATGCAAATCATCTTTTCATAGTGAAATCACTAGTTGGTGATGAAATCAACGCGTAGAATCAATGTGAAAAATGAAATAAAGATATAAATTGGAGACCATTTACGCTAACAACTTGCTTAATGAACATGATCTGGTACAAGTAACTCCATATCACCATCTCGAGTGAAGAATACCCTCAAAAAAGGTCCAAGTGAGTCTAGCCAACGTCTATTCGGTACAACAAAGACTTCCCCTCCACGAATACACCCCTTGGGTAATAGCCCTAATATTATGGTATGGGTTACCATTTACAACAATTTAACTTTGGGGGTTAGTAGATCGAATGTACACGCGAAGTCAACGTAAAAATCTCAATCCCCTTGAAATTTCCTCAACGTGATTAAGCTGAGGTTTACTTTCAAGTGAATCCCAAGTACCTTTGTGCTTGTTTGCCTTAGTGTGTGCGGAAGTCACTCTACGTAACCAATGAAGTGGGGTCGATCACTCCATTCGGTATGTTATGATCTCGTGCTTAACTCCCCTTGTTAGAGGAGCTTCCTAGGCAGGTTGTAAAAAATGGATTTACTCCCTGTCTGGCAAGATTCTAGTGTTTGTTTGTAGCTTTGGAAAGTTAACTCTTCTTCAAATCCCGCTAACCTATCTAATGTAGGTGGAAAAGTTAAAAACATAAAAAAATATAATTGATTTTATTAACGTTGTGTTTTAAAGTTGTTATTTACTCAATGGGTAAATGGATATTGTGATGATATTATGACTTGTCCCAAAAATTTAATGCGGTAATTTATGATATTGCGATATTTTCATTTCGATGAATTCCTAGTTATAGGAAAGAGTCTTTTCAAATTTTCAAAGAAAATGCAAGAACTCCTAATTTCACCATATTCCTTTTCATAAATGCAAATTTTCATGAAATGACCCATGTACAAAAATTAACCTTTAAAATTTCAATTAAATCAATAACTCGAAAACCATGAGGCTTTCTATGACAATCAGATAAACTCGAAATTTCCAAGATGCATGGAGAAACCAATCAAATCATGGAAATGAATTCCTCAAATGAATATTTTGGAAATTAATATTGTCTAATATGTAATTCTAAAATACTTAAACCTTTGAAAGAAAAATGGATTTTGTCTCAAGTTCGATAAAGGCACTTCTCATCAAACTTTATTCTTGAAAAACTCTACCTTTCATTAACAAAGATATTTCACAACATGCAAAATAAACACTAGATACGATGTTTGAGAGAAAAAAAATACGGGAAGATGATAAATTAAGATCAACCAAATCTTTCTTTTGATGGATCCACAAAACACCGGATGATGCTCTTACCTAATTCATGAAAACAAGAAGTTTTCAAGAAGAATCCCTCACAACATTCAATTGAACTAACAAAGACTATTTGAAGGTGAAAACAAGTATATTGAAGCATAAAAAGCCAACATTTTTGGACTAAGTGAAAGGAAAACTCAAATTTCAAAATTCTAGGCATGTTCGCGGAGCAAACAATATAATTTAGTGCGTATATGCACTATTGCAAAAATATAAGTAAAATTTGTGCTCTATTGCTAAAGATGAAACACGCAATTAGAAAATTTTAGAAAAAATAAAAACTCAGCAAGCAATTCACAAAATGCAAATTTTAACTATCTTACAAACACCAGACAAGGCTATCAAAATAGTTCAAAAGTCAAAACAAAGGAGATGATGAAGAACAAAGGCGTTCCCAGTACGTTCACCAATTTGTTAGGGCGGACTAATTGCTAATGCGGACATAATTAATCTTCCTAAATTCAATGCTGACTCTAGTAACAAACATACAAACACATTGATATTTCCCTAAGTTTATTTCTATTGAATCATAAACAAGAATGGTAGAAAATTGAATTCATACCTTTCAAAACAAATGCTGATGAGCGATCCCTGCTATGGACATTTTAACTCCTCAATGCTTAGAAACCAAATGAATATAGAAACAAAAGATCATAGGCACATGAAGGATAAATGTTCAATACAAAATCATACTAATGATCAAAAGAAACTAGTACCTAATATCATTATTAATGGAAATATGGAAGTAAAATGCACAATATATCAATTCCATTGAACAACATAGTGGGAAGAAAAAACTCTTTGTATTAATCTCAAGAATAAAGGATTTACACAACCTAAGCCTTGATGAAGTATGACTCCTTCTAATGATCTCCAATCTTCTCCTTGGATGACTAGCCTTCTAGCCTTATTTCAACACATCATAATTTTACCTTCAATAGTCCTCCCTAACCCTTTGGTGTGTTTGATTTATAGGCGAGAGGAGGAGGTTGAGATTCTATTGAAGGATGGTCCTGAATGGTGGGATTAGGGTTCCATAAAGGATATTGAATTAGCTCATGAATAATCACATTGAAGCTGAGTTGGGAAATATTCGCCCAACAAAGCTTCTAAATTTCCAATTTTTATTTTTACTTTTGTCGAGTCACATGCACAATTTATAGTAGAAGACAAAGCACATACTTTTGCTTGGGTTTAATGGTCAAAATTTGTGTATGCAAAAGTTGGCTAAAGAAAATGCGCGAGGTGACCAAAAGAATAGGTTTTTAGACCATGAAATTCTCATTCTCATTATATTAGGATTCGCTTCTAACCTTGTTAGGGCATGCTTTAGAACACATTGATGGATAAACATTGACGATCATTTTCCATGGTGAAAAAATTACGTGTAGCAAACTCTCTCTGCTCTATTGGTAGTTCACGGGATATAGACTTTCACTCTCACTAAATGCCTTTGAATCTTATGTTATTATATAAAGACATAGATTTTCATTCTCAAGAGATATTTTTGAATATTAGACATTGCCTTATTTTCTTATCTTAAAAAAGATCTTATTAAGGCATATTCTAACTTATGACAAAATAAGAATTTTTCACAGAATTCATCAAAATTCGTCGGTACAATTTCAAGATTTTTTATTGTTTAAAAAATACAATTTTGAATGCATAAATGTATTCATCACGTGGAAAACCCCTGAGGCACTTTCGAATTGTCATGATTAAACATTTTAAACTCAGTTTTAAAAATCTATGTCATATTTTGATAATATTGTAAGAGTCTCTATGGAATTAGCAATATAGAAAATAGCTTCTTACAAATATTAAACATTATTCATCAACATGAAAAACCCCTGGGGCATTTGAATTATGCGAGATTAAACAATTTAGAAATCTAGGTTTTTAAAATCATATCATATTTTGTCTTAGCGGTCTCGATAACGTTGGATCGACAAATATCGCATATTTGAAATGGTTTGAGAAGGGAGCTCGAAACCGCGGGAACTTCGTAACGGTGGAGTCATGTTGTTTGTGGAATGGGTGGAGAATCGGTGCTGTTGATCCGAAATGATTGCGACGACGTGGAAACCGATTGAGCCTTGCGGCGGCATGGCGGCTACCTTGGGAGGGTTGACTCCACTTCTATCGAAACATAACGGCGGGAAGCCACGGTCGCCGGATCCAAAAATGCGCGGGGAGGAGGAAGTCGAAGGAGGGCCGAGTTTGGGCGCGGGGAATGGCAGCAAAAATCAAGGAACTGATACCTTCCTCGAGGGCATTGAAGAAACCAGTTGTCATTACGCAAACAAATGGATGAATACGAGAGGTTATATGAAATATCATGCACTAATAAAATTTATTGGCATACGACCAAATTTGAAAAGGACTTATTGAAGTGGATTGGGCAAAATGGCAACCAAAAGGACATTTTGGACCTCAAGTTTGGCCAGAGGATTTTTACGGTTATTTTTTACAAATTTTATTAGATAAAGAACGAATATTTGAAGGGGGCCATATTTTTTAAATAGTGCGGGTCTCATTCTTAGGTGTGGGAAGAATGTTACCAAACCTTGATGAAGAACAATTTTTGGTTGCCGTGCAGGTTCGTTGTTTGCTTTACCCATGGATTTTTGGGACCCGGATATTTTAGAAGGATCGAGAATTCCTTAAAGCTTTGTGAAAATTGCGAGACAACTTGTCGTGGAAGATATACATCCTTTGCTCGTATTTGTGTTTATATGAACATTTTTTAACCCTCCCGAGAATCAATAGAGCTTGAATATGAAGGAAATATCGGCAACAAAACCTTGGCTATGGTATATTCCATTTCATTGCCAACGGTGCCATGAATATGGCCATACGTATAAGACATCCTCAGAATATTGCGGGAAAACGAACGGGAAAGGTCCCAACAGAAGTGAATATGTAGGTCGAAAAAATAAAGGAGGGCTTTGTAAATGTGATGCTTGAAAGAAAACTAACGGGCCGCGGATGAATCGATCCATAGTAATAAATAACGTAGACCCAAAATCGTTATGAGATTTTACCCTTTAAGAAGAAGAATCATCAAAAGAAATGGAAGATATGACTATCCCAAGCGAGGAAGTCATTCAACGAAGAAAAATATAGCGTGAAAAAGCATCTCTTGATCAAACGAGAAACGAGGAGATAATAGGAGAGGAACAAACGGCAATGGAGATAGAATCCTGAGAAGAAGACTTAAGTGCGGAAGGAACGAGGTAATGAAACGTTTATTGTATGAATGGAAGACTTGGATGATGATTATTCTAGAAGATCGGGAAGATATTATACAAAGAAAATTTTAGCACTATCACATTTTGTGTGAACAAAAAACAAGTAAGTACTCTAGAATATCTAATTATAATAAATCATCAAATCCTCAAACAAAATAAGGCAGAGAAAAAAGTAGAAGAACTTTGATTCAATTCAATTGAGTAGGCGAAATGTTGGTAAATACAAGGAAGATAATACAAGATTAACATTTGTATTCCAACAAACACCAAAAATTTTCAATGAAAATACCCTCTTGGAATATGAAGGCCTAAACAACCAAGGTAAACGAGATATCTAAAGGAAAAATTAAAAATTGAAAAGCCACCAAATAATGCTAATTGAGAAACTAAGGTCATAGCAACTAACTAGAATCAATATTACGATCTTTAAACCACATTGTCAGTAATGGCTATAGATCTTGCAGAGGCACGGTAGGTGGTATAGCAATCATATATGGAATCATGTTGAAGTAGTAGCCAGGCAGTGGATAGAGTTGCCTCGTAGCCTCTTTGGGTAGTTTAGACATGTAGGGCTAAAGGAGAAGTTACTGATATCGATAGTTTTATGGATCTCATATCAAGGGAGAGAGAGAATTTTTAAATATTATGGAGACACTGCGAGATCTTTGCACGAAGAGAAATATTGGCTAATGAGTGGAAATTTACCAATGTCGTCATTGAATCACACAAAAAGAAGAGGTCTAAGAAGAGAGGAACCGAGAAATGGAGGCTTTAGGATCTTTTAACGGACCTTAAACTAGTAGACATCCTAAACGTAAATGGAGTTTTTATCGAACAATAGAAGGAAACTCATGAGATAGCATCTAGACTTGACATATTTTAGTTTAGAGGACTTGGTAAAAGCTTAGATGTTTACTATGAAAGCGGCAATATTATGCAAGTTAGACCATTGACTGTAGATTGGAAATAGATGACAAGAAGCTCCCTAAAAAGCGATTCCCTTTGATTTGAATTATTTTTGGCTAAAGGGATGACTTTTTACTGGAAAAAGTTAAGCGATAGTGGCAATCTACAAATATCACAATTGAGGAGCGAGAATGCATAACGGTCATTAAAACACTTAAAAAAAAACAAAATGCAGGATAAATTTGAATTTGGCAATAGTCAACAATGCATCACTTCAAAGGCAGAATGAAACAAAACCAACAACAAATGATTTTACGGACACGAGAAGAACTGCGATACAAGAAGGAAATATACAATGAATTAGTGGAGAAAATATGAAAAATATTATGGAAATAGAAGTCAAATTCATTTTTTACAAATCCTTGATACAAATAAAGATAACACAATGATTTTTCATTGAAAGATGAGAATGGAAATAGAGTTTACCTGACATAATGAAATGGAAGACATGTTAATGCAAGCATTTTAAGGACATGAGTACTGAACCTAACCCATATGAAGAAATGATATTAGAGAATCACTACTCATATTCCGTCTAAAGTTTAGTAGGGAACAAGCACCCAAGCTGATGTAGAAATTACCTTGGAGGAGGTGGAAGGTAGTCAAAGTCTTCCAAAGAAGCACAAGGCCCAGGACAAGATGGGTTGTGATTTGCAAACTGTGTCATTCATGGAAAGAAAATCGAGATGGTAAGAAGAATCTAGAAACGAAAAGAATGTATATCCGGCTTTGAATTCATGATTATCTTTAATACCTAAACATTCTCATACGGATACTCAGTGATTTCCATCCTATAGCTTTATGCAATGTTATATAAGATCCTTTCAACGATAATGGTAACGTTAAAATAATTCTCCTCAACATTATTTCACACAGTATTGGATTTGTAAAGGAAGGCAATATTGGATGGGATAGTGACGGTCTGAAAATAATCACACTCTCTGAAAACTCAAAAAATCAAAAGTATGTTGATTAGTTGGACCTTTCAAAGCTTATGATCATTTAAATTGGTCTTGCCAGAAATATTGTTAGCTTTGGTTTGACTCACAAGATGGACCCACGATGGTTAATGTCGTTTATTTCGTCCCAGTTTTTCTATCATTGTGAATGGAGCTCCTATTGACCTTTTAATGCAACTCGAGGAGCTTACGTCGAAAATTATTTCAACTTTTCTTTTTATCATAGCAGTATTTAGAAGGTCTGAATCATCTTATAAAAACTGAAATAGCGCAAATTTATGCAAGAAAGTCTGAATTTATGGGCTGGGAATCTCACTCTTTAGCACTAGCAATTCGTTGATGATATTATGTTCTTTGTCAAACCTGTATAAGAGAAATATGTAGCTATTATGGAAATCCTAAAAAATTTATGGTATCAAGAACCACGATCAATAATGATAAATCCAATGTTTACTTTTTAACACCAATAATGCGACTCCGCGACTCTTGCAAGGACTGCAGGATTTAAAATTGGAACCCTTTCCAATGAGAAATACCTGGGATTTCCGATGAATCGGTCCTCCCTCAAAGTTTGCGGGATGGGTGGATCTGCTCAATAGTCTCCACAATCTTTAGAATTGGGCTTTTGAGTGCTTAATGCCCAAATTAAGTTATTACTTAGATCTCATCTTCTTCAAGCAATTCCAATATATATCAATTGTCGAGCGAGCGGCACCGAAAACGGTTGCAAATAATATGGTTAAAATATTTAAAAAATTTATTTGGCAAGGAGATCAGATATGAGGAAATGGACTCTCCTATGTGGGAGAAAGTCATAAAAACAAAAAAGATGGGGGGGATTAGGCCTTCGAGACCCATATGTCATAATCGAAGTAATGGGAGCCAAGTTATGGTGGAGATGGATACAAGGAGGCACTAATCTTTGGAAACTTATTTGGGAAAAAAAAATATGAAATGCTAAGAACAATTGTGGCAAAGCGAAAGTAGATGGTACACAAAGGATCAAATATATGGATGCGGCCGGTAATAGAGAATTAATAAGACAACATAGTTTTTGGAAATACAAGGAAGAACAACACTGCAGGAGGACTCGTGGCACAATTAGCAAGCTGGAAAAATCGTACAACGAGAAGATGGGAATTAATTAATGTAGGCCTAAGGATTTATAGGGTAGGAACACATTTATGGAATCAAGAAAGTATTTAAAATATCTAAGGTTTTGAGAAAATCATATTTGAACTAGTCATAAATGTTGGATTGCGCGCTTAATCCTTCGAGAAGAGCACCTTCTACGCGCCTTTTTGCCCAATAAGCGCGCATTCCTGGAAATGGAAAAAATTCGCTTTCCGAGACCACACCAAGCAAAGGATAGGTACTCCTTATATGAAGCCACCTAAGGACAGCCACCAGCGCCTCCCTAGACATCATGTGAGCACACAAAGGAATATGTGAAGCACACAATGGAATCATATCTCTCCCTTGGGTCACCATCCATCATGTACCAAGGGAGAGAAGGAGGATTTGAAACTCCCCTATATAAAGCCACCAAGAGATGAAGAAATGGTGATCACATTGTTATGCTGGCCAAAGTTTGCCCAAGAAACACCAACAGTGTGTGACCCAAAGCTGGAGCTGAAGAGGACTCGATCGTTGGCCACCCAACAATCCTAGTCCACCACACCAGAGAGAGAGAGAGGGAGACTGCATCAGAGGCAGAGCTTGGAAGGCAACATCCTTGCATCAGGACCTAGATCCATTGCCTAGGTGTCTTTGGCAAGTGGGTAAAATTTCTTTTCCATTTCAAACGTTTAATAAGAAGAGGCCTTTGAGCCGTCATTGGTATTATTATCATTTTGACTCTCTTTGATAGCTTCTATATATTTGTGTTTTAGTTTTAGTTTAACCAGAGCATACTTTAGCATACTGTTTCCACTAAATTTTATGCTTTTGAGCTCCACCATTTTTTTCCTGTTACCAATAGTTTAAAGAGTCGACCACACTCTTTAAATTGGTGGTCTATTCACCGTCCATTAAATCCACCAATACAGATTGGCGACTCCATTGATGTATTTCCAAGTTTATGTGGTTGTGCCATCTTTTGCGGGAGACCCTTTGTCTATGGTGGAGTGGAGCTGATAGTCCTATGACCCATATTACGGTCCTAGATTCCTTTGGAGTGTGGTGAAAGAGCGGCTCTAATTTTCTTTTACTTATGTCTTTTGTGCGTAGTTTCTTCTCACGGGCGTGCGGTGTGCACGTTCGGGATTGACCGCGCGAGGAAAGCGCACACAGTCGAGCAGCACACGCACAATTACGGAATGAGATATTTTCTCTATAATGCATTTTCATATAAGTGTGTTGGGAAGCTAATGCATCTTCGACACTTGTGTTGATACCCAGACTTCTTAGAACTCATTTTTGTTACTTTCTGTAGGCTTAGAGTTAGTTTTCCTTTAAGTTGGTTTTTTGCAAAAAATCTTCACATAGTTTAAGTAGGGGGAAAATTAACCATTGCATTCCGAACGATTTATGTTTTGGAAATTCTAGTATGCACACTTAGATTAACTAGTCCAAGTAAGCTAGTTTTATTTTCTAGTGTAGAAATTGTTTAGCTTAATTCAATTTTTGCATTTGGGAAATTGCGGGACTAGGTTTGAATCGCCGATTAGAGCAAGTAATCTCTGCTGCCTTTTCACCCTTCGGTGATCCTAGGCAAGCATATGAATGCTCTATTTTTACGATTCACCATCTCCCTTTAGTTAGTCACATAGATTGACTAGGAAGATTTGAAAGCGGCCCATTATCCGCACACGTTTTCCATTTTGAGCCAGGAACAAGATAACGTAGTTTAACTAGGGGTTTTTTGTAAAGGATCACCGATATTCAAATGTTTAAACTATGAGCTTGTTCACCTTATGCTCACACACACTCACCCACTAAGAAAAGAAAGCCACCTAAAACTAACTTAAACCATTACTAAATTCTCCCTACAGGGGCCACAAGAGAATTTATAGACTAAGTTAGGATTAAGGGGGTAGGCATCCAATAAGCCACCTTGATCACACTTCATATTGAAACATAGAATTTGTGTATTTAGGGAGCTTCAAAATCCACCTATCAGCTCACGGAAAAGAAAACTCGAGCGCGACAGAGACTCGATTCAGAGGGGGTTAGGCTTAAGCGCAGTGCGTGCGGTATCAGTTGGGGCTACCTGACCCAGCTGATACTCGGTACTGTTAGCTGACTACCAAGAAGCCCAAGGCTCGAACGCTCACATGGGACGGTGGTTCTTAGTGGCCAAAAACTAGGGCATCCTTTACCCTATAGGTGACGGTGCAGGAAAGCACCAAACCCTCTACCCTTACCTTGGTGGATTCTCTTCGGCTAACTAGGGGCGTCGCCAGCTCTTACGGGACGTTGTGCCAGCACTCGCAAGAAATATTCTCAAGGCCCAGTTACTTTTGAGTGTGTGAGGACACATAAGTCTTCTAGGATTTTGAGTCTCATGCACAAAACGAACAAAAACCATATTTTTTCTTGATTGATCACATAGATTAAAGTTAAAGGGAAAATCATTTTATTTTCGCTTTGTTTTATGTATGTGGCCATAATTTTTCTTTGACCTAGACTCTTTCCCCTCAAATTTTTCCAAAACCTAACCCAGTCAACACCCAAACAGTCCCAACGGAACCTCGTCGATCTAGGCGTCTTTTGGACCTCCCCACATTACAGGGAGGGGTTCCAGGTCTTTTGCCATTTAGGCGTAAAAGATGGAACGATGCCACCGTCATTGGAGAAACCATAGTTGGGAACCCTAGTCAGTCTCCCAACACCACACCGCACACCACACCCCCCTCGACCCCTAAGGGGCAGAGGAGCGCGTCCCATTCGGAAAGCCAGCTGAACACACATCAGGGTACGTCACAGACTAACCCTCGTTCTAACCAGAACTTCGTGTCTTCACACGTTGCCATGGTGTCAACCTCCCAGTCACCCTTCTTAGCTGCGTTGAATCTACCTGATTTAACCAAGCTCACAAATGACCCCATCGCACATGATCCTTCATGGCCTCCCATGCCCACGAAGCTCCCTTCGGATATACCAAAGTTCGAAGGCAAGCAAGCGGAAGACCCAAGTAATCATATAATTACCTTTCACCTGTGGTGCTAATCGAATAGTATCATCGATGATCCATTATTCGATTGAGGCTATTTCAATAGACTCTTACGGGAGTGGCTGCGAAATGGTACGTGGAGCAACCTCCTAATTCACATGGAACCTTTAACGCCCTCGCTACTGCATTTCTCACTTATTTTTAGATACCCATTCACCATGATTCGGGAATGGAGTTACTAACTCATTTCAGACAAACCCCCGCCATCCATATCTCTGACCATATTCATGAGTGGAGGCGGCATCGCAGTTTATGCAAAGCTAAACTCGACGATCGGGTCCTCTTAAATTTATTCTTGAAAACTCTAATGGCGGAGATTCAAGGGATGTGGCGCAGCAATACCCCACATCCGAAGAGGACGCAATCAGTAAAGCCCATAAGCTTGAACTGATTTATACGCAGTCAGGATACATTTACAATATCCTGCCTAACGCCCCGCGCCTGCAAACTTATCAAGAATTGCAAGGCGCTTCGAACTCTGCAGATGGACTAATTGGGTCAATGACCCAAGGGTACCTAGGCAACAGTAGTTCCAATCCCGGTTACGCACATAATTCTACCCAGAACATGTCCCAACCCAGATTTCAAAGTCATCACATGCCTCAGCAAGATTTGACTAGTAGGGTGCAAGCGTATCACCAGGGAGGACCCTATCCTCCGGCTGAGAGGACCCAGTACGCTGGAAGAAACACTGACGGAAGAGCTCCCCCCCAACAGCGAGGTGCAAACAAGGGACAACGTTATGCTCAGTCCCAAGCACATGACACACCCACGCAAACCAATGCACAGGTGAACGTTGTGCAGCCGTCCCAGAATCATCTATGCCAGTATAACTAGGAGAACTACCCTCCTAACATGATTAAGAAAAAATAAAAAAACAAGCCTAAAGGGATCCCTAGACAGGGGGGCAACAACCAACAGCACCCAACGCGATCCCAGCCTAGAGACAACTCTAGCAGGAATCTAAACCAGGAGCCGAGCAATGCCCAACGACAAGGCAAAAGGCCACCTCTGCGAACAAACCATTCTTGTTCAATATGTGGTGAGTACGGGCACTATACTCACCACTGTCCCAATCTCCCTAGCTAAAAAAGCTTCAGAGTAATCGAGGACAAGGAGGAGCTTCCCAACAACCGGCTTTTATGTAAGAACCTTTCCCCCACCAAGGGACGGTCAACACTCAGCAGCAAAACCGAGACGATTCCCAGAAAAACAACCATGAAATCTACATGACGGAGAAGAAATGTTTTTTCCAAACACGGAATCGCAGTTACGACACCCCACCAAACTCCACTACGTCAGGGTCTAGTACTAGTGCGCCGACTACACCTTTGACCATTGCAAAGATGCCTATAGAACCGTTGTCAAAGATGGCAAAGGGACCTAATAGGCGAACAGGTAACTACTCCAAAACAACCCATAATTATAGCATCATGGACGATTTAGCTCAATCACCTGCTGCTATGTCCACATTGGAGGTACTGCAGTCGTGCCCAAAGCAACGGAAAGCCCTACTTTCCGCATTAGGTGTTATCGACCTTGCCGATACGCGCATGATGGCTTTTGACTTAGACAAATCTACCCCTAAGATTCCTTCCATGGTCGCATTCCAGATACCAGTATCGGTACAGAATATCACTATTCACCGATGTGTCATAGATGAGGGTGCATCGACATGCATCATGTCGAAAAATGTTTGGCAGAATTTGGGTTGTCACGAACTAAAACCCTCGGTCATAACGCTTCGAGCCTACAATGGTCGTCCCTCGACCCCCGCCAGCCTCTACCAAAATATCCCAGTCTATTTAGCCGGCAAGACGGTCTACATAGACATTGAAGTCTTGGACGCTCACTTGGATTAAAATATACTTCTTGGGAGGAGTTATATGTACGCCATGTCCACCATAGCCTCCTCCATCTTTCGCATTATGATGTTCCCCCACGAGGATCACATCATTACTGTAAACTAGCTGACACACAGCGAGAAGCGTCCTCTAACCAACACGGATTTAATTATACCCTATGTAGATACAACCGCAGATGGTCTCTCACGGTACCAAGAATATGGCCTGGACAATTCAAATTGTTGTCTGTCCTAGGGTCATTCCTAGGAGATCCTCCCATTATCCATGAGGTGTCACCTGATGCCACAGGGACCCCGGTGTGCATGATGTCCACATCAAGCACCGAGGTCAGTCAGGATACAGACTCAAGCAGTAACGACACTGAGGCATCGGTCACGGCAGCCTCTCTAGCCTACGCCGCCTCCCAAACCCCTTTCCTCTACCCCCTAGCTAGCTTCGTCTCCAAACAGGTTTTGGAAACATTGGTATTACCCAACATATCGTTGGCGTTCCCAGTTTGGTACCTGGTTCCCCCTTCTGGAATAGGAGCCACCAATGTTACTACTGTAGGGTTAAAGCCCCTCAGCCCCGAGGAGCCCCAACCAACCCAGGAAACGGTCGAGACCACCCCCGCAAAGGAATTTCCCATTACGAAATCGGTTATCACAACCAAGAAAACTACAAACAGAGGAAAGAAGATGGTGACCCCCACCATTCAAAGGGAATAACCAGTCTACGCCATATGCGATGTCATAGGCCATCCGACCCACATATGTCCGAAGCTGGACGAGTTAAAACCACTCCTCGACTCCGAAGCAGACGTCTTGATGCCACGTTCTCATAAAAAGGAACCTATCTCAAAAGGTAAAGACAAGTCGTTGCGTACCAATCACACATGCTCTCTCTGTGGCACCTATGGGCACTATACCCATCATTGTCCAGAGATACAACAGTATAGGGACACCTTACATGTAGTCGAGCGATCTTATCAAGAGGATCCCTTGACCCAGTCGGTTAACGATGAACCTTGCACCATCCTATACTTACAAGAGGAACATAGGGTTGTAGAACGACCCCCAGTAATGCCCATTATACGTTGTATGCTATGCGATGAACGTGGCCACTACCTCGAAGAGTGCGTAGCTTTGGAACTAATCCACAGATGGTATCCAATCGAAAGGGTTTACTACGTATGGCTACGGACGACGCAATTCACATGTCCGTTATGCGCTGACAATCATCTTTTGGAGGATTGTCACTACATACCTCGCTTTCGGCTAGCCCTTGCTAGCCTCCGCTCAACCATAGTCTGCCTTTCCTAAGAAGACGATATGGATGCCGAGTCCACCGGCAGCTCCATGAC
Organism: Pinus albicaulis; assembly: GCA_034641835.2. Lineage (NCBI taxonomy): Eukaryota > Viridiplantae > Streptophyta > Pinopsida > Pinales > Pinaceae > Pinus > Pinus albicaulis. The sequence goes on from CM076578.1 coordinate 1,977,574,324, forward strand.
CCAAGCATATGAGATGAACGGATCTATTATGTTCTTGACAACCGAAGAACAGCCTAACAAGGAACCACTCGTTACCCCCAATGGCACTTCACAGCAACGACCAGCATGTGCATTATGAAAAACATAGACCATGTAGTCGTCCATTGCCTCGATTTAGCAGCCTTCCGGCGTTGGTTCCCCATCAGACCTCGAACTAAAGTCGACGGAACTTTCATATCAAGGATATTCTACCTGATTTGTCAGGGTAATCATTACGAGTGATATTGTACTTATGCCTCGTAGAATCGTCCCACTATTGACATGATTAATTCCATAGAGAAGAGAAAAGACGATATCCAAGAATGGCATAAAAAGTACATCGCCGGATCAATGTCCCCACCCCCGCAATGGTGTGTCTAGCCGAATAAGACAACACACCACCAAAGGGTAACCCAGGCCAAGCCTAGGATAAAATGCAACCTATGTGATCTAAATGACCACCGAGTCAACCAATGTAGAGAACTCAAGCCCCTAGCAAACAGTCTCCACATAGTCTCTTCTCTCCCCCACAAAATTCTCTCCAATCAAGAGAAGATCACACACACTTATTGTCGAATTTTCTCACACTTTCACCATACGTTTAAGTGTATACATCTCCCCAAGCTGAGAGTGGCACGAGCTGCATTGAGTCTACACTCCACTAAAGAGGAAGACAAGTCTAAGCCAACGATATGGAAATGGAGACAGGAGACAACCTCATCTACGTCTAACCCTTTCCAAGCATCCACATCAGGAACAACGAGTAGCATAGAATCACACACTATCTACTCTGTTGGCTTAGTAACACCATGCACCATCTGCACTGGACTGAATCACGCACCGGAGACATGCCCGTTAATAGAAACATTTAGGCACCTATGTGGCAAGCACAATTTCCACCTACCAGAAATTGACTATCCTAGGGGGGAACCTAACTTTGAGCCCATACAAAATCCCATTATGGAGATTCTTCCCCCACCAAACGCCGATGATACAATCCACCATATACGATTTGTATCCGCTCAGATTAGTGAAGGGATTACTTCTTCAACAACACCCCAGGATTTCCATCATAATCCTGTCACGAAAAACCAAGGCACCTTGCGCTTTTGCATAAATTTCCCCAAGATCCCAAACCTGCATACCGCCGTCGAACTCCTTGATGACACCCAGCCTCTAGAACAATTTCTAGTACAACTAGAGTTATTTGACGAAAGTCGGTGACAATCGATGCAACACAATGAGGCCCATAAGAAAAGGGTGAAAGCATCATTCGACCGCCACACCAACCCTCGCTCATTTACTGAGGGAGAATTAGTCCTTTGCTACGATTTCGTAAAAGAGGCCTTAGGGCCAGGAAAGTTCGAAACCTTGTGGAAGGGAACCTACATCATCAAACACTGCCTCCGACAGGGGGCATACATCTCAATGGAACTGGACGGGACTGGCCTCACTAACCCCATCAACGACCTTTTCCTCAAGAATTTGTACCCATAAGGGCCCCAAATACCCTTCCCCTAGAGTGAAAGTACACAAAACCCAATCACCAAAATATTTTTGACCCGAAAACACGCTCAAAGTGCCAACATGGATCACCAAAATGAACCATACTTCGGATTTGATGATGGAGCATCGCAATGGTCTCAAAACTTAGCTGTAGCCGCCTGGGTCATCTACCACCCCGATCGATCACCGCTGTGTTCAAACGGCGTGTGCATTGGATCAACAACAAACAATCAGGCAGAATATGATGTCGTCATTGGACTTATGTGAGACGCCCTCCATTGGGGCATTCACAGTATGCATATCTACCTCGATTCCCAATTAGTGGTATCGTAGCTAAACCGAACATTTGAGACCAGAGACACACACCTGTTTAGAAAATATTTACATGCCAAAAGATTAAGCAGACAATTTGATCACAACACATTTTCACATGTATCAAGGGATTAAAACCAAACAAATGATCGCATAGCTAACAATATCCTAGACTAGAATGTATCTCGAATAAACCATCATCCATAAAAAACAAAAACATAGATATCCATCAGCATAACACAAAATATATAAACTGAAATAAACAGCACACCATGTAGAGCCGCAAAAATATCTCTCATATATATATCAAAAAATATGTGTATCTGAGTACAAAAAACAGTATCGCTGGCCCACTGGCCAGCCCGAAGATACAAAAGTCGTCAAAAATAAGGAAAGCATCCTCATAACGGGTGCTTTCCCTGTGTACAAAAAACTACTCTATGGGGGTGCCCCTCAAGAGGAGCACCTGGACCCACCACCGGAGCTGCTGTCGCCATTGCAATCGCGACCTGACGTAGAGTGGGCCGATAATCCCTCTCACGAGCCATCACTGTCTCTAACCAAACCTCCTCAACGTCATCCATAAAACCTCAAGCAGGCATGCCTTGGGTCAAGCGATCCACTCGACCCCGAAAGTCCTCACGAGCAGTCACTTGAGCCGTAAGTACTGCAATGCGCGCCTCAACCGCATTTGCACGAGCTCGCTCGGCCGCAACCTCTGCTGCAGCCAAGCTGCTGCCCTCACTAGAAGGGCCAGCACCATCTCCACCAGGTCCATCAGCACCACCACCCAATCCACCTACATCACCTCCGCCTTGACCACCTTGAGGTCATAGTAGAGGGTCGTGACCCACCAGTCGGGCCACTGGGCGACCTACCTCGCCAACATCTGCACGAGTAACCAAAATAATGTTAGTGTCAAGAACAAAACACGTAAGAACATAAATACTCGCACAAATGCAGAAGAAATATAACACATACCTACAGGTCCCCAAACATAACCAAAAGGGAGACCCATGTCTGGGTCACCTTGGAAGTCCATCCCCGCATACGGGTACGGCAAGAACATTAGTGGGTTGGCCTCAAACCAGGCCTCTGTCGTGGTGTTCCAATAACGCCCCACCATGCCACCACAGCCCTGCAGCATCACTGGAGCCCACCTCCTCATCCGTGGCTCCCGTGGCCCCCTAATGGGCACCGCCACCACCGGCCTCAGCAGAACCACCCTCTCGTACATAATACTACACAGCATGCTAGCGTATGCAAATGACTTAGATCCATGTTGGACCTTGTTCAATTGCGACACCATCCCATCAAAACAAAAGTGTGCAAAATCGAAAAAGTGCCCGCCCCTCAATCGGCGTAAAACTCCAACCTGCGGGCCAGATGCCTGATGTGGAGCAAACGACCCTGCCAGTCGCACAATAACTGCCAGAGCACACCGCTCTGCCACGTCTGTCACTGATGCAATGTTGATGCACCCCTCAGTAAGAGGCGCACCACCGTAATGCCGCCTCCAGAATCTGTCTAGGTTCACTCTCCCAACAGAGAGTGGGTACCTTAGAGCCTCACCCTGAGGCAGTAACCCGATCACAAAGTAAATATCTGTCTCAGGACAGATCACCAGACTCATCCCCCACAGTACGAACATATTGCACCTCTGACGCCAGTGTTGTATAAGGTAACTCAGTAGTCGGTCCTGAGATTGAAGGAACTCATTCTCAGCGAACTTCAGAAGGCCCCATGCGGCCAAATGATGACGCATCCCAGCATCAGCAGCTAGAGCAGTCCAGATCTCGGGCCAATCTCGCTCTCTCTACACTAACTTGCCAAGCAACATAGGCACCCATCAGTACAGAGAAAAACATCAAAAACAGACAAGAAACCAAAATTTCCTGTCACTATGGCCTTTGTGCATTTGTCCCTTAGATAGGCGCGCCCTCGTGCACCTGTTTCCTTTACAGGTGCGCCTTTGCATGCAAAAAGTAGGGAACAACGCGCCCTCGCATGCCTGTCCCTCAAAATTGCGCGTAAGAAAGGCGCGCTTTTGCCTAGATCACCCGCGCAATCTAGGGAAAAAGTTGCTCAGAGGTCGTACAAACCTAATTTGTACGGCCCCCGGCACCATCAAAATGAAGAAATTACATTGCAGGACATCATGAAAGTTACCTTGGCATAGTATCGCTAATCCCTGGTACACAAGCTAACCGCAACGGCAAGAAAGGCAATGCAAGCACCTCTGATCTCCCAAAACTCAACAAGTACAAATGAACAGGATTAGGGCCATATTTATTGCCCTTTTCCAGAACTTTGGAGGTCCATAATAGGAGATCAGAAGGTCCATTCCGCAAACCATAAGTTGCACCATCATCAGTATGCCATGATGAACGAAAGCAATGCCACACATTCTCTTCCCAAGAAAAATAAATTTTCAGCGCCGACAGGTATGCCCTCTCCCATCTTCTTTTTTAAAAGCTCCTATATTTCAATAATATTTGATGAAAAGAAGATGCTTTCACTTGAGGTAGTTGTTTTTTCAGGAAGAACCCGCAGCCCGTTTACAACACCATCCACTGAAAATCCTGGAGCAGGTATCATTCTACCCCTAGCATGATAGAGTCCCAGAAAGCTCTACATATCCTGACATTATTTCTCCATCAGAAACAAACCATAGGGTCCTCATACCCGACTGCGTTTATCATCACCTCACCCTGCACATGATAAAAATCCGTGTTGGTTGATAAAGCCTCCCCTCCATGGCGCTCGTCACCCAAAGTAGACCATATATCACAGCACAAGTGATGCCATGGCCATACCATTTCAGTCCGGGAAGCACCTCGTTCCCATCCATTCATCATGCATAAGGTCAATTTTACTATTCAAACTAAAAATCCCCTTCCCGGACGATCAAGTTGTACAAGCAGATTGAAAGTGCACCTCCGCGCATCGCATTTGGCCCACCATACCTCCATCAGCATAATCCCATATGTGACACTTCTTCATCCGCTTCATCAACCCCGCACATGAGACCAACCAATGGGACCCCCACCCTTAGCAAAACACCGTCCTCACACCTTCAGTGAATGAACCCTTTCATTTTTTGGGGTACCCGTCTCTATGTTTTGTACAAACCAAACCTCATTATTTTATTCTTTTGGTAAGTGTACAAAGAACGCCAACAATGCACTTCGCCGCTTCGCCCTCATATGTCATCTTTTCCCCTATGGAAGCAGTCCCTCATTACCCTTGTTCGGAGTATTTCACCCCCACGCACACACCATCCCGACATTCATAGCCGGTTCACACCCGCCCTGGAAGTCCTACCGACTCCAAGGATTTTCCCTTCAGAAATACCTATGACTGTTGCCAAGCTGCTAAAGTACACTCCGGCCTTGGGCTATTGAATCCCCACCATTCGTTTTCAGTCACCTCTCACCAACATGCCTATGTTAAACACATCACATCTAGGTCCTCGGCCCCTTAGTTTGGTGACCTGTGTTTCGGTTAAGGCTTCCTTTTTGTTGACCTCGACACCTCTTTTCCAAAAAGGAAGCGATACCTTGGATCACCCCTCCCTATGCAAAGGGGTATCCTCAGGTGGCGCTGTGGGAGACATCATTGTCCACAAATTTCATCAATCCTCCTGAAATTCGACTACAAAAAAAGCTTTCATGTCATGATGGTATCGTACCTTACAACCATTGAACTTTGATCAGATCCATCGAAGACCCATGCCTCTATAAGCATCTCTGTCAACAATGCTTACATGGGAAGGTCCCAACCAAGCATATGCGCTTACGCATAAGGGTACCACATTCCACCTATCGTCAAATAAAAAATTTCGAGGGTGTCAACAACGTCGTCAACAACCGTCAACATCAATACCATAGTAGTGACACTGACAACACATCTCTGTCAATTTTGTTTAACTAGCCATAACATCACGAGCATGGGACATGCCCGCCTTGTTGAAATTTTGTATATATGTGTGTATATTTTATTTTCTTGCAGGGGCCCCTTAGGCCATGGTCATCTAGGAAATGGTGCAAGGTGTTGTCAATTCCAATATTCATGCAGGCCTCTTTCTCTCTCTCTCTGCGCATGATACATAAAATAAACTATAATGTATTTCGGCGATACAGTTCTTTCTAGACCTCACACATTAGGGGGAAACCGTTAACATTGGAAAATCGTACAACAGAAGATGGCATTAATTAATTTCAAGCCTAAGGATTTAAAGGGCAGGAACACATTATGGAATCAAGAAAGTACTTAAAATCTCTAAGGTTTTGAGCAAATTAGATTTGAACTAGTCGTTTGGTCAATTTAGTGTGTCCTAAATTGCTGCATTTAATTTGTCAATCCGAGATTCGTAAGCTGATGAAGTGCAGCACACTATATGTGCAAGATAACCTTTTTCTTAACTTTTTGTCATTTTTGGTTTTCTAAGGTGGGATGGAAATTCTAAAATAAAAATAAGTATGGTTATGTTTGTTCAAGGAAATGATATCCCCTATAATGATTTACCAACTTGAAACTTAAAAAGGAATTTGAAACTTACAATGACAAAACTTGAAAGGAAATGAAAATGTGCTGCTGAAATGAAAAGGTGCTGCTAGTCTAATAAATCAAAATAGTGAACTAGTGAGCATGAAACCAAAATATTCTTGCTGCTGTCTAAATAAAAAAGAAACTATGTTGAAAGAAATCCAAAAGTTGCAATAAAGTAAATCTAAATCAAATTACATCAACTTGTCTTCTGATCCCTCATCATTAGTCTAGCTATGATTTTTGGAAGTAACCATAAACAACTTGAGTAACTGATATCTAACTTGTAGAAAGTAAACTAATATCAAACTACACATCCATAATTCAATCCCTCACCATCACCCACCAGGATGAGGCAACTGAAGATGTTATGTGAGTAATTTAATATATCTAAATTTGCAGAAGGGAAACTAATACCAAACTACACATTTCATAATGCAATCCCTCACGATCACTCCAAATTTCTCGTGAATTTCGGAGGCAAATCGAAGATGTTATGAGCAATTAATATATCTAAATTTGTAGAAAGGAAACCAATACCAAACTACACATTTCATAATACAATCCCTCACCATCACCCACTGGGGTTTTCTAGAGGTAACTCAGATAAGTAGGAGTGAAGTGAAGAGACTAAATTGAATCTATCAAGCAAATGAGCAAAACTGAAATGAACAAAGCAATACTGAAATTAAACAGAAACTAAGAAAAAAAAATTAGCAGCAGAATAATGTTAATTCCATGTCATTAGTCAAAAAGTTATGAAAATGCCCGGGCTGCCTATCTATAACCTGAAACAAGAACACTGATCAGTGATTAATAACATAAAACATGAAAGACAGAAGTAAAATGGAAAGCATAAAATATTATAAACATAAATGAAGCATATATACCATGAAAGATGCAGTGTATAAACATGTGAATGGATTATGGCACAATGAGCTTTAAGGAAATAAAACAAGAACTATACAATAATGCACATAACCTTGGCAAGTGCAGGGGCCCTCTACACCAGCCTTGGCAACACAATCTTCAGGTACGAATTACGTTTGGAAACAGTCTTCTTATATTAATATGCAGTCATAACAGAAAGGTGATATTACGGCACAAGTGCAGTGTAATTACATTACAGAGAAGACTAATAAAAGATAATAGAGACTAACATCGTCTAATATCATATGCGTATGCAAACGCGTTATTTATAACAAAAGAAACATAACTAATTCCTAAAGTTTATGCTAATGGAGAACACGTAGACCATTACGTCCACGGATGTAGGATCATGGCCGTATTGAAAAGTAAATCTATGAGGAGTCGATGTTTGAATTTGGCTAAGGAGCCATGTACAGATGTTGATTTATCCTCCGCAATCCAGAAACGGCCATATGAACCTTCACGTGACACGAAACAGAGTCCTGTCACCGTAAGACTCTACGGTTGACTTCCATTTGGATGCCTTTGACCGCAGCTTCTTTAGATGAGTTTGCTCGAGCCAATAGGATACGAACCATGTCCACATCATTTCTTACTTTCCCATGTGGCTCGTTTTTTCCCGTGGTGACACCCGTAACATAGAGTTTCACAAAAATGGTCATGAAAGTTGCAGCAGCTCGCGGAAAGTGGCAAGATTCCGCGTCAGATGAACAAAATCTAAATCAAATAAATGGGACACAAAAAATATAGTTAAAAACCATTTTAGATGCTATTTTTCAATTAATATACAATGATATTGACAACTGGGAAGGTTCAAGTGAATGAAAAAGGTCTGGGAAGATGTATAAGAACAATGTAGATTTGAGACTCAACATACCCCCGCTGTGAAGGTGTTGCATGTCCTCATGCAACCAAAATTTTGATAATCCTTCTTCAGTTCATATGCCTTGACACTTCAGCCAGTACATCCAATCCTCTCCTCTTCTTCCTTGGTGCCGCTAACATCCTAGGCTTCTTCATTAAGCATCTAAATTTGATATTAACCAGTGCTCGGCTTAACTTCTGGCATTTCCTTTTCAATTTCTTGTTCTTCTTATGCCATATTCCCAGATGTAGCATGGTATTATCATGAAAGATTTTGTCCAATTTTCTTTGTTCCTTCAATGTCTCATTTTCATTTTTAATGTGTCTATTTAAAAGCTCTAGCTCAAAGCTTTCCTGTTTTAGTGATTGGACTAGATCATCTTGTACTGTGTGAGGCTGGATGGACGAAGTACTGGGCTGGATGGACGAAGTACCGGGACCCGTAGCTGCTTTTTCCAAAAATTCTTATATAATCATATACTTCTCTATGTTTGGGGTCTATATCGTGTATAAAATATTGGGCTGTCCCCAAAATGCCGTGAAGGAGAGTTATCTTCAAAATCAAGCCGAGAAGGGCTCACATCAACATCTCGTCGAAAATGGGATGCATCATGTTCATTGCTCCGTCGAGGAATGAAATGAACCAGGTTCACGAATCGACCGAGATGGACTATGGTCGACTGGGACCGTTCGTATGTTTCCTCTCCTAAATCAATGAAATGAGGACCCCTAATTTGCGTTTTCCTCACCCCCCCTTAAGTCTCCGTCATTTCTTCTCACACGCTGTGGTACACTATCCTTTTGTTTTTTTTTTTCCTTTCTTGTCTTGGCCATAGATGACTCGTTTTTGAAGATAAAACTAATCTTTCAGATAACACTTGATGATATTCTTCAGAAGAAGAAGGGGTTTTATGTATAGCTTCAATAGCTTTTCTCTCTTTTGGTGTTATTGGCTTCTTACCCTTGATTTATTTCTTCTTCCTCTTTGACAGTCTCCCTTCCCTATCAGTTCTTTCAATTGTAGTAGTAGGAGTATTTTGAATTTCATCAATTGTTCTTTTTCTCCTACTTCTTCTTGTTGTGCTACCTTCAGGAATTTCTTGGGTAGGAGTAATTTGGGTTTCATCATTTATTCTTTTTCTTCTACTCCTTCTTGTTGTACTACCTTCAGGAATTTCCTGAGGTTCCTCAAAGAAATTTCTAACCAGAAATTGTTCCCATGTGTCTTTCTTCTCCTTTAACTCTTTTTCAATCAAAATTTTTACAAGACCGTGGTGGATAAGGGATGTGGTTCTACATCTCCTAAATGCTTCGAACAAATAATGTGACATTTTCTTCAAACTATTGAATAGAAAATATGGGAGATTGATAGTTTGATTATCTAAAAAATTCATCAAAGAACTGTATGGTACATATACATGGACCTTAAAAACGGCCTTCTGGTTGCAATGAATTTTTGAACAACTAGTAGCAAAGTAGCCCATTCCTCTTTCAATGCATGAAAAGGAATTCCTCTTTTAAAAACAGTTATGTCCATACCTTGGTTTTGTAAGATTTTTCTCCAGGCTTCATCATTGATGCTTTTATTCTTAAACCAACGCTCACTCTCTTGAAGAAGTTCCGTGGCTGTTGCTATAGATGCTTCATTGACTGCAAACTTAAGGTCTCCAATCTCTACTTCCAAGCCATTAAACGACCTTGTGAATGCCTTTGTCACTTCTTTATGATAACCTCTGAATTTCTGGATACACCGCAGCCAATTTGCTTTCTTCAATATATCCCTTACTTGCGGATATCCTTCCATAAACTTAGGTCCTTCCGGTTCTGCTCTTAGCAATTTACCCATTTTTTCTTCTTTTCTTCTCTTCAAAGAATTGCCTGCATGGAGGAGGGTTCAATAGAAATAGAACGGCTGAATGCACAGAGATGAGCACAATGACTGTGGGTAAATGTCAGAGAGTGCTATACAGACTATAGCATAGTAGAGAATGAAATGGAGTGAATAGAACAGAGAGGGGTTTTCGTGAGCACAACAGAGATACGGTTGTGAGGTTAACAGAGTATAACACATCCGGCAATGTTTTGAAATGGTGGCTGTGAAATAAATGTGAGCACGTTTAAACAACGGCTATGGGTTTATGGGACTGTAAGAGTCCGTGGTCAAATCAAATACGTCTCATTGTCACCGGTGGAATATTGGAACATGAGTGAAGATCGGGGGTTTAATGATGGAACTGTTTGAGAATGAATGCGAGAGGATAATATGGAGATCGTGAAAGGGTTACGGAATTATCAATATAATCATTACACATAATGGATAGAGCTCATGGTTCATAACTACATAAAAATGTGTTTTTCAATGCTATTTGAAATAAATTTTATTCATACCTTTGGAATCTTTGCCTTTTTCTTAGTCTTCAACTAATTGCTCTTCATTGGTGTCTTGAATGCTCCATGTCTTCATTTTTGATCCTCTCACCTGCATTTTATTTCATGATTATGAAAATAACATCTGGCTGTACATTATTTTGAAAACAGAGTTGTAGCTGCGGAATCTGCTTCTGGCTGCAGAAACTGGAGTCAGCTGCAGAAACAGATGTCAGCTGCGGAAACTGACACAGCTATTATTTGGATGAATGGAAATGAACAGATGACAAATGACCATATGGAAATGGTCATGAAAAAGAATTTTATTGATGAAATGGATGAAATGAAGTGGAATGGAATGAAATGAAGTGAAATGAAATGGAATGAAGTGGAATGGAATGGAGTGGGTGGTCACAAAACTTGTGAAATGAAAGATTTTTTTTTTTTTTTGGAAAATATAGAGTGTCAGGTGTTCCTGATTTTCACCCTATATTTTTTGTATAAGACTGCCAATCAGTGATTGGTTTTTAGGCTTATACTGAAAATAACAAAAGCTAGGTTGGTAGAGAAGAAGAATTCTTATGTACCAGCCTGATTGCAGAACTTTCTTGAAACATTTTGACAAATTCCTCTTTTGAGAGTGGTTTATGATAGATCTTTAATCTGTGGCCATTCACAATAAGAGGAGTTTGAAATTCTTCAATGGTCTTGATTCTTACCGCTCCATTGCTAAAAATCTTGTCAATCTCATATGGCCCAAGCCAATGAGTCTGAAATTTTCCTTTAAAATCTTTAAACTTGGAATCAAATAACAATGCCCAATCTCCTTCTTGAAACTTCTTCTCTTTGATGTATTTGTCATGCCATTTAGCTCTTTGATATTGAACTAGATCGCTCTAAAATTGCTTCTTGTCTGATCTCATCTAGCTCATTCAATTGCTCCATTCTATGCTTTTGGGCTTCGATAAGTCCATCCCCAATCGAACTGCTATCTTGAAGGTCTTGACTAGAAATCAATGGGGAGCAAGACTTCTTTCCCATAAACAAGTTCATAGGAGGTTAGAGTCTCGCCCTTACAGCCCTCCGTCAGTGATCGTCTCGTATTTTGCATATTCATTATTAGGTGTCTCGCTTGTTCCACTTCGTTGCATTTCACTAGGATCATGCCATGGACTGACGAAGGGGTTTGTCGTCTTATGTTTCCTCAAGTTTATACCTGCAGTGCTATTTTAAAAATTTTCTCAAAAAAAATCACTCAAAGTTATTGTCGTTTCATTTTGGTCATTAAAATGTCAATGAGTGTCTTAGGTCTTAGTGTCTAGGGTTTTTGAGTCATTTGTACATCAGTCATAAAGCCTGCAAGGTGAGGAAGGTTCCGCATATTTTGATTTTTATTTTATTGTCATCAGCATTTAAAAAAAAAACATTTCTAGTCCAAAACTCTGTTTTGGAACTAGAAATTGTTCATTATTATTTTGTAATAAATTGTACTTATTTTACCAAGAAAACATTGTCAAAGGCAGACCCCTGGTCTTTTCCTTAGCCGAGATAGTCATATCCCTGCAAGAAGACAGTAAAATCATTAAAATCGACCTCAAAAAAGCCAAAAGAAGATTGTATTTAAAAAGCCAAAGGTGAAATTACAAAGACATTGTAATATGGGTTTTCAATTAGATTTGAAACAAAATCTGATTGTGAAGATATTTGTATCATGTATAAAAGCCAAACAAGTTTCATTTTCACAAATCCACAGCACCCAAATCGTGTTTTGGAGATTGGAGGGCCGATTTCAAGTTTTAAATTGCGTGGATAGAGTTTTGGGGCTCGAGCGACCCACCTGGGCGCGAGCGACCCACCTGGGCAGAGCGACCCACGTGGGTTATTTCCACAGTGTGAAGTTGCAAGGGGCGCGACCCACCTGGGCCGAGCGACCCACGCAGAAGGTGAGCGACCCACGCATCAACAGAGGTTCGAAAATTCGTTTTGAGCGCCCAGTCTTGTTTGGGATCGCTCTCATCGGCCTTCAAACAGGTTTTTTGCAATTTCTTGATGTTTTTAAATGCGTTGGTGGCATCATTGGTGGTTTCAAACACTTCAAATGGAGGATTTAAACCCCACAGTCATGGCAATAACATTTTTAGGGTTTTAAAATGATATGGGTGGTTGCATGAGTTTATTGCTTATCTTATATCAGTGATATGTCCAGCCTTGCATATATTATCAAAACCCCACTATTCTCATACCCATTATACCATTGTGGTCATCGTTATTGCTTTACCATGTTCAAGACTTTGTTCCATGGTGACTATGGTTATGTTGTGTCTCACTGCCCAATGATAAAAACGTTCTCATAACTTTGTTTTCACTGCCCATTGACACTTATAACTCTGTTTTTATTGCCCATTGACAAACACATTCATATGATCCATTGCTACCTTTGACAAGATTTGCCCAATATTCTAAAGGCTGCCTGCTCCCTTTGGTCAAGTTTCACTTGCATTTAAAACAAAGACTGTGCTTCTTTTGCAATCCACCTAAGACAGAGATATTATCATTGTTTGTTTCCTTATGGTGCTTTGAAGGTGGGAGATATTTGTGGGGTGTTAAAACACACATCATAACTTTGTTTTCACTGTATTTATATCAGTATACATAGTGCCAAATGCTTCTCGCTGAGTGAAGGGTTTATATCGCAGTTCGAATATGAGCTAGGGTCGTGCAAAGGATTCAAAGGATCGAAGGTAATGTGCCACGGGGGTCGCATAAAGATAACAGAAGTGGTAATCATCGCAGAGAGGAGCCTACTTCTTTGGCTCGGTTGCAGGCATGTCCATTGGCTATGGATTGTTTCCGATACTTGTCATGTTTCAGATTTTGTGAGATGGCTGCACAAACCCGGCCTCATCGTGAATTGGCCCGTTGTTTGTTCTACATTTACGAGATGGCCGGGTAAATCTTGCCGGGGTTGATTTCATTTTGTCACCCTTGACTATTGCTCAAGCCACTGGCATACCAAACATGGGAGAGGAATGGAACAAGCGTCAGAATTTAGAGAAATTCCACTATGAGCCATACATTAAAACTGGATATATGGGTTACTTGAGCAGAGTTTTTCCATTCAGATTCTTGAGAGATGAGTATGTTGATGAAGCTCATCATTCAGTATTTTAGTTGTGAGGGCAGGTATGCTCGTCTTTTCGCGTACCATATTCGTTTGTTGATGCACTTCACAAGGGTACGTATGATGAATATTCTTTATTTCATATATCGCAACATAGAGAGGATGGTGATGTTTGTGCAGAAGAAGACGAGCCCAGTGCAGCAGTACAGGAGTATATACCATTTCTCTTTGATCAAGATCATAGTGTTGCATCAGTTGGCAGAGCAGGGCATCACTTGGGAGGATTTCATTTCTAGAGACTTTTTCAGAGTGCCACAGCCGCTCGAGACAAGCTCATGATGTGAGAGCCTTCACACCAAACTCGAGAGTTCGAACATATTTGAGGTTGAGCATATCAGCACTCCTTTGGTTCAGACATATCAGCGAGGCCACAGGGCCTTATTTGCAGCGACGCGGCGAGTATTATCTCCACGTGAGGTGGAAGGGGTCTTGCCGACTTCATCGACACGGCGAGTATTATCTCCACATGATGTGGAAGGGGTATCACCTTCTACTTCAGTACAGGTACAGGTACAAGACAGGGGAAAGAGGCCCATGCATGATGAAGGCCCATCAGGAGGCCGGGACACAGATTTGACATTCATTGATGTTGATACGAGCTCCCCTAGCTCGAAGCTGAGGGAAGTCATCCAGGAGCAAAGGGCCGAGAATGACCAGCTGAAAAACCAATTGCAGAAGGCTCAGTGGGTGATTAACTATTTGGAGCAGCGCAACAAACAGCTTGAGGATGAGCTCACATTTTACGAGGTGCGCCAAATCCGTGAGGACAGACAGTGGAATCGAAAGAGACCCGGTGACATGACACCGACTGACAGAGATACTGTACTCACGCGTGTGAATATCCATCTAGAGAAATTATTGGCGAAGGCTAATCGAGACAAAGACATGCTTCGCCACATGAAAGGCCATTATTGGGCTCGCATGCATGTGTGCAAAGCGAGAATGAAGATTATGAAGAGGAGGTTGCGCAAGGCACTTAGACGGCAGAGAAGGTATAATCCACTTTGGATTTTGGCCAAGGCTTCATTGACTGGGCAGGACACATGATGGAGGACCTCCGCTCCGAATTTGGGCAAATTCGGAGAAAATTTTGTCATTTTCAAAGTTTTGGGTCAAAAAACAGGTTTTGCAGTTACGTGGGTCGCGCGCTCATGCGCTCACTTTTTTTGGGACACTTGCTGGAGTGAAATTTTTACATTTTTGGATTTTTCATGGTTAATTATGCATCCTCTGAAGTCAAATTAGCATTTCATCGAAATCTGGATGGTCAAAAAGCTCAAAAACACCATGAAAGCCACCTTGCTGCCACCTTTTGCACCAGCAGGGAGTACCTCTGGGAGAATGAGGATTTGGAGGGTCAAATGAGCTCCAAATTCCGAAATTCCACTTGGGTTGGAAATTAGACATCCAGGGCTTTCCAACGAGCTATCATGCGCTCAATTTGGAGGCCGGGAAGTACCTCCAATTCAGCCTGGAACATGAGCGACCCACACGGCTCAGGAGCGACCCACTTGAAATTTTTCCTGAATCTTCGGCTGCCAGCTCAGTTTTTCGCCTAGTATGGACCAGTTTTGCTTATGGATAGAATTTTTGGGTTTTTATGATGTAAATTCATGTTTGGCATGTAACTTTGGCTTATTTTTATCTCTTCTAGAAGATTCACTCACAAAAAGGGTAAAAATCAAGTGAATGGATCAGTTTCCTATCATATAGAGGTAAGTTGTTTGGCTGCCTAGATTTTAGTTCCATGTTTAGAATTGGTTGAAATAGCCACTAGAAGGATGAGCTTGACCCCTAGAGGCATGGGAAGGGGTTAGGATGGTCTATATGATGTATTTTCTCAATCATTTTCAGAGGTTGGACAGGTTGGACTCTTGGGAATAGTTTGGCACTCTATTGTACATTCACTCAGCATTTTTGGCTAAGGAAAGACTGTGGGTTTTGCGGCACTTGTTGGGATCCTTGTGGTGTTCCGTTCTTGATGGTGTTTCTTCTTTGTTTACTGTAAGTTCCTTCATGTTTAATGTATGACATCCTTTCATTATGCTTCTGAACTAAATTGAATGAGTGAATAAGGTTGAATCCATTGTTTACAGTGCTTGGCCTTTGAATTCAGTTAGTTCTATATGTTTTCAGCTGTTTGGAGAGGATCCAAGTTCTTCTTTGCCCTCTTCAGCTCCTCTTCGGTCTAATCTATCCATATATCCAATTTAAAGCATCAAGATCATCACCTACCTCGCCCCAGCTTGAACTCTGCAAAGGTCTGACCTTATCCCCGGACCCAAAATTTGTTTTCCCATTTCTCCAGCGAAAACCCAAAAATAAAAAAACAAACATACCTATCTCTTTACTAGCCTAAAATCAGTTCCTATTGTAAGTCATCTCGCATCCTACTTGCTTATTATCTCGAGATTGACGGAGAGAGCCCTCTCCTGTCCTCGTAGGGCTAGCTACGAGGCTGAGCGTGGTTTGATGTAGCCTTGAGTTTTACTTCATTTCAGCCTGAGGTAGATTTGAGTGCTAACAAGCTCTACAAAAAAAATCTACAAAATTTGTCTATATAAATGACCACAAAAATGTAATACTTACCTTTATATTTCAGTAACCCTGTAATAAATTCTATTGATATATCTTCTAGTCTTTGAATATGTAAGTGGAATGGTTGAAGTAACCCTAGAGATTTTAATATCTCTCTTTTATTTATTATGCAAACCTGACCTTCTCTTACAAAATTTTGAATATCTTTCTTCATTCCTTCCAAAAATATATTTTTTGATCCTTTGAGATGTTTTAAGGAACTCTGCGTCCTACCATCAAAGAGACATGGGACTCCCTTAATATTTGTTTATTCAAATATGCTTGCATGCATAAAAATATTCTACATTTGCACCAAAGGATATCTCTCTTTCACTCCCAATGCTCCATAGAGTTCATCCCATCCTTTATAAATTTTAGTTTTTGTTTAGTACTATTGTCATTTTTCCATTATGGCAAGCTTCTTCTAGCCACCTAGGAATAGAAAATGTAATTTGATATAAATTTGAGGCCTCTTCTATTTTAGAAAGAGCATCATGTACTAAATTTTCCTTACCCTTTTTGCAGATTATCTCAAAATTAAAACTTTGCATTTTTTCTCCTCATTTTTGTTAATTTTCCAATGAAATCCATAGCTTCAAAAAATACTTTATGCTATCATGGTATATCTTGACTTTAAAGTACCTCCCAATGATATGCTATCCCCATTTTTTATTGCATGTAATATTTCTTCCATTTATTTTTCATACGTATATTTCACCAAATATTTTCTTTGAATTCCTTGCTTTTAAAAGCCAATGATATCCCTTATTGTGTTAATGTTACGTAAATTCCTTGTCCTAGTGCCTCACACTCTACTATGAATGTTTTACCAAAAGTAGGTGCCACCGATGTTGGTGTAGAAGACATGGCATACATTAAAAGAGAGAATGCCAAAGTAGCCTCATCATTCCATATAAATAATATTTTATTCAAGAGATATGTGAGTGGACTTGAAATGCATGCATAATTCTTAACAAATGATCAATAATATCATGTAAGTCTAAAAAATCTTCTAGGAACCTTGATTTTCTTAGGAATAGGTCATTTTGTAATAGCTTGCATCTTTTGAGGCTCCAACTTCACTCCTTCCTTTAAAAAAATATGAACCAAATACTCGAATTCTTATTTCCCAAAAGCACATTTGGATATTTTTACATAAAAATGATTGTTCTAAATAATTTATATAACTTTTCCACATGTTTAGTGTGGTATTTCCATGATTTATTATAAATATGTGTATTATCAAAGAAAACCAACAGAAATTTTATAAGATGGGATCAAACAAAATTGTTCTTAAGTCGAGCCCGTCGGACTTCAAACAGCGATAAACCATAATTCAAACCAAATTCACGTTCCAAAATAGCCTGCTGACGTCGCCCAATTTTGTGACACGAAAACCAAATGAATTTCGCCTTAATATTTTTCGAGTCCGAAGTTGGGCTGGCATACGGAGGGAGAGTTGTGACGCGAATTTCTTATCAAATTCACCCTAATCTTTTTTGGGTCCGGATTTCCACTGCGTGAGCGGCCCAAACAAAGATCCGCTCCAATCAATTTCTGACACGTGTCCTCAATAAAAACTTGCCCTGCTCCCAGTTATGGGTGCATTCGATGGCGTTTAAGGTGATGGGACATGGATGTGGCGATTTCATATCAATCGCATTAAGATTTAACGCTGTTCAATTAAATTCAAGGGTTTTCACATCAAATCGCATTAAATTTTAACACTGTTCAAGATCAGACCTCCACTCCCGTTAGCGATTCTGCATGCTCCAATATGATACGGCCTTCGGCTCTCATTAATGATCAGAGATTAATTATGACAAGCGTCCTTCGATTGCATTGCATTGATAAAATGGCATTTCGCTATGGTTTTTCAGATAAGTCGGTTGTTGGGTTACACTGCCTGCTCACTGTGACGAGAAGGAGAAGTGGCCAGCTGAACTGCTGCGTAGACCTTGCTGCATATCTTCATTTATCTTGGTCTGGTCCTTGTCTGTCTTCCTCTGTTTCTTGGAATTCTGCTTCTCCGTCTCCTCTTGTGCCCACTGCTAGTGAGACTACACCCATGCCTCGCGTGCGTCAAAGGATGCGTTGCCGCAGGGGGAGCACTAGAGGTCAACTCCTGCGCGCTCCCTCCAGCCCTCAACCGAGTTGTCTTCCGGCTAGTCCAGTGATTATGCAGGTTGCTATCCAAATATTAGGAGTGGGCGAGGTCAGGTTGTAGGATCTGGCCACCGTATGGATTCCCCTGCTCCTCGTTTCCCCACCGCTAGTTCACCTTCTCCCATGACGCGCACTGCACAATTCTCCTTTAATTGCTCTCTCAACCGCCCACGAATTACAGCTTCAATCACTGTGGTTTTCCGCGAGGAGGCCCAAACGGAGGAAGAATGCACACGTTCAGCGGGTCTAAGCTCGGAAAAATCCTGCCAGCATTCTGGCCTTCAGGAGGGGAGCCGTGGCATGAATGTGGAGGTAGCAAATAGTGATCCTGGACCTTCCGAAGGATGGTGCCGAATCGTCGAGGAGCCGGAGGAGTAGTTTGGTTAATTTGTTTTTCTTGCTTCGCGGCCCACTTAATTGGGCTGATTTTAGATTATTTTACTGTGCTGGACCTTTGTAATATTTTTGAATTCTGTAAATTAAACGTTCAAGACTGGTTTCCCCGTATGAGGGAAGTCTTCTTAATTTTTTGATTTTTTGATGACAAATTTGCCACGAGTCTGGGCAATGATTTTGACTTCAGTGTAATTTTATTCCCACTGTTAATAGATTAACTTTACTTAGAAAAAAAAATGTTGCCTTGTTTCTATTTTAAACCTGTTTTTTGAAATACAGAGCCATGTTTATATGGTCTATGTATTATACTCTTTCTCTGTATATCTAGTACAGGAACCTTTTTGCTATGAACAGGGTGGATGCTGTAGCGGGCTACTAATGGAAACAAGCGAGCCTGAACCTTACATCTCGGATGCAACAGATGGTTACCAATTTTGGAATCAAGCGAGCCTGGGTTTCTGTAGATGGTTATCACACTCCTCACATGATTAGCGTTTTTCTCTGTTCAAGGATTTTGGGTACTTTAATTTGTATTTGGAACAATGGACGTCGGTACTCTATCTGTTGCTTTACTATTCTACATACTGCTATTCCACTTTCTTATAGATGCCTCGGGCATATTTGGATGCTTTCTCAGATTGTCGATAATCTCCATGTGGACCGTTACTGGGTTTTATATCAAGTCCCTGTATGTGACATGGGGTATTTTTCTATCACTGTCTGGGGTGGGACTTCCACTTTTCTGTATGGATATTTGGGTTCCAATCTTCAGATGTGAAAATGTAATGACTTCATGGACTGTTTTACTTCATATAATATATTCAAAACAACGTTTTTTTATCTTGTGAAAAAAAAATGATTAATGTTTATCACTCTGCCTTCAAAACTAGCAATGCTGGTCTATGTTGCTGGTTTATTGATATGGTCCGATGGTATTTTTATATTTTGGACATATCACACTCCTCACATGATTAGCGTTTTTCTTTGTTGCAGGGTTTTGGGTACTTTAATTTGTATTTGGAACAATGGACGCCAAGATTTATCCGTTGCTTTACTATTATACACATATTTGGATGCTTTCCTCGCATTGTCGACATCTCCATGTGGACCGTTATCGGGTTTTATATCATGTCCCCTGTATGTGACATGGGGTATTTTTCTATCATTGTCTGGGGTGGGACTTCCACTTTTCTGGATGGATATTTGGGTTCCAATATTCATATGTGAAAATTTAATGACTTCATGGACTGTTTTACTTCATATAATATATTCAAAACAGTGTTTTTACTCTTTTGAAAAAAAAATTGATTAATGTTTATCACTCTTCCTTCAAGACTAGCGATGCTAGTCTATGTTGCTGGTTTATTGATATGGTCTGATGGTCTCTTTATATTTTGGACATTTCACACTCCTCACATGATTAACGTTTTTCTCTGTTCAAGGATTTTGGGTACTTTAATTTATATTTGGAACAATGGACGTCGGTACTCTATCTGTTGCTTTACTATTCTACATACTGCTATTTCACTTTCTTATAGATGCCTCGGGCATATTTGGATGCGTTCTCATATTGTCGATAATCTCCATGTGGACCGTTACTAGGTTTTATATCATGTCCCCCGTATGTGACATGGGGTATTTCTCTATCAATGCTTGGGGTGGGACTTCCACTTTTCCGGGATGGATATTTGGGTTCCACCGTATGTGAAAATGTAATGACTTCATGGACTTTTTCACTTCATATAATATATTCAAAACAACGTTTTTCTCATGAAAAAAATGATTAATTTTTATCACTCTGCCTTCAAAACTAGCAATGCTGGTCTATGTTGCTGGTTTATTGATATGGTCTTATGGTCTTTTTATATTTTGGACATATCACACTCCTCACATGATTAGCGTTTTTCTCTGTTGCAGGATTTTGGGTACTTTAATTTGTATTTGGAACAATGGACATCGGTACTCTATATGTTGCTTTACTATTCTACATACTGCTATTTCACTTTCTTATAGATGCCTTGGGCATTTTTGGATGCTTTCTCAGATTGTCGATAATCTCCATGTGGACAGTTACTGGGTTTTATATCAAGTCCCTGTATGTGACATGGGTTATTTTTCTATCATTGTCTGGGATGGGACTTCCACTTTTCTGGATTGATATTTGGGTTCCAATATTTACATGTGAAAATGTAATGACTTCATGGGCTGTTTTACTTCATATAATATATTCAAAATAGCGTTTTTTCTCTTGTGAAAAAAAAAATGAATAATGTTTATCACTTTGCCTTCAAAACTAGCTTAGATGCCGGTCTATGTTGTCGGTTTATTGATATGGTCTAATGGTCTTTTTATATTTTGGACATATCACACTCCTCACATGATTAGCATTTTTCTTGATCTGCTCAAGGATTTTGGGTACTTTAATTTGTATTTGGAACAATGGACGTCGGTACTCTATCTGTTGCTTTACTGTTCTACATACTGCTATTTCACTTTCTTATAGATGCCTCTGGCATATTCGGATGCTTTCTCAGATTGTCTAGCACCTATGGACCACATCGGGTTTTATATCATGTCCCTGTATGAGACATGGGGTATTTTTCTATCACTGTCTGTAGTGGGACTTCCACTTTTCTGGATGGATATTTGGGTTCCAATATTCAGATGTGAAAATGTAATGACTTCATGGACTATTTTACTTCATATAATATATTCAAAACAGCATTTTTCCTCTTTTAAAGTTTCATTTTTTTTTTTTAAATTGAACCCGTCGTCGCTATACCGACGCCTTGTAACCGTCAGAATTGCAATAGATTAAAAACGTCAAAAGAGCGATAGTATAAAAACGTCGGACAAGCGACGTTCAAAACGTTGGACCACATTTCGTCGGAATTGCGATAGTTTACAAACGTTGGAAGAGCGACGTCCAAAACGTCGGACCACATTTCGTCGGAATTGTGACAGTTTACAACCGTCGGAAGAGCGACGTCCAAAACGTCGGACCACATTGCTTCGGAATTGCGACACTTTAAAAACGTCGGAAGAGTGACGTTCAAAAAGTCGGACCACATTTCGTCGTAATTTTTACAGTTTACAAACGTCGAAAGAGCGACGTTAAAAATGTCGGACCACATTTCGTCGGAAGTGTGAAGGATTGGGAAACGTCAGAAGAGTGACGCTTGTTTGGAAGAGACGGAAAAAGTGTCGATAGTGCGACACTTTTTAATTGCGTTGAAACTGCGACGGTATGTCAAACCACACTTTGCCCACCCTCGAACTGTCACTCTTGCGACGACTATGTGTCGGAATAGCAACGAATTGGTCGTCGGAATTTCCGCCAAATTTTCTAGTGATGCATATGATAGATTAAAATCATTCTGCATTTTCATAATCACAACACCCTCAAAATCATCCTTATTGGGAAACTGGTCCCATCATCCCCAGTCGGAACCACTATACCAAACGAAAAGGAGCTGCTTTAAGGTCCAGAACGGGTGGTTTTCCCCAATCTTTCAGCACCGGAATTCCGAGGCCTCAACAGTATGGCACTAGAAGGAGGGCCCTATGAATGGAAAAAAATATTTGATCAATATAAAGTTCAATCGAAGAGTCTCTCTCCCTCTAGATCCCCATCAAATTCCAGAAAATTATCTAGGTCCTCATATTTAAAATCTGAAGTTGATCACCCTTCTCCTAAGTCTCCTAGTGATACTCAAACCATATTGTCTCATTATTCCCATCAAACCTCCCCAGAAGTTCAGTATTTGATTGAAAAGTTAGAGAGAGGATATATTTCTACTGAAAATCCTGAATATTCTCAAATATCGAATATCAGTATTTCATCCTCTTTACAACCTCGAAGAATATTAACTTGGTCAGAGAGTCAATAGACAGGAATTCTTCCTTTTTAATTTCCCATCGATAGTACTCAAAAGAAACTAAAGAGAACTCAATCAAAGTCAATCGCCAGCGATATCTTATCCCATTCACCTCCATTACCTCCACTCACTTCCACAATTTCCATTCCAACAATCAGTGTTACTTTGACTAGTTCTAGTACTCAAACTACTATCCCTTCAACTAGTCCTAGCACTCAACCTGCCTCTTCTTCAACTCAAACTCCATCCAACCAACCCATTCAAAATCCAATGGCAGGCTAAGTACCTCCACCAAATGTAAACCCATGGAGAAATCCAGGGGATGTAAACATGCTCGCTCCTCTTCATGCTCTACCAAAATCACCTGAAAGATGGTTACCTAAATCTAATCCTGATGATGGTCTTCTAGCAGAGGAACACATTCAAAATTTTATGTTAGCCATCAATATAAAAGGATTAGTTGAAGAGGATTGCGTTGTAAGATTATTTCCATATACTTTAAAAGGATCTGTAGTGTCTTGGTATTTTTCACTGCATGCCCGCTCTATAACTAGCTGGAATATGTTCGAAGAACAATTTCTAGCTAAGTTTGGGGATGACAAGACCACTACTACACTCATCAATGATTTTTCAAATCTAAAAGATAAAACAAGTGAGAATATCAAATATTTCAATTCAAGATTTAATAAATTACTCCATAAAATTCCTGCTACAGCAGTTCCTGGTGCAGAATTTCAAATTGAGTGGTATATCTCATATCTTCCATCTAATATAATTATTTTTGTTGATAGATCAAAACTGGAAACACTTGCAGAAAACATGAAAGAATCTCTATATGTAGAGAAACACATAACCTCTATTGAGAAAAATAATTCTCAAGAAGATAAAAAATCAAATAAGGTATCTTTCAAAGACGATTCTAAAAAGAAGCTGCCAAAATATCCTTTTGACGTACAAGGTCTTCAAAAAGTTTTCAATACTATGAAAAACGAGATGGCAGATATCAAGAAGCAAGTCACTGAAAATGCGAGCTCAAAGAACACTTTCAGAAACTTTAAGAAAGGTCAGTCCTCTAATACTCAACCTCCAAATATCATATCTAATGTTGAATCTAATACAGAAACGGAGGAAGAGCAAACAGAGGAAGAATAAGAAGATGACGAAGAAGATTAAGTTGAACTAAATGGAATGTAGTATTTCATCCTACCAAATGAAGAACAACATGAAGCTTTACCTGTGAGCACAAGAAGCAAAAAGACTACTGAAGCAACGCAGCCCAATCAACAGCAAAATATTTCAAACTTCTGCTAAGGATAAATCAGTAAGCAAAAATTCTACTTCAAAGGCTACACAAACAAGTCTCGTTACTTCAGATACTCCACCTGCATCCAAGACAATGGTAGTATCAGACACTATTGAGTATAATGTAGTTGAATATATGAAGAAAACCAGGGCCAACGTTTGACTTCATGAGCTTACTAAATTGAAGCAGCAACAGAAAATCTTACTTAGAGACTTAAATGTGGTTCCTGCTTCAAACTTACTTGCTCCAGTAATAGTACAAGCTGCTAATGAAATGGGTAAGCCACCTTCTCCTTCAATGAAAATAAATGCTACAGACTTTATTATGATAGGTGATCGATCCTGTTAGTAACCTATAAATATAGGATTCTTAATTTTGACTTGACTGATGGTAATCTTGTAAATCTATACATACTTTTCCTTCTACAAGTTGTATTCACATATTTTGTAAAAAATAAAAATAAAAATAAAATAAATAAATAAAAACATAAAATAAAATAAAATAAATATATATATATATAATCAAAAAGAGGGTAAAAAGTCCTAAAAGAACAATCAAAGGACTTAAAAAAAATAATATACCCCAAAAGAAAAAGATGAATAAAACATGAAAGTGTGCAAGTCTAAATGCCACTACTTTACCCTTTTGCAATTTATTATGGCAGAGTGTCAATAAATGCCATACTATGTGATGAGTTGAACAATTTAATCTTGACTCATCATTTTTCAATTTCAAATGTTGTAGATAGAGAATAAAGAATTGTCATACAGTTTAATCATGACAGTTCAGTAGTTAGGTAGAGAATAAGTGAATCCAACAGTTTAATCTGGATTCTTGGATGAAATAAGTGTAGAATTAGATAGTTTTATTGCTTTCAGAAAGAATAAATGTTGTAAAGGTTTCTAGCACAAATTCACCTAATCAAAATGGAAGAAAAAATGTTAGCAGTTAAAATTGGGTAGGTAGAAGAAGGCGATAAGCATCATTGAAAATATTATTCACCAGGGCTGCAAATAACTAACTTCCCTTCCCCATAGCCATTTATCATTCTAAACTATCATTCAAAAAGGCTCAAGGCATTTCCTTGAATTTTGTTGGGACCGGACCCAAGGCTCTATGGCTAACTAGTTGAAAATGTTAAGTTGTTATATTAATCTCAAAAATCACATCATTTTCCATTCATGCATTCATTTCCATGAAAAATCATAAATAAAAAACCTCATTTTACTTAATGATACTCTAAATCCCCATTTTATTAATTTCCCACATATCATAAAGGCATAAAACCCTCAAAATCACATTTTATCCTAAGTTGAAGTGATGAAGTTATTATAATGCAAATTTGCCTTTAAACTTCACTTTTCTTAGTTATGTTAATGTATTTTGAGTATCCATTGTTCCCTTGTCATTTTAACTTTAACTTATTTAATAACTCTCTAGAAAATAACCTTTTCCTATTTTATATAAATCCCTTTTATAAAATATCCCCTAAAACCCATTAATATAACTTTAAACAAAGTTAATTATCCCCACATGTTTAAATAAAGACCCACATTATACCCCCTTTGGCTAAATATATCATTATGTAAATATCCCGCCCTCTATGGTTGTTAAATCAATTTGATTTAATTAACAATATAATAAAAATATATGAAAAATGATTAAACATGTTTTTATATGTGTTTAAAACAAAAAAATAATACCCGGAGTTTAATTTAAACTAAAACTTCATAATAAACCCATTCCCTTGTTTATATTTCCCTTTCTCGACTCCATTAACCCAAGGTTAAAACTATAACCCTATATATATTCCCCGACTCATATCCCTTTACTACCAGTATTAACCTTGGTTTAAAGTCCCTTATACACCCTTCCCGGCCATTTTATTCTATGTATAAAATCTGTTTATACATAAATTGTAACAAATCCCTCCACCCTATCAGATTCAATCTTGATCATCTGATCTCCAACATCCCATTGATCTAACGGTAATCATCGAGCATGATAAATAAATCCCCAAGCCCCATCCTTCCTGATCGTATTACATTACAACCGTTCGATCATCCTTTGCAATCCAACGATCCTCATCCAGCGCAATAATCTTATCCTTCCCCCATCACGTTGTATCACAACCATTGGATCTTCATTAACTTTTTAGATATAATGATCCTAATTACACCCAATAACTCCATTTCCCTTCCCCACCACTCCTTATCGTTCTTAATGACCATCGTAGATCTATCATTCATCAGATCTACGGCTAGAATTCAAAGCTCCGGCCCCACTACCATTACCCTGCAGCTTTCCACCTGATCTTGACCGTTCGCTTATCAGAATCAAATCCAACGGTGGATATCCCATATCGCGCGATTGAAGTGATCGACCAATGTTTCCAAAAAATTACGCGATATAAGTTGTTTCCCAATACCACCTACTACCTACGTGTCAGTATTTCATTCGATCGCGTGTAAAAAGTGAAATTTCGCTTACCACCTTAAAACTGTGCGAAAACTGCCCGATCCTAAATCAAAACCACTCCCACCATTCCTGCAATAAATGTGATTGAATATGATTAGAATTAAAGATTAATGCCTTAAAACTTAACTATTTTCATAGCATTTCACCTGTTTGTGCATACAAACCACTGAGAACCCTTTGCAGAGTCTCCTTACTCCATTTTCGAGTTGTTTTCAAACCAATTTGACTAATAACAAAGACATTTACTCTGAAAATAAATCATGAGAACCTTCATGACCTCTGCTGGCCCAATTCAATGGAATTTAATACTGTGACGAAACTGCAATCTTCATCGACCGCAAATCATACCTTTCACACGTATTTTTCGCCATTCCAACCTATAAAACTCCTTCAATTCCAGAGGAAAATAAACCAATTGAACTACCATCTTCTGAATGTAGTTAAAATATCCATCTAGGAAGTCTAAAAACCTTCAAAATACAGGGGAAACAAGTAACTCCCAATACTAGAGACCCAAAATCCCAGAAAAATGTTTCAAGCAAGTTACCACAAGCTGAGCCATCCAAACTCAATAAGCCCACTCCTGCACTTACTGCTGAGACAACACAAGTAGTCAAACCTGTTCAAGTTCCTATAACTTCTCAAGAAAGTAGCTCATTTCTTGATCTTGATTATATAATATTTGATCCTTCTGTTGAATTCAACCTGTTAGAAGTCCATAATTGGTGTTTTGGAAAGTCTGTAGAGAAAGGTAAAAATGATGTGCTTATTTGGGATTCCAATCTGCCAAAATATGTTGTTCCTCTTACTCATTTAGCTCCAGATTTTGTCAAACTTTGTCATTTTTATTATCTTCCTAATCAAAGGTGTATTGTTAATAAAGACAGGGAAGTCATGTTCTATATCAATGCTGAGTCCATTGATTCCATGCTGCAAATGAACCATGATCCTAATTCAGTTTCACTGTCAATAGAGGATTTGACCCAGATTTACTTGGATTTAGATTTTCCTACCAGGTTCAATATCTTTCAGACCTTTTGGCCAAATCATGTTTATGTCCCTAAAATAAATCCACCCTATGATACATTTGATTTCCTTGAAAATACAAGAAAAATTTCTCCATACTGTCGTTCATACTGGGATATGACAATGATGAATTTACTGATGCTTCTATCTTGGGTTTTCTATCCACATTGACTCCTGGCCAGCCTCCATCCACAATCTTCAATTTTGCTAAGCCTTTTGCTGATAACATGCACTATCAATTGACAAAATTACCAGAGGAGGGGGTATTTAGATATACATCATATCTACTACAACTTTTCTTGTATTATCAAGCAGAAAAATTCCCTATTGAATTTCAGAAAATGGATGTAGAAGGGAAATTACTTTCAGTAATATTCTGGACATCTCTTTTAAGAAAATGTAGCATTCATTATAACTACACAGATTTCAATGACCTGTTCATAATACCAGCTATGAACTTGTTGAATAAAGCTGAAACTCCAAGAATAAATGAAGAAACAAAGAGGATTTTACAGTTGTCTGAGAACTGTAAAACAGGGGATTGGTATTTATATGGGAATCACACAGAGTTTAGAGTGTATGGTGAACTCTTGGCTCCATACAAACTACCAAGTTTTGTAACTACAAGAATCTTTGCCTTATAATATTGAAGGCAAATCTTAAATGCTGATGCAATAAATTTCATGGCCTCCAGGAAGAAGACACAATTCAAACTCAAGAATAAGATTGGACCATTTATAGTTAGAAACAGGGAAGCTATGAAAGAGATAACTGTGAAATTAAAAGAGTACAAGTTCCAAGAAAGATTCATGTGGAGTTATGACCCTCAAGGTATTTTGAGCACTATCAGGTTAAAGTGTAAGTTGACTCCTTTCCCACATGATTCAAAGCCACAAATTGAGAAATTTACCTATCAGAATGAATGGGAGCCAAATACTTTGATTGATGATGATGCACAGGTAATGTAGAATGTTAATACACAGGGAACACAGGTGAATAATGCACAGGTGACTACAATTGATAAAGAAGTAGAGGTATCTCACAAGGGAAGCAAAGAAGAGGTCAATTATATTGCAGAAACCATCACACACAAGAAATTTAAAACCTCCTATAGAAAGAGAACCAAATTAAATACTAAAGATAAGGATAAAGCAATGGAAATTGATGATAATAATGGTCATGAAACTGAGGATGAGGCAAAAGTGATAGTAACTGAAACACTCAGAGAACTTCAAAAGAGCCAATTTGAAACACAGGATAAAGATACAGTGATGGTTGAGAAACAAAATGATGTAGAAATTCCTTCTTCCTCAAAGGCAACTGATAACAGAGAATCAGACATTCAGATCAAGTTCAGGAAAATTAGGGAGAAGAATGAAGAAATAGAAAATGAAGTCTATTCCAAGTTTCTCAAAGAGAAACCAGGAAATAAAGATAGACTTCTCACTGCTTTTGACTATTCATCCAATAAACTGGTAATTTCATTTTTAAAGCCTACAATGGCTAATCCTAAGACAGTGGCAGATTATTCAAATATAGATTTGGAGGTAGATGCATATGCTATTCATGAATTAGATCAAATAGACTTCCACAGAAGCACTACATAGATGTTGTATTCAAAAGCAGTCAATAAAACAATGAATGCTTGTAAGCTTCAGAAGACTGTGTCAAATCTACAGACAAATGAAGTTGGACAAAGCATTCTTGCATGTTAATGGATTAAGAATCAAAGCATTAGAAGATTTGGTAATTGAAGCTAGAGAAAATCCAGCTAATATTGAAATTGCAAAGGCTTTGATAAAACAGAAAAATGAAGATATTGCTGCCCTAAGAAGGCAACTCAAATTACCTCAAAGTGAACATCCCCAGGCAAAAGAGATCCTTCAGCAAAAGATACAGAATGATGAATTAAGTCAGCTGGTTCTAAAGATGACAGCCCAAATAAAGGAGATGGAAAACCAAATAGAAGCTTTGAAGCAAGAAAATGAAAATTTGAAGAAAGCTCAGCAAGTTTCCATCCCTACAGTTATTCCAACTGTAAGCACAAAGAAAATTATTAGAAAATTGGGAGAACAAAGAATAATGGTCATGGGAGATTATGAATTATTTATTAAGAAAACAAACACAGAATACTCTGTTCACAATCCCAGACTAGCCAGGTACAGGGACACAGCACATGATTTGGTTGAAGATTTGTTAAAAAGCAAGTTTGCTATCATCCCTAGAAAACAGAACATACAACCTCATTGTTGAACAACCTTTGCCAGCACTTGTAAATTTCCATTTTCACCATTACAAAAATACACCGAAAATTAAATATAGACTCATTGTCCCAGACAATGTAAAATACTAGAAAATTTTCTCAGAAGATGAATAAATCTATCACTTTTTGAATAATGAGTGAGAGTTTCAACATTCCCAAATCAATAATGACTGTAATATAGATTCAAATTCTTGTCAAATATATGATTTAGATGATTTAAATTTACATAATTTTGATAGACCTACTATATTTACTAAGAGTGACATAGATGAATTGGAAAAAGTAGATATAGAGGAAATGATGGAAGATGAACCATATTTGATTGATTTAAAACATAACATTTTACCCAGAGGTTTAACTCCCCTAGAAGACTTGTTTGATTCCAATGATGTGCCCAAAAGGCCAAAAATCGAACCAGTCAAGTCTGATATAGAAGAGTATAACTTAGGGACAAATGAAAAACCAAAAATGATCAAACTATCAAAATCCTTATCATCAAAAGAAAAGGTTAAATACATAGAACTTTTGAAAGAATATCAGGATGTCTTTGCATGGAGTTACGAAGATCTGAAAACTTATAACAAAGACATAATTCGACATAAGATTCTTTTGAAAGAAAATCAAAAACATTTTCAACAAAAACTAAGAAGGATTAATCCAATTTTGTTACCTTTAATCGAAAAAGAAGTTAAAAGAATGTTTGATGCACAAATAATTGCACCAGTCAGATATTCTCACTGGGTATCTAATTTAGTGCCCACTAGAAAGAAAAAAGGAGAAATTCGACTATGCATAGACTTTAGAAATCTTAATAAAGCTTCCTTGAAAGACAATTACCCCTTGCCTAAAATGGATCATATTTTGCAGAGGGTGGCAAGTTCTTCAAGAATTTATTTATTAGATGGTTTCTCTGGTTATAATCAAACTCTAGTTCATAAGGATGATCAAACTAAAACTTCATTTACTACTCCTTGGGGCACTTTCATGTACGTGAAAATGTCTTTTGGATTCAAAAATGCAGGAGCTACTTTTCAGAGGGCAATCGATATTTCCTTTGCTAAAGAGATCCATGAATTTTTAGTTATTTATCTTGATGATATTACTGTCTTTTCAAAAACAAATGATGAACACTTAGATCACCTGAGACAAGTTTTTATCAAATGTAGAAAATATGGTATATCCCTAAATCCTAAAAAGACTCTTTTCAGACTAGAAGAAGGAAAACTATTAGGTCACATAATCTCCAAAGAAGGCATTAGAATAGACCTTGCAAGAATTGAAGCCATTTTAAACATTCAACCACCAAGGAACATAAAAGAACTTCAAGCATTCTTGGGTAAAATCAATTTTCTAAGAACATTTATCTCTAATCTAGCTGAAATCATAAAAGATCTCAACAATATGCTTAAAAAGGATTTTGTAATAAAATGGACAATAAATTCCAAACAATCTTTCGAATATATAAATCAGGCCTTAACAAAAGCACCAGTCCTCATCAGCCCAGATTATACAAAATATTTCATAATCTTTTCCTTTGCATCTGAACACACCATAGCTGCAGTTCTTCTGCAGAAAAACAATCAAGGTTTTGAACAACCAATTGCATTCTTTATTAAAGCCCTCAGAGATGCACCTCTTAAGTATAATATAATGGAAAAACAGGCTTTAGCCCTGGTTAAAGCCATCAAGGATTTCAGAGTTTACATACTTCATTCACACATCATTGCATATGTCCCTAATGCAGTAATTAAATATATTCTGACACAAGATGGACCTAATAGTAGGAGACGAAAGTGGATAGCCACTATCCTTGAGTACGATCTGGAAATCAAACCAACTAAGCTCATTAAAGGATAGGGTCATGCCAGATTGATGGATGAATCAAATTTCAATGCTTTAGATATTAATTTCATTGCACAAATAGATGACAAGGAGGAGATGGTGACTCCATTGATCAGTGAGGCCTATCTAGACTCACCATGGTACTTTGATATTATCTTTTTACTAACACATTTACAAGCTCCTCCAGGGCTAACTAAAACCAATGCAAGATTCATCAAATAGAAAGCAATGAGGTTTTGTATCTTAAATAATGCACTTTACTGGAAATAAAATACTAGGATTTTACTAAATTGTTTATTAAAATCTAATGCTGACAAAATTCTTGAGGAATTTCATGTAGGTGATTGTGGAGGCCACCTATACTAGAAGAGAGCAACAGAAAAAATACTGAGAGCTGGTTTTTACTAGCCAAATTTATTTTCTGATGTCAAAAAATTTGTCACCTCTTTCCATAAATGCAAAATTTTCGAAGGGAAAAAGAAACTGTTACCTTTACCTCTTAAGCATATATCCACTGAAAAACCATTTCAACTATGGGGGTTAGACTTCATAGGTGAAATCCATCCTCCATCTTCAGGCCAACATAAATGGATTTTAACTGCTACAGATTACTTTACCAAGTGGATAGAAGCCATTCCTACTAGGCAAGCCACTGATTCAGTTATAATCTCATTTATAGAAAGTAATATTTTATCAAGATTTGGATGCCCACATAAGATTATTACTAACAATGCAGCAGCATTCAAATCCAAGAAAATGATTTCTTTCTATCATAAATACCATATTACCTTAGGTCATTCCACAGCATATTATCCCCAAGGTAATGGTTTAGTCGAATCATCAAACAAAATCCTGATCAATATCATCAAAAAATTACTCCAAGAAGACAAAAAGACATGGAACAAAAAGTTGGTCTATGCCCTATGGGCTGATAGACTTACCACAAAAAATTCTATTGGAACTTCACCTTATCAATTTTTTTATGGAACAGATGCAGTTTTCCCTTCTTCCTTGGGTGTCTCGGTCATGAATATTATCCAGGAATCACAGGTGGAAACAAACGATATTCAATGAAGAATCAATGAAACCATACATCTCCAACAAACTAGAGAAGAATTTTATGAAAAATCACAAGTTTTACATGGTAAAATCAAAAATATTTTTGATAAAAGGGTTAAGGAAGATGATTTTTCATAGGAGATCGAGTTTTGAGATGGGATTCACGAAGAGAGGATAAAGGTAAACATGGAAAGTTTGACTTTCTATGGCAAGGACCCTATGTGATATATGGTTACAGAGGTAATAATTCCTTTTTCATCAGGAATTCGGGTGGAACTGAACTTCAAGAAGGACCAGTGAATGGTAGAATGCTGAAACACTACTATTCTTCAGAGTCACTCACCAGTTAGATTGATTTACTTTATCATTGTAAATATTCATTGCAAGTGTTTAGATTGGATTGGAGATTTTATCTACAAAGTTGAAGCCCGAAGAGAAGGCCCTAAGCTTTGAAATATAAAATTTCATAAATATGAATTGTTGCAGAAAAACAAAAGACAATTACAGGATCGCCAAGTTCAATGGATAAGGCTACTGATCTCAGAGCTCTTGACATTTCACAAGGAAATTCCATCCCCAAGTGAAGCCGATGTTAGTAACCTATAAATATAGGATTCATAATTTTGACATGACTGATGGTAATCTTTTCAATCTGCACATACTTTTCCTTCTACAAGTTGTATTCACATATTTTGTAAAAAATTAAAAAAAATTAAAAATCAAAAAGAGGGTAAAAAGTCCTAAAAGAACAATCAAAGGACTTAGAAAAAATAATATACCCCAAAAGAAAAAGATGAATAAAACATGAAAGTGTGCAAGTCTAAATGCCACTAATTTACCCTTTTGCAGTTGATTATGGCAAAGTGTCAATAAATGCCATAATTTGTGATGAGTTAAACAATTTAATCTTGACTCGTCATTTTTCAATTTCAAATGTTGTAGATAGAGAATAAAGAATTGTCATACAGTTTAATCATGACAGTTCATTAGTTAGGTAGAGAATAAGTGAATCCAACAGTTTAATCTGGATTCCTGGATGAAATAAGTGTAGAATTAGATAGTTTTATTGCTTTCAGAAAGAATAAATGTTGTAAAGGTTGCTAGCTCAAATGCACCTAATCAAAATGGAAGAAAAAATGTTAGCAGTTAAAATTGGGTAGGTAGAAGAAGGTGAGAAGCATCATTGTAAATATTATTCACCAGGGCTACAAATAACTAACTTCACTTCCCCATAGCTGTTTATCATTCTAAACTATCAGTTAGAAAGGCTCAAGGCATTTCCTTGACTTCTGTTGGGACCGGACCCAAGGCTCTATACCACTAGTTGAAAATGTTAAGCGTTATATTAATCCCAAAAAATCACATCATTTTCCATTCATGCATTCAATATTTCATGAAAAAATCATTAAGTAAAACCTCGATTTTACTTAATGATACTCTAAATCCCCATTTGATTAATTTCCCACATATCATAAAGTCATAAAACCCTCAAAGTCACATTTTATCCTAAGTTGAAGTGATGAGGTTGTTATAATGCAAATTTTCCTTTAAACTTCACTTTCCTTAGTTATGTTAATGTTTTTTGAGTATACATTGTCCCCTTGTCATATTAACTTTAACTTATTTAATAACTCTCTAGAAAATAACCTTTTCCTATTTTATGTAACTCCCTTTTATAAAATATCCCCTAAAACCCATTAATATAACTTTAACCAAAGTTAATTATCCCCACATGTTTAAATAAAGACCCACATTATACCCCCTTTGGCTAAATATACCATTATGTAAATATCTCGCCCTCTATGGTTGTTAAATCAATTTGATTTAATTAACTATATAATTAAAATATATGAAAAATGATTAAACATGCTTTTATATGTGTTTAAAACAAAAAAATAATACCCGAAGTTTAATTTAAACTAAAACTTCATAATAAACCCATTCCCTTGTTTATATTTCCCTTTCCCGACTCCATTAACCCAAGGTTAAAACTATAACCCTGTATATATTCCCCGATTCATATCCCTTTACTACCAGTATTAACCTTGGTTTAAAGTCCCTTATACACCCTTCTCGACCATTTTATTTTATGTATAAAATCTGTTTATACATAAATTTTAACAAATCCTTCCACCCTATGGGATTCAATCTTGATCATCCGATCTCCAACATCCCATTGATAACCATCAAGCACGATAAATAAATCCCCAGGCCCCATCCTTCCTGAACGCATTACATTACAACCGTTTGATCATCCTTTGCAATCCAACGATCCTCATCCAGCGCAATAATCTTATCCTTCCCCCATCGTGTTGTATGACAACTGTTGGATCTTCATTAACTTTTTAGATCTGACGATCCTAATTACACCCGATAACTCCATTTCCTGTCCCCACCACTCCTTATCGCGCTTAATGACCATCGTAGATCTATCATTCATCGGATCTACGGCCAGAAGTCAAATCCCCGGCCCCAATACCATTACCCCATAGCTTTCCACCCGATTTTGACCGTTCGCTTATCATAATCAAATCCGACGGTGGATATCCCATATAGCGATTGAAGTGATCAACCAATGTTTCCAAAAAATTACGCGATACAAGTTGTTTCCCAATACCACCTGCTACCTACGTGTCAGTATTTCATTCGATCGCGTGCAAAAAGTGAAATTCCTCTTACCACCTTAAAACTGCGTGAAAATCGCCCAATCCCAAATCAAAACCACTCCCACCATTCCTGCAATAAATGTGATTGAATATGATTAGACTTAAGGATTAATGCCTTAAAAATTAACTATTTTCATAGCATTTCACCTGTTTGTGCATACAAACCTCTAAGAACCCTTTGCAGAGTCTCCTTACTCCATTTTCGAGCTGTTTTCAAACCAATTTGACTGATAACAAAGCCATTTACTCTGAAAATAAATCCTGATCGGAACCTCCATGGCCTCTGCTGTCCCAATTCAACGGAATTGAAGACTGTGAAGAAACTTCAATATTCATCGACTGCAAATCATACCTTTCACAAGTATTTTTCGCCATTCCAACCTGTAAAAATACTTCAATTCCAGGGGAAAATAAACCAATTGAAGTGCCATC
The DNA here is from genome assembly GCA_034641835.2 of Pinus albicaulis. Taxonomy (NCBI): domain Eukaryota; kingdom Viridiplantae; phylum Streptophyta; class Pinopsida; order Pinales; family Pinaceae; genus Pinus; species Pinus albicaulis. The sequence continues at coordinate 1,977,610,136 of CM076578.1, forward strand.
TTCTAAATGTAGTTAAAATATCCGTCTAGGAACTCTAAAAACCTCCAAAATACAGGGAAAACTCTGTCAAAATTTCTCTAGAATCCACATTTTCCATTTTAGTAGGTTTTAAGCCATTCCAAGATCATTTTCACTGCTGAACTTGATCTAAAAATATCCTTTGTGCATAAAAACTCTTTTATCATCCAGAACCATATTCAAAGTCTGAATTTGCCAGTGAATCCTTTCAATTGCCCCTTGTTTCTTAAAAATAACTCAACAAACAGTTTAATCTTGCTTTGTTCATCCAAAATGACTAAGAAACAAGTAACTCCCAAGACTAGAGGCCCAAAATCCCAGAAAAATGTTTCAAGCAACTTACCACAAGCTGAGCCATCCAAACTTGATAAGCCCACTCCTGCACTTACTACTGAGATAACAGAAGTAGTCAGACCTATTCAAGTTCCTATAACTTCTCAAGAAAGTAGCTCATTGCTTGATCTTGATTATAGAATCTTTGATCCTTCTGTTGAATTCAAACGGTTAGAAGTCCATAATTGGTGTTTTGGAAAGTCTGTAGAGAAAGGTAAAAATGATGTGCCTGTTTGGGATTCCAATCTGCCAAAATATGTTGTTCCTCTTACTCATTCAGCTCTCGATTTTGTCACACTTTGTCATTTGTATTATCTTCCTTATCAAAGGTGCATTGTTAATAAAGATAGGGAAGTCATGTTCTATATCAATGCTGAGTCCATCAATTCCATGCTACAAATGAACCATGATCCTAATTCAGTTTCACTGTCAATAGAGGATTTGACCCAGCTTTACTTGGATTTAGATTTTCCTACCAGGTTCAATATCTTTCAGACCTTTTGGCCAAATCATGTTGATGTTCCTAAAGTAAATCCACCCTATGATACATTTGATTTCCCTGAAAATACAAGAAAAATTGTCTCCATGCTGTCATTCATACTGTGATATGACAATGATGAATTTACTGATGCTTCTATCTTGGGTTTTCTATCCACATTGACTCCTGGCCAGCCTCCTTCCACAATCTTCAATTTTGCTAAGATTTTTGCTTAGAACATGCACTATCAATTGACAAAATTACTGGAAGAGGGGGTATTTAGATATACATCATATCTACTACATCTTTTCTTGTATTATCAAGCAGAACAATTCCCTATTGAATTTCAAAAAATTGATGTAGAAGGGAAATTACTTTCAGTAATATTCTGGACATCTCTTTTAATAAAATGCATCAGTCAGTATAACTACACAAATTTCAATGACATGTTCATAATACCAGCTATGAACTTGTTGAATAAAGCTGAAACTCCAAGAATAAATGAAGAAACAAAGAGGATTTTACAGTTGTCTGAGAACTGTAAAACAGGGGATTGGTATTTATACAGGAATCACATAGAGTTTAGAGTGTATGGTGCACTCTTGGCTCCATAAAAACTACCAAGGTTTGTAACTACAAGAATCTTTTCCTTATAATATTTAAGGCAAATCTTAAATGTTGATGCAATAAATTTCATGGCCTCCAGGAACAAGACACAATTCAAACTCAAGAATTAGATTGGACCATTTATAGTTAACAACAAGGAAGCTATGAAAGAGATAACTGTCAAATTAAAAGAGTACAAGTTCCAAGAAAGCTTCATGTGGAGTTATGACCCTCATGGTATTTTGAGCACTATCAGGTTAAAGTGCAAGTTGACTTCTTTCCTACATGAGTCAAAGCCACAAATTGAGAAATTTTCCAATCAGAATGAAAGGGAGCCAAATACTTTGATTGATGATGATGCACAGGTAATGCAGAATGTTAATACACAGGGAACACAGGTGAATAATGCAAAGGTGACTACAATTGATAAAGAAGCAGAGGTATCTCACAAAAGAAGCAGAGAAGAGGTTAATTATATTGCAGAAACCATCACAAGCAAGAAATGTAAAACCTCCTATAGCAAGAGAACCAAATTAACTACTGAAGATAAGGATAAAGCAATGGAAATTGATGATAATAATGGTCATGAAACTGAGGATGAGGAAATAGTGATGGTAACTGAAACACTCAGAGAACTTCAAAAGAGCCAATTTGAAACACAGGATAAAGATACAGTGATGGTTGAGAAACAAACTGATGTAGAAATTCCTTCTTCCTCAAAGGAATTTGATAACAGAGAATCAGACATTCAGATCAAGTTGAGGAAAATTAGGGAGAAGAATGAAGAAATAAGAAATGAAGTCTATTCCAAGTTTCTCAAAGAGAAACCAGGAAATAAAGATAGACTTCTCACTGCTTTTTCCTATTCATCCAATAAACTGATAATGTCATTTTTAAAGCCTACAGTGGCTGATCCTAAGACAGTGGCAAATTATTCAAAGACATATTTGGAGGTAGATGTAGATGCTATTCATGAATTAGATCAAATAGAATTTCACAGAAGCACTACAGAGATGTTGTATTCAAAAGTGGTCAATAAAACAATGACTGCTTGTAAGCTTTAGAAGACTGTGTCAAATCTACAGACACAAATGAAGTTGGACCAAGCATCCTTGCATGCTAATGGATTAAGAATCAAAGCATTAGAAGATTTGGTAATTGAAGCTGGAGTAGATCCAGCTAATATTGAAACTGCAAAGGCTTTGATAAAACATAAAAATGAAGATATTGCTGCCCTAAGAAGGCAACTCAAATTACCTCAAAGTGAGCATCCCCGGGCAAAAGAGATCCTTCAGCAAAAGACAGAGAATGATGAATTAAGTCAGCTGGTTCTAAAGTTGACAGCCCAAATAAAGGATATGGAAAACCAAATAGAAGCTTTGATGCAAGAAAATGAAAATTTGAAGAAAGCTCAGTACGTTTCCATCCCTACAGTTATTCCAACTGTAAGCACAGTTGTTCCCTCAACATTGGCAGAACATTTGGCATCGAAAAGAGTGTTGGAAACTGCAGTGTCATTTACTTCTAAAGACATCTCTACCACTTCTTCATCAACATCACAGGTAAACACAATAGGGGAAACAGCTGCCATAGTCAAGTTTATGGAAGATATGTCCATAAAAGATAAAGAGATAATTAGTTTAAAAGGCACCATCAAAAATCTGGAAACATCCAACTGAGATGCCTTAATCACTTCCAAAGGACATGAACAGAAGGCCAACAGATTACAGGAACAGGTTAAAATTCTTCACCAGCAGGTAAATCTCACTTAGCAGGTATCCTACATCAAAAATCACTGAAGGCATTCACTCGCAATGGCCTTCTATTCAGATAATATATGAGCAAATATATCTGCTACAAGTTGCCTTAGTAGAAATTGACAAAATAAAAAATGAACTTGGCAACAAACCACCACAAGCAATTCAAATCATATCATTTTTGAATAGTAGAAACAGGGAGGAATTAGAAGAATTGAAAATTCCTGACAGGACAGAGGCCATCCTTCAAAACATAAAAGTCCTGACAAAAAGAAATATTATGAATAACCTGGAAGAGAAGTGTGATACAATGAACTTATCAATTACTAAATTCAAGACAAAATATGACTTGCTACTAGAAGCAGGACTTCCAAATATTCATGGATTTCATGAGAAATTAATGGCAGAGAAGGACTATGACCAGAAGATTAGAGCCCATGCTAAAGAGCAGGCTAACAAACCTTTGCCTCAAGGTTCTCCAAGTGGCAAAGTAGTACTTCAATATTTTGAGAATTTATTCTTGCTGGAGAATGAAATTAAACACATGTTCATAGTAAAGCCAAATTTTTCTAAGTACACAGAAGCTGATGAAAGCTATAGAAAATTGAAGAATATGAAGATCCCCACTGCTGAACAGTGGCAATAATTCACAGATCTGATGTGAATTTGACAGGTAAAGGGGAAGAAAATCACATTAAAAAATTCATATTCTATTGTTACTTTATGGTGAAAAAATCAGGGTCAAAGTGTGTTAGATGTCAAAGTGTATCAGTAAAAGCAAATTGTTATTGCTAGTTATTTTTCAATTACAGCAGTGAAACAGTGAAAAGCAGAGATAAAGAGTATCAGAACAAAAGGTGAAAAGGAGGAGTATTCTACAAGTCATCTTCCATGAGATAATGTCTCAATTTCCAGCAACGCTTCCAGCTAATCAAAAAATTAGTTTGAATAAGATAAACAGTTCTATTTTTTCTTGTAAAAGAGGACAGTTTGCAAACTATTTTGCTGTTGTCCCTCTTCTTATGTAATATTTCCTATTTTTGCTTGAGATATTATCTCAAACTTTAGATATTTTGTAAGTAATTAAATTGTATAAATACTTCATCTTTCAAAGTATTCAAGGTGGAATAAAATTATCAAGACTACTATAGACTTTTTTGTTGAAAACATTGGGATTTTATGTGAGTTAAGTTGAAGCAGCAGGTTGGAAACTGAAGCAAATAGACATCATAACTAATGATCCTTGTGCTGATCAAATGAGTATTTTATCTTCCAGTTTTCATTGTTTATTTCTTTAAGTTTCATTCATACATCTTATGTTATTTTCCATCTTAAATGAATAACTAGGAAAGGTATTACAGAATCAGTGTAAAAATCTCTCTGTTTTTACTAGTTTTCATGTTTATGTTTTCTACAGATTTCCAGACTTTAGAATTCTTAATTGCTCTTTAGTCTCGTTTGACCTCAATTTCCCTCTTCATTTTCTGTGATCTAAGGATTCTTAACTTCCCTTAGTCCAGATCATACCACTTCCTCAAAATAGCCTTTTTAAAACCCTCTGAATATCATCTATCTTGCCCTTAGTATATTTGTTCTTTTGACCTTAGTTTTCTAGTCTTGTTTGCTATAAATTTGACTCCATTGCCCAATGGTTAGGTAGATATTTCTATGGTTTCCCTTGTAGTCCTTTATTCCTACCAACATTAAAAAAATCAAACCAAATTGTCCACTCATAGCTATCCTAAAATCCATTATAAAACAAAGCTAAATCTTAAGGAGAGATCCCTCTCCGGAACTCAGGAAGGCTAGATCCTGAATTCTAAAAGAGGTTCTTGGTTACCCCTGGTTTTCTTTAACTATAAACCAAAATCCCATGACCTAAGAATTACTAGGGTGATAACATACTCGCGACCATACTAGGGAACTAACCACTCTCCATTTTTAAGTTTAATCTTGAAGGAAGATTTTTTAACCATATATTTTCTAATTTAAGATTAATTTTAAAGGTTGTGGGCATTTACACAATAAAAATTTTGGCTCCCAAGAAATTCTATTACACTAGATCCAACCCTGATCCCAACCCTCCAGATATAGTAGACAATCCGGACCAGATAGGAAAAAACAAAAAAAAAATTATTAGTTCAGAAACTGAAATAGCCTTGAAAAGAGCTAATTCTTTACCCAAAGAATTAGTAAGCTCATCATACATTGAATTTGATTTTAAGTTTGAAAATCACTACTTAGAATTAAGTCTAAAACTGATTTAAAGGAAATTTTTTTAGATCCTATTTTTACTTCCTTTGTGAAATAGAAACAGAAATTTATTTCAGCACCTATTAAATCAGATCAAACTGAAAGTCAAAGTCCAGTAGAGAGGGTAAATGTTACAATAATTAAGGACGTTGATGAAGCTATTAAATTAGCTAATTTTTTTGTCCCAATTTAAACCTCCAGTTTCTCAACTATACACCATCATCTTTCTAGCAGCAGATTCTACTCGGTATGCTGCCACATCATTTACAGACTCCACTGTCAGTTCACCCCCAGAGTCTGTTAGTCTAGAACTGCCTTGGCAGCATAGGATCATATATTCTTCATATCCTCAATCCACCGCTAGTTCATCCACGGATCCATTCATCCCTGAGTTGTACTTGCAGCCTAAAGTAATATATCCATCATTCACTCAGTCCACTACATCCACCACCACCATAAGCACTAGCCATACTATTTATTTTTCATCCCCTTTACCAAGCTCTTCAAGTACATCAACTGTTGTAATCAGCACTATCCCTGCCACTACTACTGTACCTCCCAGTTTAGCAAAAATCCAAGCCATGGCAGCTAGATATGCTCCCTCGGTCTTACCTCAAAATCTCCATCACATGCCCCAAAATTACCAAAAGGACATCCCATTGTTTGATAATTTTTCACAAATCACTGCACAACAACATATCACTAGAATGAATGATTTTTGGGAAATTTATGAGATAGATGAGTCTGACGTTAGAATGAGATTGTTTGCACAAAGCTTAACTGGAGAAGTAAAAACATGGTTTCAGACCTAGCTGCATTTCATAGAGACGTCCTAAATAAATGGGAGAAGAAGAAGAATCCCATTTTATCCGAGTTTGATGCTGTTAAGAGAGCCCCCAATGAGTCTGTCAAGGATTTTTGCACCAGATACAACAGTGCTTACAATTCTATTCCTGCAGACCTTAAACCCACTCCATATTCCATGCTGCTCAAATTTCCTGACTGTTTTGACATAGACATGGCATATCAACTTAGAGAAAGGGATGCAGACACCCTATAACAAATGCAACTAAACGCTCTAGATGTAGAAATCAATATCCTTGCCAAGAAAGCTAAAATGAGAAACGAGAGAAGGGTTACTATCAAAGAAGAGGCTTCAAACTTAGATGGAAAATTTGATTTTATCAACAAAACATTAGAAAAAGTAGTTGAGAGACTATACCACATTGAAAGAAAACCACAATGGGAAAATCAATCCCAAATCAAGAATCCCAACTACAGGAAAAACAACAATCCTGGGAAAGGTAAAGAACCCTCCCCAGATCAGAACATAAGACCCTCATTCCAAGAAAAATTTGCAAAGAGTTCACAAAAAAATGTTGAGGAGGAGGAAGACATCAACATAGTTATGGGGATAGATGAAAACAATACAATTTTCCTCACTCAGGAGGACCAAGAACTATTTGAGCTACAACAGTTCAAAGTGGAATCTGGTGAATCCTTCGATTATAAGCAAGGTTATGATTTTGCAATCAATGAGATTCACAACCAATATAACCTTAGGAGCAAGAAACCCAATGAGCCTACTCCAAAAAGTAATGCTCCAACCCAAAAAATCCAAAACAAAAAGAAGAGTGAGGCTCCCAAAACAAAATTTTTGCAGATTCTTCCTAGAGAAAATAAACAAAATCCGAACCCACCCAATCCTAAAAAATAGCAAAGTCCAAATATTGTAGATATTACTGATGAGGTGGCTCAATCCTCCAAAGATGCCCAAAAGGCTAATACTACAAAGACCACCAATTCTGCAACAGTCAATGATCCAAAAAAGAATCTAGTTGACTCAAGTTCATCAAATCCTAAATCTTCTGCTGAAAATCCCAAATCTGGTAAAGCTTTTGCTAACCCTCAAACTGTTCCTGAAAAAACAATTAAAGATAGTAGAAACCAAGAAACTCGAACAGAAGACAAAATAAAACCTCAAAACAAAGGTAAAACTATTGAAACACAAGAAAAATCATCACAAACCACAGTTCCAAAAGATGAAATAATTCAAGCCATCAAATCTCAGTCAACATTTAACATGCAATCTGAAATATCCAAGTTAAAGATAGTTATTCCCTTAGTTGAATTGGCTAAAAATGACTTGTATAAATCTATGATTTCTGAAGCATCGAATGTAAATGAAAATGAGGATACAGTTAATATGAGTGAGGATAGGCCTGAATTAATCTTTGGTCCCAATGTAGATGGTAAGCATTCAGATGGGTTATTACCTCCATTTTATTTAAGTCTTACTGTGCATGATCAGATATTACACAATTCTATGCTAGATACTGGAGCTTCCCATAACCTAATGCCCAGAGCAATAATGGAAACCCTGAATCTAGACATAACCCGACCATATAAAGACTTGTTTTCATTTGATTCATCCAAAGTCCAATGCATAGGATTAATTAAAGATTTGTGTGTAAACTTAGTCCAATATCCTGGTAAAAGCATGATCATGGATGTTGTGGTAGTTGATATCCCACCAAAGTATGGCATGCTTCTTTCTCGCTCATGGGGAGAAAAGTTGCAGGGATCTCTACAACTTGACATGAGTTATGTCACTATCTCGATATTTGGACAGCCCAAAAAGCTTTATAGAGAAACCTTAATGAAGTTTATGACCAGTACTTCTGACAGACCTACCAATTATCCAATCTATTCAACTCCTACTGATCTTGATTCCTTTATTCTCAGTAACTCTGATCATAATGACAATCAAACTGAACTCACTGATAAGAAACTTAAAATAATGGATGATTACATTGGTCATGAGGCTTTATGGCATTTAGATTTTGATGGATCTGTAAATAAATCAAGAGCTGGAGCCGATGTATGGATTACCAATATTGAAACAAGCCATTCTGAGGGACATGCCTTTAGATTTAATTTCAAATGCACCAATAACATGGTTGAATATGAGGCTTTAATCTTAGGTCTGCAAATTATTAGAAAATTGGGAGGACAAAGAATAATGGTCATGGGAGATTATGAATTAGTTATCAAGCAAATAAACGCAGAATACTCTGTTCACAATCCCAGACTAGCCAGGTACAGGGACACAGCACATGATTTGGTTTAAGATTTGTTAGAAAGCAAGTTTTCTATCATCCCTAGAAAACAGAACATACAAGCTCATTGTTTAGCAATATTTCCCAGGACTTGTAAATTTCCATTTTCACCATTACAAAAATACACTGCTGAAATTAAACACAAACCTGTTGTCCCAGACAATGTAAAATACTGGAAAATTTTCTCAGAAGATGAACAAATCTATCACTTTTTGAATAATGAGTGAGAGTTTCAACATTTCCAAATCGATAATGACTGTAATATAGATTCACCTTGTAATATAGATTCAAATTCTTGTCAAATAGATGATTTAGATGATTTAAATTTACATAATTTTGATAGACCTACTATATTTACTCAGAGTGACATAGATGAATTGGAAAAAGTAGATATAGAGGAAATGATGGAAGATAAACCAGATCTGATTAATTTAAAACATAACATTTTACCCAGAGGTTTAAATCCCCTAGAAGACTTGTTTGATTCCAATGATGTGCCCAAAAGGCCAAAAATCGAACCAGTCAAGTCTGATATAGAAGAGTATAACTTAGGGACAAATGAAAAACCAAAAATGATCAAACTATCAAAATCCTTATCATCAGAAGAAAAGGTTAAATACATGGGAACTTTTGAAGAAAAACAACAGGATGTCTTACCATGGTATGAGACTATGAGATACGAAAACATAACAAATACATAATTCAACATCGGATTCCTTTGAAGAAAAATCAAAAAACCTTTTTAACAAAAACTAAGAAGGATTAATCCAATTTTATTTACTTTATTGAAGAAGTTAAAAAAAATGTTTCGGTACTTTCGTATTGCACCAGGTCGGATATTAAGGTAGGTATAATTTAGTGCCCACCAAAAAGAAAACAAGAGAAATTCGACTATGCATAGACTTTATAAATCTTAATAAAGCTTCCTTGAAAGACAATTACCCCTTGCCTAAAATGGATCATATTTTGCAGAGGGTGGCAAGTTCTTCAAGAATTTCTTTATTAAATGGTTTCTCTGGTTATAATCAAATTCTAGTTAATAAGGATGATCAAACTAGAACGTCATTTACTACTCCTTGGGGCACTTTCATGTACGTGAAAATGCCTTTTGGATTGAAAAATGCATGAGCTAATTTTCAGAGGGCAATGGATATTTCCTTTGCTAAAGAGATCCATGAATTTTTAGTTATTTATCTTAAAGATATTACTGTCTTTTCAAAAAAAAATGATGAACACTTAGCTCACCTGAGACAAGTTTTTATCAAATGTAGAAAATATGGTATATCCCTTAATCCTAAAAAGACTCTTTTCAGACTAGAAGAAGGAAAACTATTAGGTCACATAATCTCCAAAGAAGGCATTAGAATAGACCCTGCAAGAATTGAAGCCATTTTAAACATTCAACCACCAAGGAACATAAAATAACTTCAAGCATTCTTGGGTAAAATCAATTTTCTAAAAATATTTATCTCTAATCTGGCTGAAATCATAAAAGATCTCAACAATATGCTTAAAAAGGACTCTGTAATAAAATGGACAATAAAGGCCAAACAATCTTTCAAATTTATAAAACAGGCCTTAACAAAATCACCAGTCCTCATCAGCCCAGATTATACAAAAGATTTCATAATCTTTTCCTTTGCATCTGAACACACCATAGCTGCAGTTCTTCTACAGAAAAACAATCAAGGTTTTGAACAGCCAATTGAATTCTTTAGTAAAGCCCTCAGAGATGCACCTCTAAAGTATAATATCATAAAGGCGTAAAACCCTCAAAATCACATTTTACCCTAAGTTGAAGTGATGAAGTTATTATAATGCAAATTTGCCTTTACACTTCACTTTTCTTAGTTATATTAATGTATTTTGAGTATCCATTGTTCCCTTGTCATTTTAACTTTAACTTATTTAATAACTCCCTAGAAAATAACATTTTCCTATTTTATATAACTCCCTTTTATAAAATATCCCCTAAAACCCATTAATATAACTTTAGCCAAAGTTAATTATCCCCACATGTTCAAATAAAGACCCACATTATACCCCCTTTGGCTAAATATATCATTATGTAAATATCCCGCCCTCTATGGTTGCTAAATCAATTTGATTTAATTAACTATATAATAAAAATATATGAAAAATGATTAAACATGTTTTTATATGTGTTTAAAAAAAAAAATACCCGGAGTTTAATTTAAACTAAAACTTCATAATAAACCCATTCCCTTGTTTATATTTCCCTTTACCGACTCCATTAACCCAAGGTTAAAACTATAACCCTGTATATATTCCCCGATTCATATCCCTTTACTACCAGTATCAACCTTGGTTTAAAGTCCCTTATACACTCTTCCCGACCATTTTATTCTATGTGTAAAATCTGTTTATACATAAATTTTAACAAATCCCTCCACCCTATCAGATTCAATCTTGATCATCCGATCTCCAACATCCCATTGATCTAACGGTAACCATCGAGCACGATAAATAAATCCCCAAGCCCAATCCTTCCTGATCGCATTACATTACAACCGTCCGATCATCCTTTGCAATCCAATGATCCTCATCCAGCGCAATAATATTATCCTTCCCCCATCGCGTTGTATGACAACCGTTGGATCTTCATTAAATTTTTATATATGACAATCCTAATTACACCCGATAACTCCATTTCCCGTCCCCACCACTCCTTATCACGCTTAATGACCACCGTAGATATATCATTCATCAAATCTACGGCCAGAATTCAAAGCCCCGACCCCACTACCATTACGCCGCAGCTTTCCACCCAATCTTCACCGTTCACTTATTAGAATCAAATCTGACGGTGGATATCCCATTTCGCGCGATTGAAGTGATCGAACAATGTTTCCAAAAAATTACGCGATATAAGTTGTTTCCCAATACCACCTGCTACCTACATGTCAGTATTTCATTCGATCGCATGCAAAAAGTGAAATTCCGCTTACCACCTTATAACTGCGCGAAAACCGCCCAATCCCAAATCAAAACCACTCCCACCATTCCTAAAATAAATGTGATTGAATATGATTAGACTTAAGAATTAATGCCTTAAAACTTAACTATTTTCATAGCATTTCACCTGTTTGCGCATACAAACCACTGAGAACCCTTTGCAGAGTCTCCTTACTCCATTTTCAAGCTGTTTTCAAACCAATTTGACTGATAACAAATCCATTTACTCTGAAAATAAATCTTGAGAACCTCCATGACCTCTGTTGTCCCAATTCAACGGAATTGAAGACTGTGAAGAAACTTCAATATTCATCGACTGCAAATCATACCTTTCACAAGTATTTTTTGCCATTCCAACCTATAAAAATACTTCAATTCTAGAGGAAAATAAACCAATTGAAGTGCCATATTCTGAATGTAGTTAAAATATCCATCTAGGTTATTCTAAAAACCTCCAAAATACAGGGGAAACTCTGTCAAAATTTCTCCAGAATCCACATTTTCCATTTTAGCAAGTTTTAAACCATTCCAAGATCATTTTCACTGTTGAACTTGATCTAAAAATATCCTTTGTCCATAAAAACTCTTTTATCATCCAAAACCATATTCAAAGTCTGAATTTGCCAGTGAATCCTTTCAATTTCCCCTTGTTTATTAAAAATAACTTAGCAAACAGTTTAATCTTGCTTTGTTCATCCAAAATGACTAAGAAACAAGTAATTCCCAAGACTAGAGGCCCAAAATCCCAGAAAAATTTTTCAAGCAACTTACCACAAGCTGAACCATCCAAACTCGATAATCCCACTCCTGCACTTACTACTGAGATAACAGAAGTATTCAAACCTATTCAAGTTCCTATAACTTCTCAAGAAAGTAGCTCATTGCTTGATCTTGATTATAGAATCTTTGATCCTGCTGTTGATTTCAACCTGTTAGAAGTCCATAATTTGTGTTTTGGAAAGTCTGTAGAGAAAGGTAAAAATGATGTGCCTATTTGGGATTCCAATCTGCCAAAATATGTTGTTCCTCTTACTCATTCAGCTCCCGATTTTTTCAGACTTTTTCATTTGTATTATCTTCCTGATCAAAGGTGTATTGTTAATAAAGACAGGGAAGTCATGTTCTATATCAATTCTGAGTCCATTAATTACATGCTACAAATGAACCATGATCCTAATTCAGTTTCACTGTCAATAGAGGATTTGACTCGGCTTTACTTGGATTTAGATTTTCCTACCAGGTTCAATATCTTTCAGACCTTCTGGCCAAATCATGTTGATGTCCCTAAAGTAAATCCACCCTATGATACATTTGATTTCCCTGAAAATACAAGAAAAATTGTCTCCATGCTGTCATTCATACTAGGATATGATAATGATGAATTTACTGATGCTTCTATCTTGGGTTTTCTATCCACATTGACTCCTGGCCAGCCTCCATCCACAATCTTCAATTTTGCTAAGATTTTTGCTGAGAACATGCACTATCAATTGAAAAAATTACTAGAGGAGGGGGTATTTAGATATACATCATATCTACTACATCTTTTCTTGTATTATCAAGCAGAAAAATTCCCTATTGAATTTCAAAAAATGGATGTAGAAGGGAAATTACTTTCAGTAATATTCTGGACATCTCTTTTAATAAAATGCAGCAGTCAGTATAACTACACATATTTCAATGACATGTTCGTAATACCAGCTATGAACTTGTTGAATAAAGCTGAAACTCCAAGAATAAATGAAGAAACAAAGAGGATTTTACAGTTGTCTGAGAACTGTAAAACAGGGGATTGGTATTTATACAGGAATCACATAGAGTTTAGAGTGTATGGTGCACTCTTGTCTCCATACAAACTAACAAGGTTTGTAACTACAAGAATCTTTTCCTTATAATATTTAAGGCAAATCTTAAATGCTGATGCAATAAATTTCATGGCCTCCAGGAACAAGACACAATTCAAACTCATGAATTAGATTGGACCATTTATAGTTAACAACAAGGAAACTATGAAAGAGATAACTGTCAAATTAAAAGAGTACAAGTTCCAAGAAAGCTTCATCTGGAGTTATGACCCTCAGGGTATTTTGAGCACTATCAGGTTAAAGTGCAAGTTGATTCCTTTCCTACATGAGTCAAAGCCAAAAATTGAGATATTTTCCAATCAGAATGAATGGGAGCCAAATACTTTGATTAATGATGATGCACAGGTAATGGAAAATGTTAATACACAGGGAAAATAGGTGACTAATGCAAAGGTGACTACAATTGATAAAGAAGCAGACGTATCTCACAAAAGAAGTGGAGAAGAGGTCAATTATATTGCAGAAACCATCACAGGCAAGAAATGTAAAAACTCCTATAGCAAGAGAACCAAATTAACTACTGAAGATAAGGATAAAGAAATGGAAATTGATGATAATAATGGTCATGAAACTGAGGATGAGGCAATAGTGAACTTCAAAAGAGCCAATTTGAAACACAGGATAAAGATACAATGATGGTTGAGAAACAAACTGATGTAGAAATTCCTTATTCCTCAAAGGCAACTGATAACAGAGAATCAGACATTCAGATCAAGTTGAGGAAAATTAGGGATAAGAATGAAGAAATAAAAAATGAAGTCTATTCCAAGTTTCTCAAAGAGAAACCAGGAAATAAAGATAGACTTCTCACTGCTTTTTCCTATTCAACCAATAAACTGATAATGTCATTTTTAAAGCCTACAGTGGTTGATCCTAAGACAGTAGCAGATTATTCAAAGACAGATTTGGAGGTAGATGCAGATGCTATTCATGAATTAGATCAAATAGACTTCCACAAAAGCACTACAGAGATGTTGTATTCAAAAGTGGTCGATAAAACAATGAATGATTGTAAGCTTCAAAAGACTGTGTCAAATATACAGACACAAATGAAGTTGGACAAAGCATCCTTGCATGCTAATGGATTAATAATCAAAGCATTATAAGATTTGGTAATTGAAGCTGGAGCAGATCCAGCTAATATTGAAACTGCAAAAGCTTTGATAAAACAGAAAAATGAAGATATTGCTGCCCTAAGAAGGCAACTCAAATTACCTCAAAGTGAACATCCCCAGGCAAAAGAGATCCTTTAGCAAAATACAAAGAATGATGAATTAATTCAGTTGGTTCTAAAGATGACAACCCAAATAAAGGACATGGAAAACCAAATAGAAGCTTTGATGCAAGAAAATGAAAATTTGAAGAAAGCTCAGCAAGTTTCCATCCCTACAGTTATTCCAACTGCAAGCACAGTTGTTCCCTCAACATTGGTAAAACATTTGGCACCGAAAGGAGTGTTGGAAACTGCAATGTCAATTACTTCTAAAGACATCTCTGCCACTTCTTCATCAACATCACAGGTAAATACAACAGGGGAAACAGCTACCATAGTCAAGGCTATGGAAGAGATGTCCATAAAAGATAAAGAGATAATCAGTTTAAAAGGCACCATCAAAAATCTGGAAACATCCAACTGAGATGCCTTAATCACTTCCAAAGTACATGAACAGAGGGCCAACAGATTACAGGAACAGGTGAAAATTCTTCAACATCAGGTAAATCTCACTAAGCAGGTATCCTACATCAAAAATCATTTATAGACAAAAATCACTGAAGGCATTCACTCGCAATGGCCTTCTATTCAGATAATATATGAGCAAAAATATCTGCTACAAGCTACCTTAGTAGAAATTGACAAAACAAAAAAGGAACTTGGCAAAAAACAACCACAAGCGATTCAACTCATATCATTTTCGAATAGTAAAAACAGGGAGGAATTAGAAGAATTGAAAATTCCTGACAGGACAAAGGCCATCCTTCAAAACAAAAAAGTCCTGACAAAAAGAAATATTATGAATAACCTGGAAGAGAAGTGTGATACAATGAACTTATCAATTACTAAATTCAAGACAAAATATGACTTGCTGCTAGAAGTAGGACTTAAAAATATTCATGGATTTCATGAGAAATTAATGGCACAGAAGGACTATGAACAGAAGATTAGAGCCCATGCTAAAGAGCAGGCTAACAAACCTTTGCCTCAAGGGTCTCCAAGTGGCAAATTAGTACTTCAATATTTTGAGAATTTATTCTTGCTGGAGAATGAAATTAAACACATGTTCATAGTAAAGCCAAATTTTTCTAAGTACACAGAAGCTGATGAAAGCTATAGGAAATTGAAGAATATGAAGATCCCCACTGCTGAACAGTGGAAAGAATTCACAAATTTGATGTGAATATGACATGTAAAGGGCAAGAAATCACATAAAAAATTCATATTCTACTGTTACTTTATGGTGAAAAAATCAGGGTCAAAGTGTATCAGATGTCAAAGTGTATCAGTAAAAGCAAATTGTTACTGCTGGTTATTTTTCAATTACAGCAGTGAAACAGTGAAAAGAAAAGATAAAGAGTATCAGAATAGAAGGTGAAAAGGAGGAGTATTCTACAAGTCATCTTCCATGAGATAATGTCTCAATTGCCAGCAACGCTTCCAGCTAATCAAAAAATTATTTTGAATAAGATAAATAGTTCTATTTTTTCTTGTAAAAGAGGACAACTTGCAAACTGTTTTGTTGTTGTCCCTCTTCTTATGTAATATTTCCTATTTTGCTTGAGATATTATCTCAAACTTTAGATATTTTGTAATCAATTCAATTGTATAAATACTTCATCTTTCAAAGTATTCAACATGGAATAAAATTATCAAGACTACTATAGACTTTTTTGTTGAAAACATTGGGATTTTATGTGAGTTAAGTTGAAGCAGCAGGCTGGAAACTAAAGCAAATAGACATCATAACTAATGATCCTTGTGCTGATCAGATGAGTATTTTATCTTCCATTTTTCATTGTTTATTTCTTTAAGTTTCATTCATACATCTTATGTTATTTTCCATCTTAAATGAATAACTAGGAAAGGTATTACAGAATCAGTGTAAAAATCTCTTTGTTTTTACTAGTTTTCATGTTTATGTTTTCTGTTGATTTCCAGACTTTAGAATTCTTAATTGCTCTTTAGTCTCGTTTGACCTCAATTTCCCTCTTCATTTTCTGTGATCTAAGGATTCTTAACTTCCCTTCGTCCAGATCATACCACTTCATCAAAATAGCCTTTTTAAAACCCTCTGAATATCATCTATCTTGCCCTTAGTGTATTTGTTCTTTTGACCTTAGTTTTCTAGTCTTGTTTGCTATAAATTTGACTCCATTGCCCAATGGTTAGGTAGATCTTTCTATGGTTTCCCTTGTAGTCCTTTATTCCTACCAACATTAAGAAAATCAAACCAAATTGTCCACGCATAGCTAGCCTCAAATCCATTACAAAACAAAGCTAAATCTTAAGGAGAGATCCCTCTCCGGAAATCAGGAAGGCTAGATCCTGAATTATAAAAGAGGTTGTTGGTTACCCCTAGTTTTCTTTAACTATAAACCAAAATCCCATGACCTAAGAATTACTAGGGTGATAACATACTGGCAACCATATTGGGGAACTAACCACTCTCCAGTTTTAAGTTTAATCTTGAAGGAAGATTTTTTAACCATATATTTTCTACTTTAAGATTAAGTGTAAAGGTTGTGGGTATTTACACAATAGACATTCTGGCTCCCAAGAAAGTCTATTACACTAGATCCAACCCTCATCCCAACCCTCCAGATATAGTAGACAATTCGGACCAGATAGGAAAAAATAAAAAATAAATTGTTAGTTCATAAACTGAAATACCCTTGAAAAGAGCTAATTCTTTACCCAAAGAATTAGTAAGTCTTATCAGACATTGAATTTGATTTTAAGTTTGAAAAATCACTACTTAGAATTGAGTCTAAAACCCATTTAAAGAAAAAAAATTTAGATCCTATTTTTACTTCCTTTGTGAAATAGAAACAGAAAGTTATTTCAACACCTATTAAATCAGATC
Source organism: Pinus albicaulis (assembly GCA_034641835.2). NCBI lineage: Eukaryota > Viridiplantae > Streptophyta > Pinopsida > Pinales > Pinaceae > Pinus > Pinus albicaulis. The sequence goes on from CM076578.1 coordinate 1,977,627,620, forward strand.
AAACTAAAATTCAAAGTGCAGTAGAGAGGGTAAATGTTACAATAATTAAAGACGTTGATGAAGCTATTAAATTAGCTAACTTTTTTGTCCCAATTTAAACCTCCAGTTTCTCAACTATACACCGCCATCTTTCTAACAGCAGATTCTACTCTGTATGCTGCCACATCATTTACAGACTCCACTATCAGTTCACCCCCAGAGTCTGTTAGTCCAAAGCTTCCTTGGCAACCTAGGATCATATATTATTCATATCCTCAATCCACCGCTAGTTGATCCACAGATCCATTCATCCCTGAGCTGCCCTTGCAGCCTAAAGTAATATATCCATCATTCACTCAGTCCTTTACATCCACCACCACCATAAGCACTATCCATACTATTTCATTTTCATCCCCTTTACCAAGCTCTTCAAGTACATCAACTGTTGTAATCAGCACTATTCCTACCACTACTACTGTACCTCCCAGTTTAGCAAAAATCCAAGCCATGGCAGCCATATATGCTCCCTTGGTCTTACCTCAAAATCTCCATGACATGCCCCAAAATTACCAAAAGGACATCCCATTGTTTGATAATTTTTCACAAATCACTGCACAACAACATATCACTAGAATGAATGATTTTTGGGAAATTTACGAGATATATGAGTCTGATGTTAGAATGAGATTGTTTGCACAAAGCTTAACTGGAGAAGTAAAAACATGGTTTAGAAGTTTAGGTCCTAGTAGTATAGATGACCTAGCTGCATTTCATAGATACTTAATAAATAAATGGGAGAAGAAGAAGAATCCCATTTTATCCGAGTTTGATGCTGTTAAGAGAGCCCCCAATGAGTCTGTCCAAGATTTTTGCACCAGATGCAACAGTGCTTACAATTCTATTCCTGCAGACCTTAAACAAACTCCATATTCTGTGCTGCTCAAATTTCCTGACTGTTTTGACGTAGACATGGCATATCAACTTAGAGAAAGGGATGCAGATACCCTATAACAAATGCAATTAAATGCTCTAGGTGTAGAAATCAATATCACTGCCAAGAAAGCTAGAATGAGAAACGAGAGAAGGGTTACTATCAAAGAAGAGGCTTCAAACTTAGATGGAAAATTTGATTTTATCAACAAAACATTAGAAAAAGTAGTTGATAGACTATACCACATTAAAAGAAAACCACAATGGGAAAATCAATCCCAAATCAGGAATCCCAAATATAGGAAAAACAACAATCCTGGGAAAGGTAAAGAACCGTCCCCAGATCAGAACATAAGACCCCCATTCCAAGAAAACTTTGTAGAGAGTTCACAAAACAATTTTGAGGAGGAGGAAGACATCAACATAGTTATGGGGATATATGAAAACAATACAATTTTCCTCACTCGGGAGGACCAGGAACTCTTTGAGCTACAACAATTCAAAGTGGAATCTGGTGAATCCTTCAATTATAAGCAAGGTTATGATTTTGCAATCAATGGGATTCACAACCAATATAACCTTAGGAGCAAGAAAACCAATGAGCCTACTCCAAAAAGAAATGCTCCAACCCAAAAAATCCAAAACAAAAAGAAGATTGAGGCTCCCAAAACAAAAATTTTGCAGATTCTTCCTAGAGAAAATAAACAAAATTCGAACCCACCCAGTCCTAAAAAATAGAAAATTCCAAAGATTGTAGATATTACTGATGAGGTGGCTCAATCCTCCAAAGATGCCCAAAAGGCTAATACTACAAAGACCACCAATTCTGCAACAGTCAATGATCCAAAAAAGAATCCAGTTGACTCAAATTCATCAAATCCTAAATCTTCTGCTGAGAATCCCAAATCTAATAAAGCTTCTGCTAACCCTCAAACTATTCCTGAAAAAACAATTAAAGATAGTAGAAACCAAGAAACTCGAACAGTAGACAAAAGAAAACCTCAAAACAAAGGTAAAACTGTTGAAACACAAGAAAAATCATCACAAACCACAGTTCCAAAAGATGAAATAATTCAAGCCATCAAATCTCAGTCAACATTTAACATACAATCTGAAATATCCAAGTTAAAGATAGTTATTCCCTTAGTTGAATTGGCTAAAAATGACTTGTATAGATCTATGATTTCTGAAGCATTGAATGTAAATGAAAATGAGGATACAATTAATATGAGTGAGGATAGGCCTGAATTAATCTTTGGTCCCAATGTAGATGGTAAGCATTCAGATGGGTCAGTACCTCCATTTTATTTAAGTCTTACTGTACATGATCAGATATTACACAATGTTATGTTAGATACTGGAGCTTCCCATAACCTAATGCCCATAGCAATAATGGAAACCCTGAATCTAGACATAAACCGACCATATAAAGACCTGTTTTCATTTGATTCATCCAAAGTCCAATGCATAGGATTAATTAAAGATCTGTGTGTAAACTTAGTCCAATATCCTAGTAAAAGCATGATCATGGATGTTGTGGTAGCTGATATCCCACCAAAGTATGGCATGCTTCTTTCTCGCTCATGGGGAGAAAATTTGCATGGATCTCTACAAATTGACATGAGTTATGCCACTATCTCGGTATTTGGACAGCCCAAAAAGCTTTACAGAGAAACCGTAATGAATTTTATGATCAGTACTTCTGACAGACCTACCAATTATCCAATCTATTCAACTCCTACTGATCTTGATTCCTTTATTCTCAGTAACTCTGATCATAATGACAATCAAACTGAACTCACTGATAAGAAACTTGAAAAAATGGATGATTACATTGGTCATGAGGCTTTATGGCATTTATATTTTGATGGATCTATAAATAAATCAGGAGCTGGAGCTAGTGTATGGATTACCAATATTGAAACAAGCCATTTTGAGGGACATGCCTTTAGATTGAATTTCAAATGCACCAATAACATGGTTGAATATGAGGCTTTAATCTTAGGTCTGCAAATTATTAGAAAATTGGGAGGAAAAAGAATAATGGTCATGGGAGATTATGAATTATTTATCAAGCAAATAAACGCAGAATACTCTGTTCACAATCCCGGACTAGCCAGGTACAGGGACACAACACATGATTTGGTTGAAGATTTGTTAGAAAGCAAGTTTGCTATCATCCCTAGAAAACAGAACATACAAGCTCATTTTTTAGCAACCTTTGCCAGCACTTGTAAATTTCCATTTTCACCATTACAAAAATACACTGCTGAAATTAAACACAGACCTATTGTCTTAGACAATGTAAAATACTGGAAAATTTTCTCAGAAGATGAACAAATCTATCTCTTTTGGAATAATGAGTGAGAGTTTCAACATTGCCAAATCGATAATGACTGTAATATAGATTCACCTTGTAATATAGATTCAAATTCTTGTCAAATAGATGATTTAGATGATTTAAATTTACATAATTTTGATAGACCTACTATATTTACTCAGAGTGACATAGATGAATTGGAAAAAGTAGATATAGAGGAAATGATGGAAGATGAACCAGATCTGATTGATTTAAAACATAACATTTTACCCAGAGGTTTAACTCCCCTAGAAGACTTGTTTGATTCCAATGATGTGCCCAAAAGGCCAAAAATCGAACCAGTCCAGTCTGATATAGAAGAGTATAACTTAGGGACAAATGAAAAACCAAAAATGACCAAACTATCAAAATCCTTATCATCAGAAGAAAAGGTTAAACACATAGAACTTTTGAAAGAATATCAGGATGTCTTTGCGTGGAGTTATGAAGATCTGAAAACTTATAACAAAGACATAATTCAACATAGGATTCCTTTGAAAGAAAATCAAAAACCTTTTCAACAAAAACTAAGAAGGATTAATCCAATTTTGTTACCTTTAATCGAAAAACAAGTTAAAAGAATGTTTGATGCACAAATAATTGCACCAGTCAGATATTCTCACTGGGTATCGAATTTAGTGCCCACCAGAAAGAAAACAAGAGAAATTCGACTATGCATAGACTTTATAAATCTTAATAAAGCTTCCTTGAAAGACAATTACCCCTTGCCTAAAATGGATCATATTTTGCAGAGGGTGGTAAGTTCTTCAAAAATTTCTTTATTAGATGGTTTCTCTGGTTATAATAAAATTATAGCTAATAAGGATGATCAAACTAAAACTTCATTTACTACTCCTTGGGGCACTTTCATGTACGTGAAAATGTCTTTTGGATTGAAAAATGCAGGAGCTACTTTTCAGAGGGTAATGGATATTTCCTTTGCTAAAGAGATCCATGAATTTTTAGTTATTTATCTTAATGATATTACTGTCTTTTCAAAAACAAATGATGAACACTTAGATCACCTGAGACAAGTTTTTATCAAATGTAGAAAATATGGTATATCCCTTAATCATAAAAAGACTCTTTTCAGACTAGAAGAAGGAAAACTATTAGGTCACATAATCTCCAAAGAAGTCATTAGAATAGAACCTGCAAGAATTGAAGCCATTTTAAACATTCAACCACCAAGGAACATAAAACAACTTCAAGCATTATTGGGTAAAATAAATTTTCTAAGAATATTTATCTCTAATCTGGCTGAAATCATAAAAGATCTCAACAATAGGCTTAAAAAGGACTCTGTAATAAAATGGACAATAAAGGCCAAACAATCTTTTGAATCTATAAAACAGGCCTTAACAAAATCACCAGTCCTCATCTGCCCAGATAATACAAAAGATTTCATAATCTTTTCCTTTGCATCTGAACACACCATAGCTGTAGTTCTTTTGCAGAAAAACAATCAAGGTTTTGAACAGCCAATTTAATTCTTTAGTAAAACCCTCAGAGATGCACCTCTGAAGTATAATATAATGGAAAAATAGGCTTTAGCACTGGTTAAAGCCATCAAGGATTTCAGAGTTTACATACTTCATTCACACATCATTGCATCTGTCCCTAATGCAGTAATTAAAGATATTCTGACACAAGATGGAACTGATAGTAGGAGAGGAAAGTGGATAGCCATTATCCTTGAGTATATCTGGAAATCAAACCAACTAAGCTCATTAAAGGACAGGGTCTAGCCATATTGATGGATGAATCAAATTGCAATGCTTTAGATATTAATTTCATTGCACAAATAGACGACCAGGAAGATTTGGCGACTCCATTGATCAGTGAGGCCTATCTAGACTCACCATGGTACTCTGATATTATCTTTGTACTAACACATTTACAAGCTCCTCCTGGGCTAACTAAAACCAATGCAAGATTCATCAAACAGAAAGCAATGAGGTTTTGTATCTTAAATAATGCACTTTACTGGAAATAAAATACTGGGATTTTACTAAATTGTTTATTAAAATATGAGGCTGACAAAATTCTTGAGGAATTTCATGCAGGTGATTGTGGAGGCCACCTATACTGGAAGAGAACAGTAGACACAATACTGAGAGCTAGTTTTTACTAGCCAACTTTATTTTCTGATGTCAAAAAATTTGTCACCTCTTGCCATAAATGCTAAATTTTTGAAGGGAAAAGGAAATTGTTACCTTTACCTCTTAAGCCTATATCCACTGAAAAACCATTTCAACTATGGGGGTTAGACTTCATAGGTGAAATCCATCCTCCATCTTCAGGCCAACATAAATGGATTTTAACTGCTACAGATTACTTTACCAAGTGGATAGAAGCCATTCCTACTAGGCAAGCCACTGATTCAGTTATAATCTCATTTATATAAAGCAATATTTTATCAAGATTTGGATGCCCACATAAGATTATTACTGACAATGCAACAGCATTCAAATCCAAGAAAATGATTTCTCTCTATCATAAATACCATATTACCTTAGTTCATTCCACAGCATATTATCCCCAAGGTAATGGTTTAGTCGAATCATCAAACAAAAGCCTGATCAATATCATCAAAAAATTACTCCAATAAAACAAAAAGACATGGAACAAAAAGATGGTCTATGCCCTATGGGCTGATAGACTTACCACAAAAAATTCTATTGGAACTTCACCTTATCAAATTGTTTATGGAATAGATGCAGTTTTCCCTTCTTCCTTGGGTGTCCTAGTCATGAAGATTATCCAGGAATCACAGGTGGAAACAAATGATATTCAATGAAGAATCAATGAAACCATACATCTCCAATAAACTAGAGAAGAAGTTTATGAAAAATCACAAGTTTTACATGATAAAATCAAAAACATTTTTGATAAAATGGTTAAGGAAGATGATTTTTCATAGGAGATCAAGTTTTGAGATGGGATTCACGAAGAGAGGATAAAGGTAAACATGGAAAGTTTGACTTTCTATGGCAAGGACCCTATGTGATATATGGTTACAGAGGTAACAATTCCTTTTTCATCAGGAATTTGGATGGAACTGAACTTCAAGAAGGACCAGTGAATGGTAGGATGCTGAAACACTACTATTCTTCAGAGTCACTCAACAGTTAGATTGATTTACTTTATCATTGTAAATATTCATTGCAAGTGTGTAGATTGGATTGGAGATTTTATCTACAAAGTTGAAGCCCGAAGAGAAGGCCCTAAGCTTTGCAGTATAATATGTCATAAATATGAATTTTTGCAGAAAACAGGAGACAATTACAGGATCACCAAAGTTAAAGATGAAGGCTACTGATCTTAGAGTTCTTGACATTCTACCAGGAAATGCCATCCCCAAGTGAAGCCGATGTTAGTGACCTATAAATATAGGATTCATAATTTTGACTTGAACGATGGTAATCTTGTAAATATGTACATACTGTGCCTTCTGCAAGTTGTATTCCCATATTTTGTAAAAAATAAAAAATTAAAAAAAAATCAAAAAATCAAAAAAGAGGGTAAAAAGTCCTAAAAGAACAATCAAAGGACTTAGAAAAAATAATAGACCCCAAAAGAAAAAAATGAATAAAACATGAAAGTGTGCAAGTCTAAATGCCACTACTTTTACCTTTTACAGTTGATTATGGCAGAGTGTCAATAAATGCCATAATTTTTTATGAGTTAAACCGTTTAATCTTGACTTGTCATGTTTCAATTTCACTTGTTGTAGATAGAGAATAAAGAATTTTCATACAGTTTAATCATGACAATTCAGTAGTTAGGTAGAGAATAAGTGAATCCAACAGTTTAATATGGATTCATGGATGAAATAAGTGTAGAATTAGATAGTTTTATTGCTTTCAGAAAGAATAAATGTTGTAAAGGTTGCTAGCACAAATGCACCTAATCAAAATGGAAGAAAAAATGTTAGCAGTTAAAATTAGGTAGGTAGAAGAAGGTGAGAAGAATCATTGAAAATATTATTCACTAGGGCTGCAAATAACTGACTTCCCTTTCCCATATCCATTTATCATTCTAAACTATCAGTCAGAAAGGCTCAAGGCATTTCCTTGACTTTTGTTGAGACCGGACCCAAGGCTCTATGGCTGACTAGTTGAAAATGTTAAGTTGTTATATTAATCCCAAAAATCACATCATTTTCCATTCATGCATTCATTTCCATGAAAAATCATTAAGTAAAAAACCTGATTTTACTTAATGATACTCTAAATCCCCATTTGATTAATTTCCCACATCATAAAGGCATAAAACCCTCAAAATCACATTTTATCCTAAGTTGAAGTGATGAAGTTATTATAATGAAAATTTGCCTTTAAACTTCACTTTTCTTAGTTATATTAATGTATTTTGAGTATACATTGTTCCCTTGTCATTTTAACTTTAACTTATTTAATAACTCTCTAGAAAATAACCTTTTCCTATTTTATGTAACTCCCTTTTATAAAATATCCCCTAAAACCCATTAATATAACTTTAACCAAAGTTAATTATCCCCACATGTTTAAATAAAGACCCACATTATACCCCCTTTGGCTAAATATACCATTATGTAAATATCTCGCCCTCTATGGTTGTTAAATCAATTTGATTTAATTAACTATATAATTAAAATATATGAAAAATGATTAAACATGCTTTTATATGTGTTTAAAACAAAAAAATAATACCCGAAGTTTAATTTAAACTAAAACTTCATAATAAACCCATTCCCTTGTTTATATTTCCCTTTCCCGACTCCATTAACCCAAGGTTAAAACTATAACCCTGTATATATTCCCCGATTCATATCCCTTTACTACCAGTATTAACCTTGGTTTAAAGTCCCTTATACACCCTTCTCGACCATTTTATTTTATGTATAAAATCTGTTTATACATAAATTTTAACAAATCCTTCCACCCTATGGGATTCAATCTTGATCATCCGATCTCCAACATCCCATTGATAACCATCAAGCACGATAAATAAATCCCCAGGCCCCATCCTTCCTGAACGCATTACATTACAACCGTTTGATCATCCTTTGCAATCCAACGATCCTCATCCAGCGCAATAATCTTATCCTTCCCCCATCGTGTTGTATGACAACTGTTGGATCTTCATTAACTTTTTAGATCTGACGATCCTAATTACACCCGATAACTCCATTTCCTGTCCCCACCACTCCTTATCGCGCTTAATGACCATCGTAGATCTATCATTCATCGGATCTACGGCCAGAAGTCAAATCCCCGGCCCCAATACCATTACCCCATAGCTTTCCACCCGATTTTGACCGTTCGCTTATCATAATCAAATCCGACGGTGGATATCCCATATAGCGATTGAAGTGATCAACCAATGTTTCCAAAAAATTACGCGATACAAGTTGTTTCCCAATACCACCTGCTACCTACGTGTCAGTATTTCATTCGATCGCGTGCAAAAAGTGAAATTCCTCTTACCACCTTAAAACTGCGTGAAAATCGCCCAATCCCAAATCAAAACCACTCCCACCATTCCTGCAATAAATGTGATTGAATATGATTAGACTTAAGGATTAATGCCTTAAAAATTAACTATTTTCATAGCATTTCACCTGTTTGTGCATACAAACCTCTAAGAACCCTTTGCAGAGTCTCCTTACTCCATTTTCGAGCTGTTTTCAAACCAATTTGACTGATAACAAAGCCATTTACTCTGAAAATAAATCCTGATCGGAACCTCCATGGCCTCTGCTGTCCCAATTCAACGGAATTGAAGACTGTGAAGAAACTTCAATATTCATCGACTGCAAATCATACCTTTCACAAGTATTTTTCGCCATTCCAACCTGTAAAAATACTTCAATTCCAGGGGAAAATAAACCAATTGAAGTGCCATCTTCTAAATGTAGTTAAAATATCCGTCTAGGAACTCTAAAAACCTCCAAAATACAGGGAAAACTCTGTCAAAATTTCTCTAGAATCCACATTTTCCATTTTAGTAGGTTTTAAGCCATTCCAAGATCATTTTCACTGCTGAACTTGATCTAAAAATATCCTTTGTGCATAAAAACTCTTTTATCATCCAGAACCATATTCAAAGTCTGAATTTGCCAATGAATCCTTTCAATTTCCCCTTGTTTCTTAAAAATAACTCAACAAACAGTTTAATCTTGCTTTGTTCATCCAAAATGACTAAGAAACAAGTAACTCCCAAGACTAGAGGCCCAAAATCCCAGAAAAATGTTTCAAGCAACTTACCACAAGCTGAGCCATCCAAACTTGATAAGCCCACTCCTGCACTTACTACTGAGATAACAGAAGTAGTCAGACCTATTCAAGTTCCTATAACTTCTCAAGAAAGTAGCTCATTGCTTGATCTTGATTATAGAATCTTTGATCCTTCTGTTGAATTCAAACGGTTAGAAGTCCATAATTGGTGTTTTGGAAAGTCTGTAGAGAAAGGTAAAAATGATGTGCCTGTTTGGGATTCCAATCTGCCAAAATATGTTGTTCCTCTTACTCATTCAGCTCTCGATTTTGTCACACTTTGTCATTTGTATTATCTTCCTTATCAAAGGTGCATTGTTAATAAAGATAGGGAAGTCATGTTCTATATCAATGCTGAGTCCATCAATTCCATGCTACAAATGAACCATGATCCTAATTCAGTTTCACTGTCAATAGAGGATTTGACCCAGCTTTACTTGGATTTAGATTTTCCTACCAGGTTCAATATCTTTCAGACCTTTTGGCCAAATCATGTTGATGTTCCTAAAGTAAATCCACCCTATGATACATTTGATTTCCCTGAAAATACAAGAAAAATTGTCTCCATGCTGTCATTCATACTGTGATATGACAATGATGAATTTACTGATGCTTCTATCTTGGGTTTTCTATCCACATTGACTCCTGGCCAGCCTCCTTCCACAATCTTCAATTTTGCTAAGATTTTTGCTTAGAACATGCACTATCAATTGACAAAATTACTGGAAGAGGGGGTATTTAGATATACATCATATCTACTACATCTTTTCTTGTATTATCAAGCAGAACAATTCCCTATTGAATTTCAAAAAATTGATGTAGAAGGGAAATTACTTTCAGTAATATTCTGGACATCTCTTTTAATAAAATGCATCAGTCAGTATAACTACACAAATTTCAATGACATGTTCATAATACCAGCTATGAACTTGTTGAATAAAGCTGAAACTCCAAGAATAAATGAAGAAACAAAGAGGATTTTACAGTTGTCTGAGAACTGTAAAACAGGGGATTGGTATTTATACAGGAATCACACGGAGTTTAGAGTGTATGGTGCACTCTTGTCTCCATACAAACTACCAAGGTTTGTAACTACAAGAATCTTTGCTTATAATACTTAAGGCAAATCTTAAATGCTGATGCAATAAATTTCATGGCCTCCAGGAAGAAGACACAATTCAAACTCAAGAATCAGATTGGACCATTTATAGTTAACAACAGGGAAGCTATGAAAGAGATAACTGTCAAATTAAAAGAGTACAAGTTCCAAGAAAGCTTCATGGGGAGTTATGACCCTCAGGTTATTTTGAGCACTATCAGGTTAAAGTGCAAGTTGACTCCTTCCCTACATGAGTCAAAGCCACAAATTGAGAAATTTTCCAATCAGAATGAATGGGAGCCAAATACTTTGATTGATGATGATGCACAGGTAATGTAGACTGTTAATACACAGGGAACACAGGTGAATAATGCAAAGGTGACTACAATTGATAAAGAAGCAGAGGTATCTCACAAAAGAAGCAGAGAAGAGGTCAATTATATTGCAGAAACGATCACAAGCAAGAAATGTAAAACCTCCTATAGCAAGAGAACCAAATTAAATATTGAAGATAAGGATAAAGCAATGGAAATTGATGATAATAATGGTCATCAAACTGAGGATGAGGCAATAGTGATAGTAATTGAAACACTCAGAGAACTTCAAAAGAGCCAATTTGAAACACAGGATAAAGATACATTGATTGTTGAGAAACAAACTGATGTATAAATTCCTTCTTCCTCAAAGGAAACTGATAACAGGGAATCAGACATTCAGATCAAGTTCAGGAAAATTAGGGAGAAGAATGAAGAAATAAAAAATGAAGTCTATTCCAAGTTTCTCAAAGAGAAATCAGGAAATAAAGATAGACTTCTCACTACTTTTTCCTATTCATCCAATAAACTGATAATGTCATTTTTAAAGCCTACAGTGGTTGATCCTAAGATAGTATGGCATTATTCAAAGATAGATTTGGATGTAGATGCAGATGCTATTCATGAATTAGACCAAATAGACTTCCACAAAGGCACTACAAAGAGATGTTGTATTCAAAAAGTGGTTAATAAAACAATGAGTGCTTGTAAGCTTCGTAAAATTGTGTCAAATCTACAGACGCAATGAAATTTGACAAAGCATCCTTGCATGCTAGTGGATTGAGCATTGTAACAATTAGAGGATTTATTATTGAAGCCGAGCTGCATCCGTATAATATTGAAAACCGCAAAGGCTTTGATAAACAAAATGAGGATATTATGTCTCTAAGAAGGCAACTCAAATTACCTCGCAGTGAACATCCCTAGGCAAAAGAGATCCTTCAAAGAAAAGACAAAGAATGATGAATTACGTCAGCTTGGTTCTAAAGATGACAACCCAAATAAAGGAAATGGAAAACCAAATAGAAGATTTGATGCAAGAAAATGAGAGTTTGAAGAAAGCTCAAATAGTTCCCATCCCTACGCTATTCCAACCGTAATTACAACATTCCCTCAACATTGCGTAACATTTGGCACCGAAAGGAGTATTGGAAACTACAAAAGTGTCAATTACTTCTAAAGACATCTCTTCCACTTCTTCACTTCAACATCACAAAAAATACAATAGGGGAAACAATCGCCATAGTCAAGGCTATGGAAGGCATGTCCATAAAAGATAAAGAGATAATAAGTTTAAACGACGCCATAAAAACTGGAAACATCCACCGCAGATGCCTTAATCACTTCCAAAGGACATGAACAGAGGGCTAACAGATTACAAGAACATGTTAAAATTCTTCAACAGCTATTATAAATCTCACCGAGTAGGTATCCTAGATTAATAATTATCTATGGAATAACATCATTTAGGCATACATTTGCAATGGCCCTCAATCCGCATAATTTATGAGAAAAAATAGTTACTTAAAGTATACGTATAGAGATACGTAAGACAAAGAAGAACTGGCCGATAAGCCTACTAAGCTTTGAGACTTATCACATTTTTTGAATAGAAAACATAGGGAAGAACTTGAGGAGCTAACAATTTAGGACAGAACTCAAAGTATATTGCAAATCAAAAGGTCTTGAATAAGAGAAACATGATGAATAATTTGGAGGATAGGTGCAAAGATATGAACTTGGCTATCACTTGATTCACACAAATACGCATCACACAAAGTGTGTTTACTATATATTCATGCATTGAATGAAAATTAAATGCCAAAAAAGGATTATGACAAATGTACCGTGGCATATGCCAAAGAGCAGTCAATAATCCTTTACCTCAAGGTCTCCTACTAGTAAATTAATTTTGATTATTTTGAAAACTTATTCTTTTCGCAAAAATGAAATAAAACATATTTTTATGGTCAATCCTAATTTTGTAAAATATAATCGGGGTTTTAAGGAAAGTTACGGAAGCTAAAGAGCATGAAAATTCCCAATGCAGTAACAATGGCAGGAATTGACCGATGCATTTCATGAAAATTTGCAGTTTAAATTTATATCAAAGAGAATCGGTTGATCAAAGTAAATAAGTGGTCAAAGTGTATCATTGGTCAAAGTGTATTAGTAAAAACAAGATGTTGTCGCTAGTTATTCTTAATTTACAAATAGTAAATGCTGAAAAACGTAGTAAAAGAGTATCGCAGAAGAACATAAAAGAGGAAGAGGTAACTACAAGTCATCTTACACACGATAATGCCCTCAAGTGCCGTAAATACTTCCAAATTTGAAAATTAGTTTGGGTAGATAAACTATTCTTTTTTTCTTGTAAAAGAGGATAGCTTGCACATCTATTTTGCAAATTATTCCTCTTCTTATGTAATAATTCATTTTTCTCTGATATATTCTCTCAAAATTTTTAGATATTTAGTAATTTATTTGTATAAATACTTCATCATTCGAGGTATCTGTGGAATAAAATTGTCAAGACTACTATAGACTTTTTTTGTTGGAAAAAACATTGGGATTTTATGTGAGTTAAGTTGAAGCAAGAAATGGAACCGAAGCAAATAGAAATCATAACTAATGTTCCTCATGCTGATCGATGAGTATTGTATCTTCTAGTTTTTACTGCTTTTTATTTCTTTAAGTTACATTTATATATCTTGTAAGTTATTTTCCATCTTAAATGAATAACTAGGAAAGGTATTATAGAATCAAATATAAAAAGCTCTCTGCTTTTAATAGTTTTAATGTTTATGTTTTCTATTGATTTCCAGACTTAGAATCCTTAATTCTCTTTAGTCTTGTCCGACCTTTAATTTCCTTCTTCCTTTTCTCGTGATCTAAGGATTCTTAACCGCCCTAGTCCAGATCATATCAATTCATCAAAATTAGCCTTTTTAAACCCTATGAAGATCATCTATCTTGGGTTCCTTTAGTATATTTGTTCTTTTGACCTTAGTTTTCACTTTGTTTGCTATTAATTTGACTCCATGCCCAATGGTTTGCATTTTTTTCTATGGTTTTCTCGTCTAGTCCTTTATTCCTAACAAAATTCAAAATATCAAACCAAATTGTCCACTCATAGCTAGCCTAAAACTCATTACAAAAAAAATCTAAATCTTAAGGAGAGATCCCCCCGAACTCACAAAAGGTTGCTAGATCCTAACTCTAAAGAGGTTCTTCGGTTACCCTTGGTTTTCTTTAACTATAAACCAAAATCCCATGACCTAAGAATTACTAGAATGTGATAACATGTCCAAAACTCTAACCTCCCCTTCCTCTTGAAAATTACATTAAATACAACAAAACAAACAAGCTTTGGAATCACATAAACTACTCTAACTAACACAACTACTTGGGACTTTAGAGTACGTTTATGACATGCCTTGAAAATGTCTTATTACAATTAAATTGTCTTTGGAAATTTAGTAAAATTTAAAAATATACATCCTAATCTATAGAATTTCGATGATGTTGTTGCATGCCTCGGTCATCTAATTTGTCTTTCTTTTGACGTCGAAAACTCCCTTTGGAAAGTCTATTGTCCATGCTCGCACTTTTTCCATATCTCTATCTTTGTCCTGTGAATGTGTTAGATTATGGTACTCAATCCGAATGCAATAATTCATTTATAATATGGTCCTTTTATGAAAAGAGTTTTATCAACCACAATAGCCGGAAATGTTTCATAGTAAAGTTGACCATTGTTTCTCCTTTAAGCACTCCGAGTTTTTTCATGCCTATTATCAACTTTGCTTTTTTCCATAACTAGAGAATTTGCCATAAGAATCCCATGGAAAAATATTTTCCATCTCTCCCCAACATGATGGCATACCTAGTCTTGTTAATTTGTCAAATAACTTATCAAATTGACTTACCGCCTCTTTTTCAATTCCATCAACTTCTTTTATGTAGCTTTCCTATGATCATTTCGATAATCATCTTATCGATCTCCACCGCATATAGGGTCCCATATTTAATACTGTCTTCTTCTAATCCCCCGGACTGCTTTAGAATTAATAAATTCAATGAACCTTTTTTGCCCAGACATGGCTCGTTAATTGCCTTCTCTTATTCGTCATGACTGGTTCTTCACATTCCCCGATAAGACGTTTTCCTTCCGCAACTATCTTCAAATAGCTCCAAATTAATTTCTTATTTCAGAAATGATATCATTCCAAATGATATATTTGGCTTGTATCGTTGTAATGTTTCATTTTAGTCTTTCTTTGAGATTTTTAATCTCGCATTAGCATTATTAATATCGGTTTTATATTTATCGCCGTCATTCTCTATGATATGAATAAGCTTTGTTGCTGTCTCCAAATCTTGAGCCTTTTTCCAATATATTTCAAAGAATCTGCAACCGCATTCAATTGAAAAATATGTGCTTGGAGGATCTTCATTACTTGTAGAAAAACAAAGTACAACTATGGTTTTCTAAATGATTTTGCAATGATATTGCGCTTGCTTTATTTTGCAATTTCTTCATATTTTTGCATTAGTTGTTGTAAAAAGCTTTTCCTTCTCATTCTCCACCTCTCGCAACTTCGCAGTCCCATATAATTTTTCTCCTATAGACAACCTAAGCTTCTTCCTCAATGTGGATATTTCTATTTCAATACTGTGATTAATTTTTGTACAATGTTTCCTTGTAACTAGGGTCCACTCCAATCTTTACAATGATTTTCTTTTTAACTCATCATTATGAACTCTTAAAGCTCTTGTATTAGTACTTTCTCTAACTTCACTTAATTACCTTTCCAACATATTTTCTCGCCTTCATTTCCATTGCATTGGTCTTGGTCAATTCATTTACAATTAATCAAATTCGCCTTTGGTATATGCACCATTTATCCATCGTAAATCTTCTTCATATCCACGGTTACATTTACAATATTGAAGTTTTAGAAGAAACTCTTATTGACATGTTTTGTGGGATGAGACAGGAAATTATGAATTGATATTTTTCAAGATCCATGACAACCGAGTCTTGTTTGATCCTCAAGGACTGGGATATCACTAGGCTTCCATGTTCGCCTTCATCTGACATTCCTTTCTTCAATCTATGTAAACATCTATTTGATCAGAGGTACTTGCTCTCATGAGAGATTTTATGAATCCTAGGTGAAGCAGAACATTTTTTCTTCTCCTAAATGTAAAGAAAAACCAGGTGTGGGTTAAATGTAAATTTTTCATTAAACTTTGCTCTCTTTTTCAAAATTTCCCCGCTCCTCATCATCTAAGTCAATCACTATTTGTTCGCTTTCCTTTTTGTTTGATTTTTCTGATATGATAGGGGTCTAAATTTTTGAACCTCGCTAAAATTATCACATCTCTACTTTCTAATTTAAATTCCGTCGCTTTCATGAATGAAAGCGTAATACCCATTCTCACTTCTTCTATTTGAAATTACACTATGAGGGTCATAAGCCCAACTTTCCATAATGTGCGCATATGCATCTCATTTAACATTTTAGTAGCCTCCTTTAAATTCTTGTCTCATATCGACGATGAAAGGCCTACAACATTGGTAATTTGTACATATGTCTTTTTCATGGGTACAAAGTGAACCCGATCAACATTTAGACTTTGTCGAATAAATTCTAAGGCAAATAGCCTCATAGGTACAAACGTTGGAAGTCCGTAAGGCTCAATACTACCTACATAGCCTAATTTCATATTAATCCTAAAAGCAATCCAATCTCCAAATTTGCAAGTTGCTCCTAGATGTAAATACTCGAGCTTTAGGTAAAAAAACAAGGTGGAGGAACTCCATTCAAGATTTTATATGCAACCGACATGAAATCACCGGCGAAATCAAACAACCCCGCTTCATTTTTCTCTCTTCTTACTACATCCGTTTAGGAACACTACTAATTTCCTTTTTCTTGTTTACATCCATAATATTCAAGCGTACCTAAATGCATGAACTTTCCACATTTTGATATAAGAAAAAATAGACAATTAATGAAGGAAATTTAAAGGAACCTATTAATGAAAGGCTCATCAACTTGTGAATTAACTACCTCCTACCAATATGATGGAATATCTGTAAGATCGTTCTCGATTTCATCATCAAGGTAACATCCCGCACCGATTTATCCACTCGTATTGTCATCTTCTTTGCCCAGAATTTTTGCAATGCCGCTTAATACCGGTCAAATTTCGCATCAAAAATCTCCATAGAAAATTCTTTGTTGTCCGGTTGAAATTGCTTCATGTTTGGCTTCAAGAATAATATGAACTCGATTAAACTCTTCACCTACAATATTATCATAATAGGGTTACTGTGTGAACGTCATAACATTTCAAATGATGACTCTGAATTAGGATAGCAAAGGGCTTGACTTGATTAGCCGGGTAGACACTTGCAAAATATTCTCTCCTAACAATTCATAACAAAGCATTTCCTAGGTACATGACTGACGCCAACCAATAGATAAATTCAATAAAAAGGTGGGCTTTGGGATAGATGCAGAAATATCTGCATTTGACCATGATGTAAAGAAAACAAAAGGGAGGTTTTGTCATTTAGGATGACTTGCCGATAAAATGGAAAACGAATTATGGAATAAAAGAGTATCTTGAATACCCCTCGTTGTCCATGAGAGGGATAAGAATATTTGAACTCAACAAGGATGAATGCTTATCCATATCTAAAATTTATGCAAAGGATAACTAGAAGGGTGGTCACTTCTACTAGGTTAACAGAAAACTTAAAAAACACTTAGAGCAAACTAATCTACTCTAAAGATTTTGAAAAAAATGCTAAAGTTATTTAAATAGGTGTCATGGCTTCAAATTTAGGGCTGAGATGACGCACCAACAAGCGATTGATCGTATGTGGAAGACAATTGGGAAGAACTCAACGTCTTACGGCCATCATGGGGACTAACTAGGTATGGAAGAAAATTTTGGTTGGTGCCCCCACAATGAATCTTCACCGTTCATTTATGATGTCCTCACAAATAATCGAGTCAATCAAGAGGCACTCATTTAATAAAATTGTTCGTTGATTGTGCCTTACCAAGTTGGGCCTTTTGATGAAAATTAAAACTATTTCATGCTTTTCGCCTAACGAAATGATCGATGTTTAAACATAAATGCGGAGCCCACTTTCATAAATTTTAAAAGTGTTTAAAATTTTTACTTTAATACATTAACATAAGTATTTTTTGGATGTTAAAGTATGTAACAATACTTTAACTTGTTTACAACAATTTAATTTTTTTTTTATATTTCCAAAAATTGAAAAGAAAAAAAGATATGTAGATGGTACAATTGGAGGCAATGCATATTGAAATCTATAATCTACAAAAAATACCGAGGGAAAGAAGCTAGCCTAGACGTATGGTGCATATGATGCAGGTATCTAGCCACACCAAGGATCAATGTCCACCATCGGGCAGACCACATGCAAAAGTGGGGGACCTAACCCATTGCGCCGTAGGGAGGTCAGTAGACCACGTAGTCCGACATTATGGTGCACTAATTGTCATGAAGCTGAATACATGACACCAACCAATGCCTCCATATTGGTGTGTATGTTCCAAAATTAAAGCAACAATGGTGCCGATTTTTCCAATCGTATGGAACATGGCGAACATAATCGTCGAACCTATGACTTAATGATAGACCGAGGAACCTATATAGGGTACAAGTTGATCCTTCATCACAACTATCACCCTCAGGCAGAGGGAGGCTCCCAACGAGGGGAAGGGGAGGGGGGCAGAGGTGTAATATCAGGTCGTGGGAAGAGGGTAGTTGATTTGTTATAACCGTGGAGAGAATTAGGGCACTTTGCAAGGGATTGTCCGAATCCTACGTGAAAATATTGCGTGTGTATTGTAGACACTTCTTGACCATGTGATTGAAGATCGCCCAATTGTGATAGAAAAATGCAAGAAAATAGAAGACACCTATGCATAATGTGTAGAGGGTTAAGGCTAAACTACATGATGAAGGACCACATTAATGTCATAATGCCAGTAGGATGGCTACTGGGGGAGTTGAGGAGAATGTTGTCGCGGAATTTTTTTATTTGGAAAAAATTTGTCAAGGAAAGCGTGACCTAAAAAGGAGAAGGAAACCTTCATCAATACCGCAACGAATTTTATGAAGGATGAGGCATCTACTTCCAAGACTCCAACACACCTAAGACCGGATGATGAAGTTAAACCATTCATGCAAGCATGTATGAAGTCATGCAGCGACCTCGAAGGTGTAGAAAATATTCGTACACTAATAGATAGCCGCATGGAAAAAGAACTCATCCTCCCATAGAAGTTAAAGATGTTCACAAATTATACAAGAATAAGAAATGCACTCGCTAAGAGATGTGGCTAACAATGCAGATTGCAGGATTATGAAATGGATCAAGTTATCGTGACTTAGGGTCGTATGCAAACGTACTACCCAAGAAAACTTGTGCGTATGGGAGAGCCTAAGTCAATGGCCCACTATACATCTTTGTATGGCTAACCAAAAAAAATATCATACCATTAGAGAGGCTATCAAAGATTATGGTAGATATCGCAGTATTAAGATGCGAGTCGTATCAAGTTATTCAAATTGTGGAAGATGCGTAACCTTACCTTGCGCTCTTAGGTCTAGATTGGGCTATATATCCTGGGAGGAATTATTGATCTGAAAGAAAATAGTATGGTTTTTGAGAATGAGGGTATGAGGGTGATAGTCCCGCTAGACCCTACAAAAGGAAAGCGGTATACGTAACTGTGCGCAAAGAAGAGGATGTGGATCACATCTATGTACTAACTGTTCGGGGTGAGGATTGGATCAATCCTATGGCCGATGGTGTACTTTGATAGGAAAAGGACAATGAATTTTTCTCTAAATTAGATGGGAGATTGAAAACTGATGAACTGCTACATTATGTATATGCGTTGTGATGTCTTAGGATCATAAAGAAATTACATCGTATTTCCCTCGCAGTTAAGATAACTACCTTACTTTGATGGTTCTAGTAGCATTAGGATTTTTGCGAACCTTGAAGCTGAAGTCCTAATGAATGAAGGTTATGGGTCTCTTACTATAGCCATATGCGTTCAACCCCCCTAAGAGGTGGTGGGACACATAGGGGGTACTCCAGGATTGGGAAGAATGTTCTTATTACGATGGTCTCACTAAGAACCTCCACCACCTCGCATAAATACTTTCTTGGGGCTAGCGACCCATGTGAGCACTTTTCCGCATGAATGGAAGAAAGGGGTGAAAAAAATATAGAGGAATGGGTCCATCCGTTCATTCATGCCTTGGGGCTATTCCCGACCACATGGTATGAATACGTACCCACCAATGCACCCGTCATTGGGAAACCCTAAAGGACAAGTTTGTAGGGAAATTTCGGTTGATAGGAGGAACGGAGGCACTCAAAAAGCTATGTGACATTGATGCCTTAGTATTCGATGAATCACACCCTTACGTAGCACATGGTGCACCAACATTGGAAACGCGTATGTAAGATATTTTCAACTACCGCAATTACCGGACTCCCAAATGTCTCTATCCTAGAGTCGAGGAAGAGTGCGTAATTAATGGACCCCACCGTGGATCATTGATGTCACTAAGCCTATGAAGCTATGATTAGTCAACATTGGAATGGAGGTGCAGCCTAAGTTAGCTAAAATTGGGGACTACCGGGATGACGGCATCGTGGGAAAAGCTGTAGAACTCCTCATGGAATACTGTGACTTATTCGAATTTTAAATTTTCTAACTCAAAGGATCAAGTAGGGGACCTAGAGTCATGCGCATCACTCAAACCAGACGTGCACCCTTTGAAGAAGCTCCTTTATCGATTGAACCCCAAGTACAAACAAAGTCAAGGAAGACATCGACAAAATGTCATATGTATCATCGAACCTAATAACAATGACAGGTGTCCCATGGTGGTTCAAAGAGAAAAATACTAAGGGAGATCAATAGATTTGTGTGTTGACCTACGCAAATTGAGTGATGCTTGCATACATAATCCCTTTCCTATGCCATTCTTAGATGAAATCCTTGGATAGCGTGGGTG
The DNA here is from genome assembly GCA_034641835.2 of Pinus albicaulis. Lineage (NCBI taxonomy): Eukaryota > Viridiplantae > Streptophyta > Pinopsida > Pinales > Pinaceae > Pinus > Pinus albicaulis. The sequence goes on from CM076578.1 coordinate 1,977,648,653, forward strand.
CAAGAGGCATACTGGCTCATCGATGGGTTCTTGAGCTATCATCGCATCAGATCACACTTGAAGATCACAACAAAACCATGTTTCGCTACTTTAATTTGGTTCATTTCAAGACAATCGTTATGCCGTTTGGACTCAAGAACGCCCTCGCCGTATTTGTGGGTAGTAGTTGCGTATTTAAGGAATTTACACAAGTTATTGGAGGTATATTTTGATGATTGACCGTATTTGGGTTAGTAAAGAAAGATGTCTTGAACCAACACATGATGTTGGACACCTCAAGAAAGCACCAGACTTCGAACATCAAGAAGTGCATATTCGTATACTTATCTGTGGATCTTGTTGGGCCACATAGTTTGTCAACAAGGGCCGATGGTTGACCCTACCAAGGTGGCGGTTATCATCAACCTGGTAGTTCCTACAACCGAGAAGTGCTTTCACTTATCACGCACACATAAAGCACGCAAGAAGTTTATTCAAGGGTACTGGGATCGATCACAACGCCCAAGGAAAAATTGCTGAAAAAGGACGTATCATTCTTTTGGGACGACGAGTGCCTAGTAATCTTTGAGTTACTCAAGGAGAAGATGGTTCTGCCTATCCTTATCTTTCCCGATTAGGTGTAGGTTTTTCATGTCTGGTGTCGATGCTTCGTGGATTTCCTCAGGAACTATCCTTATGCAGCCCCTGGGGATGGGGACATTGACCATCCAAATACATTTTCTAGCGTAAGTTTCTATTGTGGAGCACAACTACTCCACTACCAAGCGTGCAGGAATGGTTAGCCATGGTGTACCGGCCCTACGGTATAAATACTAGCATTACCTATTGGGTGGGCACTTCAAGACATTCATAGATTACTTAGTTTTGAAGTACCTAGTGAATAAGCCCTAGTGTTGGGGGGGGGGATATGCCGATGGCTCCCCGCTATTTCAAGAATATGATTTTGAGATCATCGTAAAGACGGAAAGTTGAATGCCGGGCTGGACCACCTATCCCGTGATCGAACGTGACGAAGAGATGATCAACCTCAGAAGAAGCTGACTACCTCGATGCGTTAAATATTCGTTATTAAGGTAGTTGATGCGTACTTCACGTACATCATTCACTTCGACAACTAGGGGATGGAATTTGCGAGTATCGCAGACAAAAAACAAGGGAGTTGCAATCACTGCGTTGATTTTAAAATTATTGGCAGCCATCTCGTATAAGCCGGGAGCCGACGAAGGATTGTGAAGATAAGTCTTGGAGCATGAACGAACACCATCCTAGCAAGAAAGCTCATGGGGACGTAGCAGAGGTCACTACGTATGGAAAGCAATAACGCAAATGTCTCGAGGGTTGGGCTACGGTGGCCTACACGATAGTGACTCTCACTACTATTGCAAAGCTCCTCGCGATACAAAGGATGGGAAGGCCATCACAGAGATGAATTTCCCTTGCAAATCGAAAATGGCCCGCCTAGGACCAAAATGGGCCATCAACTTTTGTTGGGTCCATCAAATCAGCTAAAAGAAAGAAGACAAAAGGCTCACATCTTCACTACAATTGACTATGTAACTAGATGGACCGCAAGATAAGCTATGAAGAATTGCACCGAAAATACCACCGCACACTTCATTTTTTAGGATATCTCTAAACTGTGCTCTGGCTATCCGAAGATCATAATGAGCGATAGAGGTATGCACTTTGTTAGTGAAACAATACATGCCTTGACCGAAGAATTTTGGATCCACCACGCGAAAAGCACCTCGTATTATCCACAGGAAAATGGGGTTTTCGAAGATTTTAATAAGATCTTGAAGGGGTTAATCGACCAAGGTCTGAAATATTGATCGCATCGATCGGGATGTGCACATCCCGTAAGTTGCGCACTACCACCAATCGTTTGATGCACACGTGAGCTTCAGTGAAGATAATGTTAACCTATAGCCATAGTGACTCAGATGAGTCACAAGATTTTGTTGGGGGCTCCGTTGGAGAGGGTCAAAGCCCCCAATGTCTCCGTAATGGGTCAGCAGCTCCTAAGGCCCGCGAACCATCGTTTGCGGGACTATAGGATAGCTTAGGCCATGTCGATATAAAGAGATGGACAGCTTGAGTCTAAAGGTAAGCATGAATTAAAACCGATGCTAGCGATTGACCGTTGGATCTATTTTGGGATGTTTTGGGTAAAGACTCCTAATTAGCCGTGGTGTGAGCGTATCCCCGATTCCATATGTGCGTACCCCACTAGCCGGTGCGTGGGTTGGTTTTGGTTGTAACTGTTTTGGATATAATCTATGTGAAATATAATAATTATCTTGTGCCATTATATAACAGTTATCATGGTGCGACCTATGGTATTTTGCCGCGTTTACACTGCTCTATCTATTTTCTCGTTATGAATGTATCTATAGCTGTATTTATGATATTATGTATTGGTAATTACTAATACACACATGGAGGCAAAGGTAGTGAATAGATTCATGAATGGTAAGAGCTCTATTATGGTTAATAACCGATTATACCGTTAAAAGCTTGCGAATAGACCTAATCTTTGTGAATCAGATAAGTTAGAACGCAGATTTTCCTTACTTACCTACTCTCTCCTAGGTGTGAAAACCGGGTTCCAACACCCTCCCCGGATACTACTCGGGTGAGACCTCGTCCGCAGTATAGTCATCGTCGAAAGGGCCGTAATATAGGAGATTTTTGGAAAATCAACTCGAACCCGGGTCAAGACCTCAAGCCAACAAGGCATCCATATTCACGGCGTTATGGCCACCTCCTCTACTATAGGCTCAGAGTTTGGGAGGTGCCATGCAGATGATAGGAGCACAGGGTACTCTACATCTAAAACACTAGTCCATATTCCACCCGAATCCATGATCCAAACGTCCGTCTCCTCCCGCGCCGGCTCGTGAACAGGGAATGCCTTAGTTTTCCAAGGAGCGTACATCTCAGAGTACACTATGTATATATTTAGCCCTCTTCTACACTAGGTCAGTATTTATGGAAAATCTCTTCCCCGGGTGAAGTAGCATGAGTAGCCTCATTTGCATACATGAAGAGAACCTTCAATGGATTCTCAACACCGGGTCTTCACTGGCAAAGGGATAGCACTCCCTAAGAATGCACTCCCATGGCTTCTACTGAGCCTGATGTTTTTTTAGGTCAGGAGAGGCTATGAAGAAAATAGAGGGAAGCCGTGCCACATGGGGAAATACACAAGAAGTACGCGCAACAGAGGTGCACACATTCGTGGGGCGTGTATGAGGGGGGCATGCACCGAGTGAGCTCACCGCGGATAACGAACAACACAAAAAGATAGGAGGAGGGGATTAACAGGGAGGCACACATCGTGGAAATGAGTAGGAGGATTCAAAGGGGAGCACGTAGTTAGAGGGCATGCGACAAGGGGCTCGCAGAGGGGGAGTGCATAGCATGAAGGGCAAGTAGGCAAGTAGGATGACATGATGATGGTTAACATCCAATGAGCTAAATTTTGGTCTATATAACCTAAAGAAACATATTATTTAGTTTGTTTTAAAATTGTACTATGCTCAAAGAGTGTGGAAAGAAGCCTCCCAGGCTAACTATATTTTTGACATGTTAAAAGGATAGGAAGGTCAGTAAATTAATTTTATATTGATAAACATAATATTTCCCGGTAGCTTGGAAAATGGTGGGGTAACGAAATAGTTAATGCGCTCCGACGTCACATCTACATTTAGGGATTCGATGAATTTTAAACTTCACTCCCACATTATCAAGTATCGTAACTTGACATTAACTTCTCTCCAACTTTGTGTATGTGTATGCTCAGGTATGGGAAGAGGAAATGAGCGATTAGGAAATGTTGAAAGAGCATGTGAAGTGGTTCTTGATTCATGCGTGAAATTTTGTATGAAACGACAAATTATAACATTAACTTCATTATGTTAATAATTACCTGATTCGATGAATTTTAACATTAGCGTCATTATGTTAAGATTCGATGAATTTTAACATTACATTATGTGTTGTTGCATTATGGGAAGAGTGAAGAGAGATCGCAAATAGTGAAAGAGCATGTGAAGTGCTTCTTGATAGTAACTTCACTCCCACTCCCCACTTTGTGTATGAAAAGTAGCTCCTTTTTATTATGTGTTACTTTGCAATATGTGAAGTGAAGTTAGAGATATAAAGAATAAAAAAAATCCTGCACTTCACCTTTACCTTTTCCTTTTCCTTTTCCAAATGGAGAGTAGAAGTTTTGTTTAAAAAAGTCATGGAATTGTCCATTCTCTCGCAATGAATGCAGAAAGGTAAAAACAACAATGCCTCTCGCCATCTTTTCTATTTTTCCGTTTAATTTAATTTTTCAAGTGATAACAAGTTTTTTTCTATTTTTCCGTTTCCTTAAGATTGAGAAGGTAGAAACCCTGCTATCACTAGAAAAATCGTAGGAATGCGCCGTATGTTGACAAACATCGAAAGAGCATGGAAGTCCCTCGAATTAAGTTGTACTCGCATGCCACCTTAAATTTGTCCCAAATAGATGGAATTTTTACACAAAACATGTGTAAATCAATCACTCTTTAATGGATTCGATGAATTTGGTTACTATATTTTCATATTTACTAGATTCAAAAATTTGGTTATTATATCTTGACATTTAATGGATTTGGCGAATTTGGTTATCAGATGGACATTTACATTTACTGATACGATGAATTTGTTACGGTATCTTAAAATTTAATTTTAAGAATTTGGTTACTATATCTCTAGACATTTACGGGATTCAATTATTATTTTTAAGAATTTGGTTACCGTTATAAAAGTATCGGCCAAATTTTTAAGAATTTCGTTTGGCAACAAGATTTCGCCATCTTTTCACGTCATAATGTCTTTATTTTTCGATGAATTTGGTTACTGCATCTTAACATTTAATTTTAAGAATTTGGTTACTGTATCTTTACATTTACGGGATTAAATCACTCTTTAATGGATTTGATGAATTTGGGCTACTGCATTTTGACATTTCATGATTCGAGAATTTGGTTACCGTATTCGACATTTACATTTGGCTGCATTCCATGAATTTGGTTAATGTCGATAGCTGATACTACATTTACGTGGATTCAATGATTTTTAAGAATTTGGTTACCGTGTTTGGAGATTTGGTAAAATAGTTTCACATTTATGGTCCACGAAAACCTCGAAGGCTTCATATTTATGGTCCACTAACCCACGAAATACCTATTGAATACCGATTGCTAACTATTTCTTCAACTTTGAATGCTAGTTACAAAAAGCATCAATATTACAACTTGGAGAGTCAACTATCACGTAGAAGATAATAAAAATGAAATTCCTATAACTTGGGAGTCATGAACACCTAGGGTTATTTTAGGTTTCCTAATCAAGGTTTTCTTGGCACGGTTCCATAAAGGTTCTACATGTCGCTTATTCGATCTCACACCCATTAAAGGCATCTCTTAAAGTTGAAATATTTATTATAATATAAGTTTTCCCATTGAATATGGTGTACAAATATTAGTTTTTTTTTTTTAAGGTTTGGGACTTAAATAAGGAAATCATACATGGTAATCTCGTAAATTCACTCCCGCCGCATGGACTTACCAATATTTATTTATGTTAATGGTATAAGCTAGAAGAAGGATTTAATTTTTATTCCGAAATTGGAGTTGCACTTTGTTCTCTTCCTTATTTTTACACCGTAAAGAAACTTTGTGAACTTACAGATTTGGGATGTTGACTTTAGATTTCCTATATAAAAATGACACGCAACCCTTGATTGTCTAAAACATACTATTGCACCATTTTAGGCTTGACTATGAAGTTAGCAAGAATTAAATGTTTGGGGTAATATTTCTATAATGTTTGGGGTATAGATTTCCAGGTGCATGTAATGGTGTTTTTCACAACCTACCTTCCATCATGTAATAGCGTGTTACGATGTCATAACAATCATTTCCCTTGTATAATTATTTCTCTCTTCCCACCTAGGGTTTTGACAAACCTCGCACTCCCATCGGTCCGGGCATGCTCGCCACACCAAATCTGGCTTCATGAATCTCTGGAGGTGAAGAACACCTCTTTGTCTCTAACCGCACTCAATGACAATCCCCAAAGTGGGGAGGGGATAGAACCCTCTCCTCCTCCGGCAATAATGATGTTTGTCATTCCCGACTCTTCCTAGATTGTGTCCCTTCCGATTTTGTAGGGACATGACCGAAACCACAACATTGCGAAGCAACAAGCCTCAGAGCCCACAGTAATATGAACAGCCGAAGGAAACTTCGCACCTCGTTTTCCTATCGTTGCGTAACGAAGAAAGATTGACCTAGCAAGCCATCATACTAATGCACAAATATAGTACATGAAAGATCATGCACTCATTAGCAAATTTTTCGCTTTTTGCCCACCGAGAAAGCCCCCCCATGGCTGGATTGCCTCTAAATGGAAAGCCAAAAGGACATGTTACTCTCCATTTAGGGTTGAAAGGATTATTCAATGCCATAATTAACTATATTGAAGCGTAACCTCGTATCTTGAGATGGAGGCCCCTATTTTTCAACTCAACGAGTTTATCTTAGGGATCGGGTAGAAAGATTCAACCTGCATTAAAGAAGATGTCACTCGGGCCCCCGTTTGGATCGAATGTACTCTCTACCTCTATAATATTGTGATGAGGAATCCCTAAAGGAAACAGCAATGGCTTAGGAGAGCCATCAAGGTTGCCGAGGAAACAAAGCTCATAAGATACACTTCATACACAAGAATCAGGTTTACATGCATCCGGCTAAGGCTCTCATGAACTCGTTAAGTCTCTATCATGATTATTTTGAATGGTACAAACCATAGATTACGAGCATGTCCCCTTTCGGTGTAGAAAATGCTGGCGTACATGGTCATCTATTTTGTGATTGTTCGCTAAATCAAGCCCCAAAACCAATGCCACCTCCGAAAAGTTCAGACTCCATTCAAATCCATGATCCAAACATCCGTCTCCTCCTCCGGCGCTTGGGTGAACAAGGAGTGCCTCGGTTTTCTAAGGAGTGGGCATCTTAGAGTGCGCTATGGTAGATTTTATAGGGCCTCTTCTACACCTAGGCTTCTTTGATAAGAAAATATCCTCCCCGGGTGAAGTAAGGCATTTGACAATTCTCCCTTTCGTGCATACCTAAGAGAAACCTTTCAATGGATTTACAACACTTGTAATGTTCCAAAATTTCTCATGAATAGATTGGAAGATTAATTTTTTGCTCATATTGTGTAGTAGATGAATAAGAAGGAAGAGGAGGCCTTTGGAGATGAATAAAACCCTTCCCAATGTGAAAATGGAACCTTTGAGTAGCTTATTTTGCACCTCCTAGTGTGAAAAGGGCCAATTGCATGAGAACAAGGTCAAGTTGATCAAGTCAACCAAAGACAACCTAAGGAGGAGTAGCTTGCCTAAGAAGACACCCAGCTTTTGGAGGGAAGAGAGATTCAAATGAATATGGAAACCCTAAGAGGTGGGACCCAACAGGAAGGGAGCTCGCAACTACATAAGGAAGAGAAGAGCGGATTTGTGGGGTTAGCTTGTGTATTTCGATTTCATGTCCGCCTAGACATTTTCTCGCAAACTTCACGCTCACCTGCAGTTTGGAGGGATTCCTCGTTTAGGAATTCTCCTTCATTGAGTGATCTCTTGAAGGGGTTGTGTTTTACTTCTACCACATCTAGATTTTAGGCCAAGAATTTCACATCCGCACCATTATTTTTGTATGTGTAGACGCCGTGTAGTCAAGTAAAGGTAGTGGAGGGTGTTTCATTCTCTTTGTGCATTTCTATTCAATGGAGGATTTTCTGAATTGAGGAGCTACATAGAAGATTTCAGAGCTCATTTCAGATCTTGGCATGTGGCCAACGTATGTTCCATGATAGCGCAAGCCATCGGGTAAATCACAAGAGTTTTGAGAGAGCAACAGCGATAGGTTTGATCCCTCGTTAGTGAGCCCATTCTTAGATGGAGGGGCATCCTCTCTCCTGGAAGGCTTTGTATTTAATTCTTCCCTTCCGTAATTGAGAATTTTCAGATATATCCATACCTTTCGGTCGCAAGAACTATGTTTTCCATCTCTACATTTGCGTATCCGCATTTCTATACATTGCATCTTCATGTAACTCCTTTGGGTTTAAAGATCTTTATTTTGTATAAAGAGTAAAGGAATTCTCATTTTATCACCATTGATGCTCATGGATTTATGATCTGATATGTCACACTATTTACTATAGAAACCCTAGTAAAAATAATGCTATTCTTGTTTCGCCTCTTCGCATGAGCTAGACTATGGGGTTTCTTAAGCTAGAATGGGACATATTGTTTTGAGAGTGCTGCTTATATGAGATAGATTCATTTTTTTCACCTATAATTCTGCAAGTGAGTCATATATTGGATCATATAGGACCTCAGCCCCATTTCACTTATACAACATTATTTTCCTCAATACGTTTGTTTTGTGCTCACATGTTGCCGTGATTTTCATCTAGTTCATTTTGGGAGATCTGAATAACCTACTTAAGGGTTATTATTTGAGCTTATATTATGCACGGAGTTCAAAATATATATGTTCTAAGTCATTCCAAAGGGTGGGGTGGCCTTTATTCTTACATCTACTTCCTTATACAACGTCCCCAAGGAGCTTGCCGCAGAATTCCTAAATAGGAATAATCACATATCCGTAGACAGAGACGTAAAGGCCGAGAATATGGTTCTCTCCTTCTTTGGAAGGATACATAACCATTAAATGCCTCGAAGTCCATCTCTCCGGTACAAACTTGTGATATTTCTCGAAAAAAGGGATATTACATAGAAAGGAGAGCATGATCTCTCGGCACCGCCCGTGAGACTGCTTTCTGGGGGAAAAATAAAGAGGAGAGCAAGGAAAGCTACCAGCTCGGCCTCAGATTCCATATCCACCCGTAGAATACAAATAAGATGAGAACGAAGATGGAGAGGATGAGGTTACTCTCATCCATTTTTCGCCTTCCGTAAAAGGCCTCTCCAAAGGGGTTCAACCAATGGGAAAAGAAAGGTGTGTGTTGAAACTCCAAGAGGAACAAGATGAAAAGCTACGTTGAAACCTCTAGAGGGTTTCTCAGAGGGAAGGATAAGATGAAATCACTTCCTATTCTCATGGAGGAAGTGAAGGGTATGGAGGGCCACAAGAGGAAGTGGATAAATGGCCGCAGGAGGAGGAGCATTCTTTTCCACTCGAGGAGGCTTCTACTAGCACTTTCCAATTCATAGAGGAGCAGCCTCACCATGAGCACTTGGATCAGCCAAAATCGAGAGGGGGACTCTTGCAGCCATACAATATGTCTCAAAGACCCACAGTTATGCAACAATTCCCATGCGTTGAAAATTCAAAAAAATTTCATAAGAATTTTGGGAAATTTTGCATTCATATACCGGATTGAAACATCATGTCGATAAAGAGAAGCAAGGTTTCATAGTGCTATGCAATAGGGGTTTGATCCAAGGAGGATCAACACTTATTTCTTTGTAATTCCTATTGATCTGCATGCGCATGTGGAGTTATGGTGTGAGGGGGGGGAGATAACATAGCATGATGTGCCATCTCCTAAGGAAGTATTGTCCTTGTGACAATTGGATTTATTTTTCATTCAAGGGTTTGACTGTGAGAGGCCTTTCCCGAGTGTCTTCACTGTGGGTTACACCTCAACATCCCATGAGGTGTAAGGAGGAATACTTGGCTTTGGGAGAATGGCAGTTTCATTGGGAAGATGCCAAAGGAGAGAAGGATTGGGGACACCAAACTTGAAGAAGGGAAGATGGATGGAGGGCAGAGGTTTGTGAGCTACTTGCTTATCTATGACATAGGGCAAAGAAGAGGTAACGCCGTTGGCCAGTTACTAAGGAGAGAGAGTTTGCCATCATGGGACATGTCCTTTCTCAAGGGTATGTGGATGGAAGGAGCTAAGTGTGATACTTTCATCATGGGACAACAATGTGGAGTGTGGATGCATTAAGGTGGTAGGGTCATTTTGTTTCACCACATATGATGAGTGATGGAGGTATGGAGGGGCAAGGTGCAAGGATATTTTTTGCTTCCTGTGAGGATTGGGAGAAAGCAAAGGAAAAATTTCCCCTCCCCCAGCTTGGCATAGTGTTGCAAGGGTGAAGTATGGCACTATCATGGTGCAAGAGGTGTTCATCATGGAGGAGACCCCTTCATATATGGCAGCATTATAGAGAATACCTTTGACAAACTACATGTCAAAGGATGGAGCTATATTTGGGTGGAGCTTACTTGCATGAGTCAACATCATTATCTCTTGGAGCAAGGACATATGGATTGTAAATGTGCCCAATGTGAAGTGTGGTGGATCCATAACCCATAGGTCCCAAGATCATTTCATATTTCCTACACTTGATGGACAAAGAGGAGGTGAGATGGGCAGGTAGTCATATATTACTATGTTACATTCTTCTTGACTTGATACCCAAGCATGAGAAGAAGGATCTTCTTGTAGCACCTAGTTCATTCCTCTCTCAAGGAGCATGCCAAAATAGCCAGAAGGGTTCATTCATGGATCCATACATCATATTACTCCCGCACATGGTGATAAATTTAGTTTTTACATTGCGTAGCCGTATGAACTTACCATTGTTTTTAAGTAAAGCAAGGTGGATATACAAGAGGGCAACCTATTCATTAAGCTCCATGAGCATTATTGGGCCGTACTATGTGTCAGAGACAAACTATCTCTCATATGGCCATGGGAAAGTGTTTATTTCATGCATGTTCAGCTTATAGATTCAGCCACCTCCTATACATTATCAGATGAGAGAGCATGCATTATTTCCCATGTACTAGAAGACATCTTGCCCTTATCACTTCTTGAAGCAAGAGGTTTGGCAAATTGCACCGTGGGATCGCTGGGGATCACAGTACACTATTGAACACCATGGGACCTTTATTACTCTCCCCATATTACTGTTGATTATGTTCTCTTTGCTGATATTGTTGTTATCCTTATGGGGAGCATGATTAGGGGAGTGACATATAAGGAGGATGTGTCCTTGTTGGGAGAAAATCCCCATATTTTTCGCAATGCATGTTCAAGGGGAACATTAAAGGAGACAAGGCCTATACAACTACACATATATTATTTGATGGGGAAAGCTATGAGATGCATATTTTCATGTGGTGGTGATTTCCTATCCATTATGTGTGTGATGGATTGGGCAAGCTTGATGCACAACGTTGGGAGAGAGACTCTTAGAGGCATAACTTTTCTTGCCATGGAAGGGCACACATGTTGCGCACCAAGATCAAGATACCCCTCATCACTTATCTTAAGTGTAGGAGGAGGACAGCCAGTGGGGATAGGAATTATTGCCTATCATGTTCAGTCATTTAGCCCACCTACACTTCAGAGCCAAAGGTGGAGGGGAATTCTTCATGAGCTACCATGCCGGCTGCGACTCATTTTATATGGATGATAGCTTGGGGTGGAGGTTTTCACTTTGTGGGGAATAGCGATTTCCCATGTATCTTGCACTCCATGCCTTGAGAGGACCTATAGACCACATGGTTTTCTCCTCGTGCACTCTTCTTTCATGATCTTAGTCATTTGGGGGTTTCACCAAATGCTAGTCTATATGCTTGGGAGAGACACTATGGAGTTTTCATGGATGAGATGGAATCATGTTCTTTGGAGGATTCCATCATATGTTGATGCTACCAGAGGAGGTAAAGAGATTCACTTAGTTCTTATTCCAGCTTGGAGGACAAGCGACATTTGGGGAGGGGAGGGCCGTAATGTTCCAAAATTTTCATGAATAGATTGGAACATTAATTTTTGCTCATATTGTGTAGTAGATGAATAAAAAGGAAGAGGAGGCCTCTTGAGATGAATAAAACCCTTTCCCAATGTGAAAAGGGAACCTTACAAATTTTTATTTTGCACTCTAGTGTGAAAAAGGGCAATCGCATGAGGACAAGGTCAAGTTGACCAAGTCAACCAAAGGTGTACCAAGGAGGAGTAGCTTGCCTAAGAATACGGGGGCCACAGCTTTGAGGGAAGAGATTCAAATGAAGATGGAAACCCTAAGAGGTGGGACCCAATGTGAAGGAGTCACAACTACATAAGGAAGAGAAGAGCACGCCAGGTCACTTGTGTATTTCAATTTCATGTCCGCCTAGACATTTTCTGCAAACTCTGCCGCTTAGCGTAGCTTGGAGGATTCCTTGCTTAGGAATTCCTTCTCCTTCATTGAGTGATCTCGAAGGGGTTTGTGCTTCATTTCCACATGTGGGATTGTAGGCCAAGCATTTCTCAAGACCCTAAGATTATTTCGTAGGGCAGAGATCGCCCGTAGTCAGATAGTGCAAAGGGGGAGGAGTTGTTTCATCTCCTTGTGCATTTCTATTCACTTTGAGTGGGAGTTTCTCTTGCATTGAGGGATTTTCATAGGATATTTCAAAGTTCATTTCAGATATTTTCATGTGGCCAACTCATGTTCCTTCCATGACAAAGATAGTTCACCGGGTAAACCGGCGTTATTTTGAGAGAGCAACAATGACAGGTTTCCGATCCCTTGCTAGTGAGCCCATTCTTAGGAGGGAGGCCATCCTTCTTGGAAGGCTTTGTGTTTCATTATTCTATAATTAATTATTTTGATATGTATCCATATTCAAGCTTTGTGCAAGAATCGGCGTTATTTTCTTCAAATACTTATATTTGCGTATCTACATTTCTATACATTGTACCTTCATGTGCACCCTCTTGCCGGAGATCTTTGTTTTGTATAAAGAGTAAGGAATTTCATTTTTCTCAACATTAGATGCCCATGGATTTATGATCTGATATGTCACACTATTTAATGCTAAACCCTAGTAAATATAACGCCATTCTTGTTTCGTGTTTGCTACATCAGCCTAGACTATGGGTTTTGAGCTAGAGTGAAACATATTATTTTTAGAGTGTTGTTTATATGAGCTAGATTCATTTTTTTAACCTATAATTCTAGAAGTGAGTCATATGTTGGATAATACAAGGAACCTCAAATTTCCCCATTTATCACTTATACAACGTTATTTCGTATTAGATGTTTTGTGTCGACATGTTGCTACAATTTTCAGCGAGTTCATTTTGGGAGATCCTAATACTTGCTTGTCATTTATCTGAGATTATATTCTACAAGGAGGTCAAATGTATATTTTCTAAGGCATTCCAGTTGGTGGGTGGCCTTATTCTTACATATTCTTCCTTATACAACGTCCCTAAGGAGTTTGCCGTAGCAATTCCCGAATAGAATAGTCACAATATTATCCGTATACGTGAGGACCGGCAAAAGGCTACTAGGTAGCCTCTGTCTTCCCTTCTTTGGAAGGAGACATAACTAGTAAATGCATCAAGATTTCATCTCTAAGTACGTACTCTAGATATTTCCGAAAAAGGGAAATTGGCCTCGATGAGATGAGAAATTTCATCGAACTTGGTCCCCGGTGAACCACTTTCCTTGGTGCAAGAGTTGGCCGTACTTGACAATCCTGATACAATTGGATCTTCGTTGGTGAGTGTTCTGATTTCTTGTCCATGATACAATTTGTGGTGGCTTGTTCCATGCAGTATGGGTTTAACTCTATTGGTGTGAGTTAATTGCGCAATGTCCGAGGTGTCCAGAGGTGGGAAGTAACGAAGAAGGCGATCCATTACCGAAGACTCGGGTGCGCACTAAGGAATGGAGGAATACCGAGCTTGAAGGCATCGTTCTCTACAACCTTTGTGACGGTGTGCCGACCCGCACGTAGCCGGTGAACCTTGCGGTGGGGTCTAGTGAGGCACTCCTTTTGGAAATGTAGCCACTTTTTTTCCCACCCTCGGAAGTTGTGTGGCACTCGGTGTTGATTATGGCTCGTTTGTACTTCACATTGGCTCACCCAATATATCATGAACTCCGTTGGAGGATGTGTTGAATGCGCCGATGAAGCTACTTGCTTTGTCAACTTCGACCGGACATGAGCCGAATCGCCCGAGTACCAGAAATGGCATGGCTACGTCAATGGGACATAGTGGTTGGAATCCCAAGCCCAATTCGAAAGGGATATGGCCAATTGAACCGTAGAGAGCTCCGCAGTAACTATGTTGTACATAGGGGAGGCTCTCGTCCCATGTGTGTGGATGCTTTGAATTGTACATGCGTTGTGAAAGTGTGTACAATCATTCTCATGGACGGTCTCTTTCTAGCCATCTCGTTTGGGGATGGGAAAGCGGGACTTGATGAGCTTTGTGTCCAACACTAACCGAGGTACGGACCAAAATGTTAAGGAACCCGTTACTGGACCGTATATGATAGAATGTGGGATCCAAAAGTGCACCTACATTCATTCAAAGAAGAGTTTAGCAAGGGCTTCTCGCCGTGATATTCTTCTTAATAAAGCCGCGATAATGGCCATCTTCGAGAATATGTCAACGACCATTAAAACACAAGCCATTTCCATTCTTAGTAGAAGGCAGTTCGACATGTAATCCATGGAGATGGATTCCTACGGTCGACTAGGGGTAGGTAGTGGAGTATATAGGCTTTGCTTCGATTGTTGGTTTGGTAATGGCACAAGCAAAGTGTGATCTCGATGTGCTTCTTGGAAATCCCTTCAAGGTTAGGCCAATAGAAATACTGTAGTATTACTACTATTTTCTCAACCCCAAAATGCCCAATGATTCGACTATAGTGTAAAGCTTCCCATATCATATTGGCACACTCGCTGAAGGAACACAAAGGTGTCCTGTGTGACATAAAAGTGCATCTTGGAGGTGAAAATTTAGAACTTGCTGCATCCCCCAAGAGTGCCTTGTAAGTGTGGCCAAATTCCTGGGTCACTTCCAGCAGAGAAGTGGCCAATCAGAAGTCTAGTGCCCACAAGAGTTGAGCACGGTGGTGAGCGGCACGATCGGTGGCTCCACGAGGGAGTCCGCAACATTATTGGTGCTACTCCCTTGTACTTGATGTTCAGCCTAGAAACTATTGGCAGTATATGTGGACCACTTCGATGGCGATAATTTCCGCAACTTCCCTTGTGTCCGTATGAACCGTGTGGGCCAAAGGGTCTATGTGGATGATTGCTCTTCCCCAAATGTACGTTTGCTTCCATTGTCGATGTGCTTGCAATAATGGAATAAATTTCTTTTATTTGTAGGATACTTGTGAACCGGTCTCGTAAAATGTCTCAATCGTGATATGCCATCGGATGTCCCCGTTGAGTAAGAACTGCCCCAATAGCATAGCTGTCAAAGGCATCTCGTCTCAATCTCAAATGGCTACAAAGTCCGGTAATGTGAGCACTGCGTAACAGAGGGGCAATTTTTCAATCTCCGTGAATTCCTTCTCGTTGAGGTTCCGACCAAAAGAATTTTTCTCTTGCTCCTCCCTTGGTGACTTGACTCAAGGGCCAAGTGATATGAGAGAATCCCAACACAAATCTATGGTAGAAATTAGCAAGACCCGTAAAGTTCCGAAGACCGCATAGTGGTTGGCCTAACCAATCCCAAATGACTTGGATCTTGGGCCGGATCCACATGCACCCCCTTCTATCAATAATGTATCCCGTATAATGAACCTAGGCCATGCCAAATGTGCACTTCTCCAAATTGGCACAACTTGTGTTGTCAAAAGGCTGAGGACCCGTCGATGTGGTGAAGGTGTCTACCATGTCTTCACAAGATCGTGAATGTCATCCAAGTACACCACTACAAATGAGTTGGTGAATGGCCGCAAGATGTCGTCCATCATCCTCATGAAGGTTGCGGGAGCATTCGTCAACCCGAAAGGCATGACTAGCCATTCAAAAAGGCCTTTCCTTGGCTTTAAATGCGTATTCACACATCAAAGGGTTCAATTGGTACGTGATACCTGCATTCTTAGGTCAATCTTGCTAAAATATTTGCACCTTTGAGTTGGTCCGGTGGCTGTCACCAATCCGTGAGATTGGGTACCTATTCGGGGATGTTGATCTTGTTCAAGACTGACAGTCATTACGTAGTCTCCACGTCCCATCCTTCTTTCCGTACCAACACGATCGGGTTCCCCACAGGGCAATGAACTTGGTCTGATGTGACCTTTCTACAACATCTCCTAAATCTCGCCTCTTGATTTCATCATTCTCCCGGTAAATGCAGTGCCGAGAGATCAGGTCCATTGGGTAGCGGCGCACTGGGGCCGATCAATCGGGTGCTTGACTCCGAAAGTGCAGATGAACCCCCGTGGGCGAGGTGAAGATGTCCCGTACTCCCCACAACCTTATCCATTTGTTGTTATAGCAGAGGAGCCCGTCTAGAGGTCGTGGCCACAAGCTTCTTCTGCCCCGGGGGGCGGATCATCGTAAAACGTAATTTGCTAGTTTGGGAAATGAGTTTACCGCATTGTTTTGTAGTAACCAAAGAGATAGCCACAGAGGTGGTGCAATTCTCGTATCCTCGTACAACTTATTTCCCAAAGTAATAATGACGTAATGAGGTCGAGACTATACACGATGACACTTCCACAAGTATGGTTGTCCTAATAATACATCGAAAACATCAATAGGAGAAACATCACATAATACCTCATCTCGTGAAGGGCTTTATGCTATAGGGAAGGTGCGCATTGCCGTCGATGAGATCTCACCCTAGTGAAGCCACCCGATGGTGTATGGATGTGGGTGAGTCATGGGTCGGAAATCCCAACCACTTCATGGCGTCTACCGAAATGAGGTTCTTCGCTCCCATCGTCGACAATGAACCGTACGTGGGAGCCCTTACCCACATCCGGGATTGGAAGAGACGTTCCTCCTCCTCTCCGGATCTTCTAGTTCCTCCTTTTGGATCTTTTGTAGTGGCAATCGTGGGCATTGGGCTTCGCATCAATAATGAATTTTCATTCCCCTTTTTAGGTTCTCCGATTCTCAGTCGGCATGCATCCGAATTAGAAGCCCTCATCTCGGCCACTAGCGACCGCTTGTCCCGACACTCACTTGTATTGTGAGTGAGCTCTTATGGAACTCACACCACTTTCCCCGTGTTCTTCTTTGGCTTGGTGGTGCTATTTCCTTTCTCAGTTTTGACAGTTTTCTTTAGCCGCCATGCATTGGCTCCGTCCTTTTTCTCATGGGTTTGGAAGCACTCTTTCCTTTGCTTTTGATTCGTAGATCCAAAGTATCGCTTCTTCTCGTTTGAATTTCAGCTCAATCTTGCGTGATACCGGTATGTCAGCACTGCTGAGGAGATGCCGAGGAACTCCGTCTCTCTTTGAATGGCTTCTCCCAGGCAGACAGCTAAAATACTTTAGCACCAAATTTTTCTTGACCTTTGATACCCAACTTTGTGCGCAGGGTATGGAACAGGATTCGGGCTGTACTCATGCACATCTTCGATCCCTTTGTTGTCGTTAGCCGTGGTCCATTGTATGTACTTTTGTCCTCATAGTCTTCACGAGATAGTATTGTTCCTTGACGACGTCTCGGAAAGAATTCCGGTTGGTACAACCAAGAATAGAGAGGGTCTATTCTAGTCCTTGTTCTCATGGTAGGTTTCCACCACTCCTTAACATGGGGTAGCTTGAGGAGGCAAAAATAATATTCTCCCGATCTCAAAAGTCATGAACAGAGAAATATCCTTCTTAATAGATTCAACCATCTATCTGCGACCGTGTCTATTTTACCCTCAACATGGGAATTTCAAAATTTACTTGTACCTTAAAAGGAGTCACACTCGCAGTGTCTGCTAGATGCATGCGCCGCCGGTGGGCAGCCGTTGAAGGATCTCGAATAAAGTTATCCATCATCGCGTTCCTTTGTTTTTTGAGGGCCTCCTCGAGCAATATTTTGATAGGATCTCTCCGTCTTCCCCATCTTTCCTTTCGTCCCCCATGGCGTTCGTCGAGGTTTGCGAGGCCGATCTTGCAAAGGTTTTACTGCATCAAGCCCTAGCTCCTTATACCCCGACCAAGTAAGGGACATGCAAAGAAGGATCGAGAAAAGAAAAATGCTCGATACCACCGATCCGATTTATGCAGAATGCAATGTATCAAACATATAACCATAAATATAGAGATCCGAAGGAAAGAACACTTCATTTCATTAATATCAAAAGAACCGAAATTTGCTTGCGGCATTTAATGGAAATAAAACTAGCTAGGGCGTCGGTAACTATCTTTGAGAAGAGATGTGGTGGCTACAAGCTCATTTATTATTGAGAAAACAATGGAGAATCCTAAACATCCAAAAACCTAACTCCAGAGATGAAACGCCAAAACTATGGGCCCCGTTTGGGTAAATTGGTGTTTCAACTTCCTAGGACGTAACTGCATACTATCTCCATTTGACGCACATCATACATCATTAGAAAGCTCTATCTAAGGACTACAATCTCGCCATGAATATCATTTCGGAACGGAATGATATTTTTTGGAGGCGTGATGCCCAAAAACGTCGTTTAGGGGTTCTAAAACGGTCTTGGGTTCAGACCGAAAACTAGTAAAAAATAGTAAGTTATGCCTAAACTCAAAACCGAAAGAGACAATGGGTAGGGCTCAAGTGGAATAGGTGATGGCCACCAATATCCACCTGTATCATCGTGGCACACGCGTTGTGCATGCAGAGGGGTTGTGGCATGAGTGCCAGGATGTGGCGAGGGATGGTCCAAGTGTGATCGATGTGATACGAGGTATGACAAGAGGTCGTCGGCGTAGCACCATTATGAATGATTGGCCGAGATGATTTTTCGCATCATATTAGATCTGATGCTGTAGAGAAATGTCATCCCGAGCATGGAGGACTAGACTCGCACGCCCCGAACGTGTCACCCACATCCAGGTGGTAAAAATTTATAATTGCATGAACTAACATTTACATAAATAAATCAAAACAATGTGTTCAAAATATAGTATATTTTTTTGATTGTGTGCTAGAATTTTAATTGATGTATCAATATTTATATAAAATAAATCATTGCATTCTAAATTATAAACATGATAAAGTATTTTGCAAATAAATCATCGTATTATAAATATCAATATGGTGTAAGTATTTTATTTGTTTTAAATTTTGTAAAATTTTTCTAAATTTGAAAATGATTAGTTATTAGTGATGGTAGTTGAAGTTCACGATTGCACGACCTCGACAATATTCTTTTTTTCCAACACACAACATGTCATTGTGGAAATGCGCAACACATGTTTCATGGAGTTAAATTAAGTTAAATTAAAATTCTATAAAATTATTTACAATTTTTTCCTCTTTAACTAATATAATATAATTTTTTTAATTATTTATTAAATATTTTCATATGATGATGATGATGGTTAATGCCGAGACCAAATTTTGGCTTACGTACCTAAAGAAACAGATTATTTAGTTTGTTTTAAAATTATACTCCTATGCCAAAGAGCTTGGAGAGAAGCCGTCCTGGGCTAACTATATTTTTGACATGTTAAAAGGTTAGAAGTTCAAAAAGTTAATTTTATATTGATAGACATCTCCCATTAGGAATTAGTAGATTATTTTTTAATTATAAATTTTAATTTTAGAGCTGAAAGATGTTAGTATATTTCTCTCATTGGTTATTGTTTGTTACAAATTATGAGGATTAGAGAAATATAAAAACATTACATAAGATTAGAGGAAAATGAAATGAAAATAGAAAATTACATTGAAACTTAATGTCCATGAACATCTATGTGTTACAACTGAGAAAAATGAGTATTATTCAAACTGTTTGTTAATATTTTTTGATACAATTCAAATTGTGCCATGCCTATGAAATATTCCTTTGTAAAAAATATTTACAAATTTTAATTTATTTTAAACTCTCATATATATTTATATTCTAGTTATCTTTATTTACCTGTAAGTTTTGATAATATTTCAAAAATTAATAAAAATGAACAAATACAAACAAATAACTTCCCTCTTAAAAATATTTTCAAATTCAAAGTAAGTTTAGTTATATGTAGTTTAAAAAATTTTAAAATGTAAATTTTTTTATTTTTATTTACTTTCATTTTAAAAATAAAATATTATTTGCATTTTAAAAATAAAATAAATATATATTTTTCAAAGTTTGGTAGGACTATATCTTCATCATATCCAATATATCAGCACGATCGAGGTGGGAATCGAACGAGTGAATTCACATCAAGGAGTGTGTTAATGTAGCACTCGATCCCGTGGATAAAAATAAAATAAATATTAT